>VDFB02193867.1:158271175-158291587 GCA_007258455.2 Sequoia sempervirens | reverse complement strand
TTCATTCTTAGCTAGTTCTTTACTAAAGTCCTCTTCACACTAGCTTAACTTTACATAGGGATAAGGTGGTTGATCCTTTAATGACATGAGTTGTCACACTTCATAGGATGCCAACACAATTGATAATCTAGTTGCATCTATCTCTCCCCTTGGCCTATATAACCAAGGCATTTTCTTTGTAATTCTCAATTCTCAAGTTGAATATAGCTTTGCATTCTTGAGAGGAATACAATTTATTCCTCTTCATATTTCTAGTTTTGCTTTCCTTTAGTCATTAGATTTATGGAAGGCTAGTTAGAAAATCTCACAACAAAATTTGCAAGATTGACCCCAAATGACACTAAGTACATTGAAAATTGGTCTATTATGACCTTATTACATCACATTTAGACTTAACAACACAAAAAATCAACATTAGACTAAAATTTCACAATTTGACTAGGTGCCCCTACACCAACAATGCACAGAGTGGCATCATTCCACTAAAGTTGAAAGGAGTTGAATTGGAAGAATTTGATCATAGAAAGATGAAGGAAATGGAACTAGGGCTGAAGGAAAATGAGTTACAGAGCATAAAAATCCTAGGTATGGATTTATGGGAAGGATTTCCCTAGTTTGCAGATAAATATTTCATCTTGTTCTTGTTGAGTCAATTCAAGAATGATAATATTATGTTGGACAAACCCCACCTGATCATGAAGGATGTGATCAAAGCGATTACTGGTTTATGTAGTGTTGGGGATCTCTCTAGGAAGAAAACCATGAAATACAAAAATGTGGAGGAACTTACTAGCATTGATAAAGACCCTCAAGCTCTATTGATAAACACTCTTGTGGATTTCATTGTATGGTATGTTGTAGACATCATTTATTATAAAATATATTTCAAAAATCATGAAGTTTCAACTTCAGCTATTGGTGTATATCTTGCACACATGATGGTTAAGGAAAACAAGTAGTTTGATCTGTATAGCCTATTACTTGAAAACCTAACTGAGAATGCCTGAATGTCTTTGGTTGAGGGTTATCCTTTTTAGTTTGGATAATTTTTTCTTGTGCTTGACTTTCTACTTTTTGAACTCGCTACTGGGAAGAGAAAATGTTGAGTGGGAATTTGGTATTCCTGTTGGGAAACAATTTTATAGATCCTTGGAAATGAAGCAAGGTGGATAGCTCAAGATAGCATTCCAAAGCACAGGCATGGGTGGTTCAGGAAAAGAGAAACCCTAGGGAAAAAAACATCAATGAACTAGAGATTCAAAGAGGATAAAAGGCTAGAGAGAACTAGCATCCCAGGGACTAGGAAAAGTAGGATCAAGGAAGATGTGGGCCATCCTCAACATGCAACAGTACTATTTGATCAGAGGTGGTCTCAAAATGAACAAAGGAGTGGGGCCAGCAACATCTGCGATCCAAGAGAAAATTTTCCAAAAGACCAATCAAGGAAAGGAAAATCATGGTCAACATAGGGAGTGCAACAAGCACTAATTAGAGAAAGGGAAAGTGACCAAGGAATTCCAATCAATCTTGGAACCAAAATAATAGAAGAATGGGAAGCCAAGAACATCAGTGGGAAGGAAAAGGAAGGGTAGTGGGTGTGAGTCCTAGACCATGGGGAAGCAAGTTGTTCCCAATGCCAACAGAAACCATCAAATCTAGGGTTAAAATATTTAAAGGACCAAACCCTATTTGCAAAATGGTGTGGCCTAGAGGTCCCAAAGGAAGAAATTATGGAGTGGTGGCAACAAAATTTCAAAGATTAGTTAAGTGTACAACTTTCAAACTCTTTTTTTCTCATTGAATGCATTGACATGAACTTAAAATAGGAGATAGTGTATGGAAAACCTCTATTTTTTAAAGGATATAGCTACCATTGTAAAAATTGGGAATCCAATTTTGACCAATGGAAGTACACAATCAAACAAAGTCCCACATGGATAAAACTAGTTGATCTCCCCTTTGAGTATTAGAGTGTGGAATCTCTAAAAAAAATGGAGATACCTTGGGAGTATGTTTGGGGGTAGACAGATTTTATCAATGGAAAGAAGGATGTTGAAGCCAACATTTTGGTGTTAATTGAGGAAGGAGTAGGGATATACAAAAAATTGGAAATTCTATCCGATTTTGGAAGCTAGATTCATAAAGTAGTCAAATGTGAGGGATCTCAAACAGGGAGATGTTTATTTAGAGATGCCATAAGGGAAGGATGCTCTAGGGATATGGCCACTGAAAAGAATGATAGCCTTCATGGAGATGATCAAATGGGATTAAAAGGGATGGTGGAAAAGGAGAGGCTCTTGGAGAACACCCCTATCCCAAACAAAGGAGACTTAGGGAAGACATCTGACACAAGCTCCAAAAAGAGAAAATTTGGGTGACAATTTTTGGGAAACAAGGATGGACCTCTGTCAAAGAATAAGATAGAATGTGGGTGTGGTATCTCAGGTGAAAAAAAATTTGAACAGTCTACTAGAGAAAACCAAAGAACTTCAAAAGGACATAACCATACAGCTAGAAGAGATCTCAAATGAAATGAATAACCTGGGGTCAGGAGACCAAAAGGGTAAGGATTGCCAGATCCAACAAAGGAAGGAGAATTTGATTAAAAAAAGAGAGAGAAGGAGGAAGAAGGCTTCATGGTTCATCCACAAGAAGAGGGTGAAGAGGAGGAAAAAGACCTACAAATGGTAGACATTGAAAATGACACTGCGCTAGAATCAGATGAGGAGGATCAAGAGGAGGTAGAAGAAGGGGAGATGATGGAAGAAAGAACTCTTGAAAAAACCTAGTAAAAAATAAAGAAGACCAACATCAAGGGTAAAGGAAAGAGGGAGCCTATGTCAAACAAGGCCAAATTGGAGATAGCAACAAATGCTACTATCCAGATGAAACTAAGAATAGGGAAGGATGTTATCCTTCCCTAGCCACAATGAAGGTTGTAACATGGAATGTTAGAGAATTAAATGCCCCTAACAAATGGTGTATGGTCAAGCACCAATTTGACCAATCAAAAGAAAACATCTTCTTGCTACAAGAAACACAATGGGATATAGAAGAAAGAAAAAATGGACTCAACTGGTGGAAGTAATGGAATGGGAATTTTGTGGGAGTTGAGGGAGCTTCAAGGGGACTAGGTGTCCTGTGGAATTCTCTAGTAGTTTCAGGTGTGGTGGTAAAAGAAAACAAGAATTGGATAAAAATGAAATGCAAGATGCTCTAAGAGAATGAGCAATTTAAATTAATAAATACCTATGGACTGATAGCCACAACATAAAAGAGAAATATATGGCAACAATTATCCTCATCCATATCAAACCTTAGGAGGGATAAAAGAATTCTAGCTAGGGATTTCAATGCCATGCTAAACCATGGAGAAAAAAGGGGTGGACTAGGAAAATGCACTATAATTTAATAGGATTTCCAGGAATTTGTGGACAATAACCAATTGATGGACACTCAAACAAAGAATAGGACCTTCACATGGACCAATAGGAGGAAAGGCTTCACCGGTATAGTAGAAAGGTTAGAAATTTTTTCCTTTTTAGAGATTGGGGGGGAGAAAACCAAATACAAGAAGCCATAATACTTCTATATATTGGATCAGACCACTTCCTAGTCCAACTTTTCATCTAGCAAAACACATCCCCAAAAAGTAGTCCGTTCAAATTTGAAAATATGTGGCTCAAGGATGAAAAACTCCCAAACTTAATCATTGAATGGTGGCAAGAGCTAAGAATTGGGAATCATTCACATTTATACAAGTTAAGTAAAAGAATGAACCATGTGAAAAAAAAGTTATAGGAATTGAACAAGGAGCATTTTAAAAATATTTTATAGGAGAAAAAGAGAGTAGAAATTGAGTTGGTAGTGATCAATGAGCACATCATAGCAAGTGGCATGGATGGTAAATATTTTGAAGTAGAAAAATATTTGAAAGAGGAGTTGGTAGGAATTTTGAAAAAGGATGAGTGCTTTTAAAGAAAAAATCGAGGGAAACATTGCTAAAGGAAGGAGACAGAAATACGAAGTACTTCCATAGAACGATAGTAACAAATAGAAGTAGAAATAGAATCATGTATATCAGAAGGGAGAATGGAACAAAAAATCAATCAATGGATGAGGTTAATGAGGAATTCATGATTTTTTTTCAATCAATCATGAATAGACTAGCTCCAGACAATAGAATTGCATGGGAAAAACTTCTCAGCTCTATCCCAAAAATAATAGGAGAAGATCAAAACAAAACACTATATCAAAAATAAGTATGGAAGAGGTGAAGAAAGAAACATTTTAGTTGAACCCTTATAAGTCCTCGAGCCCAGATGGATTTTCAGCTAGCTTCTTTCAAAAATTTTGGGAAATTGTGGGAGAGGACTTGAATCTAGTAGCAAAAGAATCAAGGAAAAAGATGACTATGTTGGGAGCAAAAAATTATACCTTTTTGGCCTTAATCCCCAAGAAGAAGGATCCACATAGAGTGGAGCATTTCCAGCCTATTGCACTTGCAATACGGTCTACAAAGTAATCACCAAGATCATAGCTAACAAATTGAAGGTATTTCTAAGCTAGATTATCTCATAGGAGCATAGTGGATTTGCCCCATGCAGGTCAATTTTTGAAGGTATCATCACAACTCACAAAAATATTCACTTATCCCTTTTGGTTACCCTTTTCCATTGATGTCAAAGGGGGAGAGATTCATGTGAGCAGAGAGAGTTATGTGGAGAACAACTAGGGTGATAGAAGGAGATAATGTTGTGTCTTGTAAATTTTGGCACATGTTTCCATCAATGACAAAGGGGGAGATTGTTGGAAGAATGTAGAAGAATGGCTCTCTCTATAGTTTTTTGTTGTCAATGATGTCACCATGTTATACAGGTTATGATTGCAAGTCTAAGTCAGTGCTTGATCTGGTATCTTGGTTTGGTATCTGAACTAGTATAAAAGCTACACCCTCTGGTATTTTGGTTCACAATCCTCTACGGTTGATAGTTGCTACTTGCAGTTTTGGGAAATAGTTTATGGGTGTTGAAAGCATGTATGTTTAGAATCTATCATGCTCTAGTGCTTGTATGAATCGAGTATATATATATATATTGTATAGTTTTAAAGATTGAAGGATGGAGATGGGTGTGAATGTGAATGTGAAGAAGTGTGAATATGATGAAGTGTGGTAAGTCAATCTATTGAGCATCACTAGAAATGTATCAACACTTGTTTGGTGCACTCTGTTCAATTCATTTTTGCTATGAAGAAATTTTTTATTTTGTAATATTTTTGTAGGCAGTGAGCCTCCTTGTAAGCAGTGAGCTTTTGTATCCAGATAGTGAGTCTTTTTTGTAGGCTGATGAGCATACTGTATTTGGGTAAGAGCCCTTGGCAATGAGCGCTGTATTTCCAATTTTTCTATCACTTTATATTGTGAGTCAATCCTCACTGTGGTTTTTCCCTTATTGGGTTTTCATATAAAATTTTGTGTTCTTTGTGTTGATTTTTCTTTTTGTTATTTGCATTCCATGTTCATACTTAATAATATAATAGTGTGGCTATTAAATTGATAAGTGCTAAAGCTTTGAATTTAAATTTGGTGACAATTGATTCAGCCCCCCTCTCAGTTGTCTTGCACCTTTTAACAAAGAAGTATCAAAACAAAGAAATGGATTCAAGAGGTTCATGTTAGGTTCACCAAAATGTAGAGGGGACTGACTACTCTGGGACTCCAGGATACCTTGATCTACCTCAAGTTTGCTAAGGAAATTGGGAAGGTTAAGATGCTAAGGCTAAAAAGGAAAAGCAATCTAGGTGTTATTGTCCTTCTGCTAAATCAAATGCTTGACATGGTCAAAAGAGTTGATTTCAATGGTCCAATCTGCTACCTAGACAACTCATTGTGTGAAGATAATAGCATAGATTACATAATCTAGCATGGTGCGCTGGTGTCTCAAATGTGTGTTGGCATCTGTATAGATAGAGGGTCTTAGGAACAGACTAAAACACCAAAAAAAAAACTAACTTCCTCACTGTAAAGGTTTTATGCTATGAAAGACTATTCAAAAAGTAAAAAAATAAAGTACAACAAGAAGAATACTATGTCTAAGCTAATTTAGAATTGGCAAAGAGAGTGATAAAATCAGACCTTTCTACCCACAAGTCAAATATTCAATTAGCTCCACATGGAAACACCTACACACACAAGACTAGAGAAAATTTTAGGGCTATTTTTAGAGGATTGCCTCAGTCAGTCCCTCGCTTTGGTGTTTCCACCTCCATAGACAACAAAATAGCAACATTGTATGGAAAATGATGTAGAAATAGAAAGGAAATAATGCTAAGAGAAATCACCAACAAAGAGTATGCTACACAAATACACAAAGTGATGCAAAGAGTGATAGCAATGGACAATATCACCTCCACATATACAAGCACTCAAGGCAAGTACTAGAAGGAAAGAGCTTGCAAGTCCTCCAATAGCAATGTTGTCATAACAAACAAAGTGTAGGAGCTAAGAACTAGTAGCTTGCAACCACAAAAGAGTGATGTAGAAGCTTGAGAGTGTGAGAGCGAAGCTAAGAGTGAGTGAATTGATCAAGAAGCATGAAGAGAATGAAGTAGAATCAAGAAGGAATGAAAGAATTAGATGATAGATCATTTGAATGGAAAAAGGGAGGCAAAAGAACCCATTTCTCAGTGGTCAAGGGAGGCAAAGATGTTACACTTTGTCACCAATTGAGAAACGTAACACCTCTACAAATTCTAGTGGTAGGAATCTTGTCAGGATGACATCATGGTGCATGAACATTCATGCAACATGCATGCATCCCTAACATGGATTCCTTTATCAAAACTAAAATGAGTTTCCAAGTGGATGGAGAAAGGTGGCGGATATGGAATCACATCATCAAATTTTCATTTTCTAAGATAAGGGTGATGTAAATGGGGAATTTTCCTAGGGGTGCAAATTCACTCCATTACATAAACCAAAATAAATAATTTATGTACTAAAAAAAGTTAAGGGGTGCACACATTTTCAAGAAAAAAATTAATAAGATAAGGAAAAAAGAGATTCCTATAATTATGTGGATGAAATAAAACACCCTCCATAGTAAACAAAAAAAACTTTATGAGAGAAAATAGTCTCATAAATAAATTATATTAATATTTAAAATATATTAAAATAATTTGGAGTGAAATAGATAAATGTGTTAAAATAAATAAGTATTTTAAAAAACAATAAAATAATGAAATAATTTAATTAGAAATTATGATAATTATCGAATGTCGATCAACAATAATGTAAAAATATCAATGATCTTTAGAAAAATATTTTGAAATATTAAATATTTTATTTAATGCTCTATATCACTAGTGAGAAAATAAATTTGATCCTACAATTGTAGATTTTATTTAACACATGAATTTAATTTGTAGTTACAAATGGACAATCTTTGCTAAGTTCTAAAATGGTAGTTTTATCTTTCTTTTATATTTTCAACCTATTCTTGTATAAAAATTAGTTCTTGTGCTTTCTAACTAATGGTGCCACAACCCACTTCTAGTAAATGAGAATTCAAACCACTTCATACATGCATAGATTAAACAAAATAATTGATCAACATGTCATAGGCAGTAAATGTAACACATACATTCATAGAAAAGGCTTCATTTCTTCTAACAATATGTGCATTCTTTAGGTAAGCCAGATAATTCATGATATGGGTAAAATTAGTTCACTCTATGCTAGCTTGAACACTTGTTGTATGTGATATTTAGTGGACTACATGCCCAACTTTGTTGTTGTAAGAAACAATACAAGCACAAACAAATATATCTTCCAAACATACCAAATATACAAACATTTACAAATAGATGAAACAAGATTAGCATTAGTTGGGGTCCAAAAGGTGGCCACAAACTATTTTGAAGTAAAATATTACATAACACAAACATGTTATAATGCACTGGCATTATGGCTTAAGATGGATAAAAAATATCAAGCCATAATGCGAGTTTGTTATTTTTCATGAAGATACACTTAACCGAATTGTTAGATCCAACTTAGACCTATTCTCAATCAAAAAATGAGCATAATCTTCACAACCAAATACTCTGAGATGTCTTAATGAAGGTTTTTTAATAGACCATACCTCCATGGATGTCTTTTCAACAAGCATCGATGTAGGAGATCTACTAATTAGATAACATGCAATTTCTACCGCTTCTACTCAAAACTTTTTCTCAAGGCCAACACCACTCAACATACTCCTAGCCCTCTCCATCAACATCATGTTCATCATCTCTACAACTCCATTTTGTTGTGGGATGTATGGATTTTTCTTATGTCTCTCAATCCCATGCTCTTTATAGAACTTGAAATTCAAACTCTTCCAAACAAAACTCACTGACATTGTTAGTCCTCAAACACTTAAACTTTCTGCTTGTTTGATTTTATACTAAGGATTTAAACTCCTTAAATCAATTAAATACTTCAACTTCACTTCTGAGAAAATAAACAAATGTCCTACTATAATCATCTATGAAAGAAATGAAATATACACATTTTGACAGTGAAGGAACATTCACAAGACCAAACACATCTGCATGAACATAGTCCAAAACCCCAAAATACTTATGAGAAATAGAGTAAAAAGAAATATAGTGTTGTTTCCATAAACACAATATTCAAAAAAGTCAAACTCAAGATTACAATAATCAAGGTCTTCAAGGCTCTTATTTTTCAAGGCTAGGACCCTTCTCATCAGTCTGACCAAGTCGTTGGTGTCATAGCATTGTGTTCTCTATAGGAAGCTTCATTTATATGGAATGAGAACCCTTAGGTACCCAAAATGAATGACCATCAGATGTAGCTACAAAAAACTTCTTTGCATGATCTGATTGTGAGGATGAAGAATCCAAAGGTCTCTTCTTCGGTGTATTAGAATAAATATTGCACTGAACCGTGCATGCATAGATAGCTTGTACAAGGTGCTAATCTAAACACCCATAGCCAACACCATATATCCTCTCATCATCTTACATCCTCCACCAAATAAAATAACTTGCACTTGTACATCATCCAGTTTACTCACAGAAAGCAAGCTTCATGTCAAACTTGGGATATGTATGATACCACCAATCCCTACTCTTCCATTAGGGAATTTTATTTTTACTCTTCCACAATCAATGATCTTCAGATGAGAGTCATCACCTAGATACACCTTCCCACCATCATATTCTTCATACTTTAAAAACAAACATCTGTGTTAAGAGGTCATGTGGAAAGAAGCACTTGAGTGTTTCAACCACACATCTTCTGATGCATGGGTTGCCAAGGCTATGCCAAAGGAATCTACATCATCCTAAGAGGATTTATCAGAGTCAAAATTAGATAAAAAAAATTCCTTTCTTTTCTTCTCTTCCTTGCACTCTTTTCTGATATGACTAGTTTTATCATGCAATTCCAACACTTCACCTTGGACTTTCCATGAGACTTAGATCTCCCTAAAGATTTCAACTTCTATTTCTTTTCCTTATTTTTTCCTTTCTCCTTTGATCTACCATGAATAGCAAGGGACTCTTTAGCCATCTCATAATAATTTCTTTGCATCTCTTCAGATAATAATGAAGACACCACCTCATTCATCTTGAAACTAGTGGGTGTTCTTCAAATAGCCATTACTAGGTGGTACCATGAGTCCAACAATGAACACAAAAAGAGCATGCAATGATCTTGTTCATCGATCTTATCTCCAACAAAACCTAGTTGAGATATTAGCATGTTGAATGTGTTCAAATGATCTACTACAGATCCTTCATCTTCCATATTTAAAGAATATAGTTTCTTTCTTAGGAACAACTTATTTACCAAGTATTTAGCTTGTTAAATGTCTCCAAGTTTTTCCAAAGGTATTTTACATTTTTTTCTTTATGGATGTTCGAGAGGATAGAATCAACCAAATAGAGTCTAATTAGACCCTTGGATTTCCTATCCATAATATCCCAATTTTCTTAAGTTGTTTTAGTTGGTTTGGTTCTAGATATTGTAGCCCACAGATCTCTGTCTACAAGCATATCTCTATTTTCATTTTCCAAAGTTCAAAGTTTCCACCATTAAAATTTTCCATCTTGATTCTTTTAGATTTTCTTTCCATAAATTTTTACTACAACAAGGTCACAAAATAATCTTCTATAAAACTCTCACTAAAACAAAGATTGACTCAAAAAACCCTTCAAACCCAAAAATAGAATCAAAGCTAGCTAGGATCTTATATCAACTAAAAGGAAGTTGGGTAAGTAGAATTATCTCCCTACACTAATCTAAATAGGAGAGAGATGCAAAAATTTACTTTTAACACCTTTGCAAATATAGATTTAGAAGATGTACATACATATCAAAATAGATAAACAATAAAAAACCATAACACAATGTTTATGTGGGAAAACCCTTTTGGGAAAACCCACACTCCAAATCACATGGCTCAACTTGTATTATCAGCAACAATGTCAGTTACAACAAAATCTCAAGAGAAATTCTCAAGAATATTCACACTATAACAAGAATTTGTAGTAATTATAGTAACATAATGACATGTAAGCTTCTTCAAACCTATCACCATAAAACTGCACTAAGTATGCAAGTATTTATAACCTCTCAACATGAAACAAGGCACACAAAGCTTTCCATATAACCAATTCTCATGCCCAAGGTGTGAGCATGAGTTCATTATGAAATTCCATCATAATCAGAACTCATAATTATGGCAATCTTCCATAATTAGCCCCTATCCCATAAAATTAACCACTGTTATACATGTAATGATCCTACATGCATGCAAATACCTTGCATGTGTAGGTTCCCTCATCACATGGGTCTCACTTATCATAGTTAATTAGAAATATTTCATTCTTAACTCTTCTACCATCATAATCAATCATAAAATTACATAGCAAGTTTTGATAGCTTGTTATAAAGTAACTTATGACAAATTCCACCAATCTAGGTAAAACTCTAGGTCCTCCAAAGTGGATGCCTACCTCCACTAATTTAGCTTACAATATCGTACATGTCACTTACCATGTAGGATGCCACATCATTGATAGGTCCCACAAAGTGACATCAATTTGGGTAGGAAATGAAACATTATAATATAAATACATCACAAAATAATAAATAAATGATATGACTCAAAGGTTGAGAGACCCTAATACCAACAGACTTATGGTGTGAATTTGAAGCTTAAAATGGTTGACATAGGTGCCCTAGGTTCCACTATCTTTGTAGAGATAATTTAGATCTATTTTTTCAGTCATCTGGTGCCAGATTAGAGGTTCCATTTTTCACTTGTCACAGTATTAGATCACAGTTGGTTAATTTTGTAACTAAATTTTGGTGAGGTGTCAACTTGTGTGGGTTTTTTATTGCAATAATGAATAGTTGAACTTCAAAATTCCTTCAATCCTCCTCATATCTAAAACCTTCACATTTAGAGAGGGAAGAAATGTTGTCCCATTTAGGGTCTTTCCTTAGTCAAACCTCATGTTAGTGTTTCCACTTCCACAATGGAAATTTCAATGATAAAAGGATAAATGATTGGAAGGAATGATGAATCTATAAAGTGCTACAACTTATCACCCTTCAATGGCTTCCTTGAAGGACTAAAGTCATACACATCTTGTCAAGGATTAGACCGTACTTTCTTGAATTGGTTGAATTGCTTGGAGACCTACAAAGGGTTAGCCTTCACAAAAAATATGATAACATAAACATGAACACACTCTAAATACACTTTGACATGATGTTTGGATCTTGAATTACTACAATCAATCACTAAATTGTTTCTCTTGACTTTCTTGATAATAATTTATCCAATAATTTCTACCTAGTTTTTAAATGATGAAATAACAAGGTATTTATATGTAATTATTCTAATTTCCCAAAAATTAAATCCTAATAGTTGACTTTAGATATTTGAATTTCAAATAATAAAATGTCAACATTCATATATTTGAATTTGGAGCCAAAATATGGGGACATAGGCACCCTATGTGTTAGTATCCCAAAACTATTTCCCAAAAGTTAAGGAGTCAAGGGCAAAGTATTAAATGAGATAAAAAATTTATACTTGCAATTTTCTAGTAAATATTTAAAATGGGTCGTGGAATGCATAATTTAGGAAATTGGGTGCTCAATTGGGTTCAATAACTTAGGAGGGGATAAAACCATAGTGTGAAATCAAGTCAAGGGTGAAAAATTATATTGCTACAAAAAGAAATATGGGAAACTAACCCTTCCTTCCCATAGCAACATATTTTCATATTTAAAAAAAGAATCACAATAACATGGAAAAAAATCACAACACATTATCACAAAATTCCACTATAATTTATTCACTCACATACTCAAAGCATAAATATAACCTTTAACAATTCCTACCTCAAGTGAGCCTAGAAGTCATTGAATGAAGTTTGATGAAAGTCATGGATATCTCCCTTTCAAGCTCTTCTAATCCATCTCTCAATCCTCTCCATTAATAATTTATTCTTCAACATGCAAAGAGCTCTTCCCTCTAAAAATTTCAAGCAAGGAAAATAAAAATAAAAAACAAGCCAAGAATCCCCTATATCTATTAACTTAAATTGAATAAATAGAAATCCCTCATCACAACTTCCTAGCAACCAACTTGAGGATGGGATGGGTTGGTTACTCTCACCTAACCTCCTCTTAACTACCTTCAATTTGTGCCACTTATAGAATGTGTTGAATTTGGAGGTTAGAATAGACATCCTTAAATAATTTTACCTTTCCAAAATTCCCTAACTAATAGTCCTATGAATCAGTAATTAAAATTTGATTAAATTAAAATAACATACCCACATAAATCCAAATTAAAACACTTAAGAAAATGATTCAAAATTAGACACTTAAATGACCATTCCCTTCACCTTGGCTCACTTACACAAAAGAAGACAACATTAATTTTACACATGAAAAACAAATTAATTCCACATCCCTTACAAGACAATATAACATCACAATACACTAAATCCACACCACACTTGACCTGGGTCTCGCAAATGGATTGAGGTCATCTTCACAGGTTAATCACAATTAAGGTACGGTCCCAAAGTTCCAAATTTTTACATTGACTATGGAAACACCTACACACTCAATAACACCCATTAATATACTCATAAAATAGCTAAAATAATTTGATATGAAATCAACATAATAAATTTAAACATTCATTGTTTGAGAAATAATTTAATTTAGATATACTCATCAAAGTAAAATAATTTTAATTTCATATCACACATCTGTCATCCTTATCCATCTTAGAGAGGAGGTATTACCATTCTTAATTTTATGAGAAAATAAATGAAAATTTCATTAAACAAATAATCATACAAGTAACAAATCTTTGACATCATACTCCATATGCAATTAACCAATTAATTTACCTCAACCTCCATTTGATTGATTCATATAATAAAAAGAATCCCAACATAAGTAATAATTCTAGTCATAAAAAGTATGGACATTGCATAAAGATGTAGAGGAAAATATAGAGGGGGTTACTTTTACTGATAATAAACTTCCTCAACTATGAATGGTAAGAAATAAGTGGTTTGAGAAAGCTTTTTGATCAATATTAATTGTATTTACTTTAATCTTCTATAGTTCTTTTGTCAAACCATTTTTGTTGTTGGTGTTTTTGGTGTTCTATATTTTTTCTCTCTTTTCTATAATTTTTCTAGTCTCATCTCTTGTGAGACTATTCTCTCTTATCTTTTTGGCCACTTTATGTAATGGCTTTTTACCATTTTACATGTTTTGTCAATATCAAAATCACTCTCAATTGACATAATGATGAGGACGCAGCCTGAGACTTAGAAAATAACCCACAAACAAGAGAATAATTTTATTATTCAGAAAATGGAGCTTCTTACATGCAGAGGATCTCAAATCCCCAAGTTCAACAACACATGCAAGTTACAGAAAGCTACAAAATAACCCTTTTGTAATATGCGAGTTTGTCCCCAAAAAGCTACCCAAAAATTAGAAACCCACCCATAACTAGAGCTCCTAATTAGTTTGGAGCCAAAACAATATTCAAATTTGAGTTTAGGTGGTTTGGCGCCGAAAAATTACAACTTGAAGTTCAAATTTCAAAAGTACATTTGCAATTGTAACTTCTAGAAAGTGCGCCAACTTCCCGGGGCCATAACTTTTGATCTGGGACTCCAATTCGCGAACTGTTTGAACCGTTGGAAAGGTCTCGAAGTCAATAACACGCTTGTAATTTTCTATGCCAATTTTGGAAAATTTTGGGGCCGATCTAGGAGCTCTAAGTGCCTCAAATCTAACTCGAAAGATTTTCAGGTGCAAATATGGGAAACTAAAACTGTAATATCTTTCAACCCAGGAACCAAAAATAAAAACCATAAATTGAGAATTTCATTATGATGAAAAGGGTATCCAAAAATGTAAAAACATCTAAAAACCAAGAAACTTGAAATTTAACTATTTTTGGGTGATGCAAGATTGCCCTTACACCATTGGATGCTCCTACATCAGACACCCAAGGTAATTTGAGAATTAACCCCGTCACATCTCAGATGGTTGAGGAAAACCCAATCGGTCAACCACTACCTTAGATAGACAGGATGAATCTTCCACATGCCTGCCTCTCCATTTCACCAGATATTCTTCATACTGCATGTTTCTGCTACTCCTTCCCACATGACTATCCAAGATTGCTTCAATCTCCTCCCTTTCTAAAGTAGGTGGTGGAATGCCATACTTCCCTATTGCTAGTGCTTCCCGTATTCTACCTTCATGATACTCTATCAAATCTGAAATGTTGAACACAAGGGAAATGTTGATTCCATCAAGCAACTCTACCTCATATGCATTCCATGAATCATGCTTCTTCAAAATCTTATAGGGACCAAATTTCTTCATCTTCAATTTGTTATATGTTCCTACTAGAAACCTTTCTTTCCTCAAGTGGACCATTACTTCATCACCAATCTGAAACTCCTTATACCTCCTCTTCTAATCTTCCTTGGCCTTATACTGTATATTCATCTTGTTAATATGTTCTCTTACCTTCTCATGTATATCCTTGATGTGTTGTGCAAAATCTTTGGCTTCAACACTTATTTTCTTCTCTTGGTCCATCTTCCTTAATTTTGGAGCTGTTCTGGGGCTACCTCCATACACAATCTGGAATGGTGATGTACCAGTGCTTTTGTTGACAAAATTGTTGTAAGAAAATTATGCCTGGGGTAAGATCAAGTCCCATCCCTTGGGTTTATCTCCTACCAAACATCATAGTAGGTTACTCAAACTCTTGTTAACAACCTCTGTCTTCCCATCTGTTTATGGATGGTGTGCAAAATTGAACTTCAATTATGTCTTCAACTTCTTCCACAAGGTCCTCCAAAAGTACCCCACAAATTTGGTGTCACGATCTGGAACAATACTCTTTGGCAGACCATGTAGCCTCACCACCTCTTTGAAAAACAAGTTAGCAATGTGGACTGCTTCATGGGTCTTCTGACATGGAATGAAATGTGCCATCTTTGAAAACCTATCAACCACCACAAAGACTGAATCATTCGCTCATTGTGTCCTTGGCAAACCAAGAACAAAGTCCATACTTATATCCTCTAACAACCTCTCTGGTACAGGTAAGGGTTGATATAAGCCTGTATTCTGGCTCACTTCTTTAGCCATCTGACATACCCTACAGCTTTTTACAAACTTATTCACATCCTGTGACAACTGAGGCCAATAATAATGGTCACTGATAATGGCAATGGTCTCATCCTGACCAAAATGTCCTACCAATCCTCCACTATGCTTCTCCTTTATTAGGTTCTCCCTCATGGAACTCCTCAAGATACACAATTGACTTCCCTTAAATAACATGTCATCCTGGATTATGAAATCCATCCACCTTGTCCTGTCTAATGTAATAGGTTCCTTGCAAGCTTTCCAAGTCTCTGCAAAAATTAGGATCTTCTGCATACAGTGTCTTGAGTTCATTGAACCCAACCACTTCAATATGCATCTTTGTCATCAATGTATGCCTCCTACTTAAGGCATTTGCAACCTTATTTTGACTTCCCACTCCTATGTTTCAAAACAAAGGTATAACTCTGCAACAACTCTACCCATTTTATATGCCTCTGATTTAATTTTCCCTGACTATTTATGTACTGCAAGGCCTGATGATCAGTATATAGAACAAATTCCTTTGGCAACAAATAATGCCTCCATTTCTTTAATGCTTGAACTATCGTATAAAATTCCTGATCATATACATAATACTTTCTCTTTGCATTATTTAACTTTTCACTAAAATAGGCAATGGGCTTACCTTCCTCGCTCAACACTGCTCCAATGGCACAACCACTGGCATCACAATCCACCTAAAACACCTTGCTGAAATCTGGGAGGGATAGAATAGGTTGCTCTATCACCTTCTGCTTCAACAGTTCAAAATTTTTTACCGCTCTAGTGCTCCACTTGAATTCTTTTCTATCCCCTCTCATTGTTTCAGTCAGGGGTCCACAAATACTACTGAAGTTTCTAATGAACTTTCTATAAAAACTAGCCAAACCATGAAAAAATTTCACCTCGGTAGTAGTTCTTGGGGTAGGCCATTCTAGAATAGCCTTCACCTTCTCTGGGTCCATCTTGAGACCTTCTGCTGAGACAACAAACCCCAATTACACTAACTCCCTCTTCACAAAACTGCACTTATTCAGATTAATCAACAGTTTCTCTTCTCTTAACTTCTTAAAGACTCTCCGAATATGCATCAGATGCTCATCCAATGTCTTACTAAAAATCAAAATATCATCTAAATACATAATAACAAAACTTCCCAGAAATTCTTTTAGTACCTCGTTCATGAGCCGTTTGAATGTGCTCAGTGCATTGGTTATCTAAAAATGCATGACTAACCACTCGTACAAACCCTCTTTGGTCTTGAAGGTAGTCTTCCATTCATCTCCTTCTCGAATCCGGATATGGTGATATCCACTCTTTAGATCGATCTTGGTGAAGTACTGAGCTCCACTCAAATAGTCCATCAGGTCATCCATCCTTGGAAGGGGAAATCTATACTTGATTGTTATCTTGTTTATGGCTCAGAAATCTCTACACATCCTCCACTCCCCATCCTTCTTTGGTGATAGTACTGCAGGTACTACACATGGACTCAAACTCTCCCATATCAAACCCTTTCTCAACAACTCTTGAACTTGTCTATTCAACTCCTCATTTTCTACTGGAGTCATTCTATGAGCTGCCTTATTTGAAAAACTAGCTCCAAGAATCAAGTCAATCTGATGACTGGTCTTCCTTATTGGTGGTAAACCCTCAGGTACATTATCAGAAACAATATCCTGAAACTCATCCAACATTCCAGAAACTTCTTCTAGAACCTTCTCAGTATCCTCCTTACTCACTCTAGGAATCAATGCATAACACATATGCTCATGCTTCATACCTTCTAAAAATTTTCTTCCATCTACATAACAAATTCTAGCACTACTGCATACCTTTTCTTTGGTCTCCTTCAGGAGTTTCAACTTGTGACGAACCCCATCCTTTGTCAAGGAATAAGTGTTTGCATGGCTTTCATGTATATCTCGCCTATAGAACTGCCATGACCTCCCTAACAACATGTGACATGCATCCATGGGGATGATATCACAGAGTACCTCATCATGGTAGCTCCCGATCTTGAACTTTACTAGGCACTTCTCATTGACCAAAACATTGTGGTCTTTCTGCAACTAGGCAATCCGATATGGGTGTGAGTGCCTTTCCCTCTTCAGCTTCAACTTTGTAACCATCTCCTCTGACACCAAATTATCAGTGCTCCCACTGTCAATAATAACATCACAACATTTTCCCTCACACTTGCACCTTATACGAACTAGATTCTTCCTCTGTTCTGGTTCATTTTACTTAGTCACCAGGGCTCTCCTAATCATTAGGGCTTCTCCCCTTTCAACATCATCTGAATGTTTAGATTGGGCCTCCTCATCTGCATGCACAACCCTTCCATGACCTTCTGGCCTTTTATCTGCCCTTTCTTGGTGTTGTCGACATTCATAGGCTCGATGCCATTCTTCACCACATTGGAAACATGTTCCTCTGAAACTACCTCTTCCAGATCCTTGTCCATATCTCCCTCATCCTCTACCTCTTTGATCACCACTGTTTTGATCATGAGGGTGGTAGAAGTTGTCATTCCTTTGGCTTCGGCGGGTACCCACATCTTTAGTTTTCCTTTCATCATCATTCTGGCTTCATGAAGGTCTTCCATTGCCCCTTTCTCTTTGACCTCCTCATCCTTTTTGCTTGCCATCAATTCTTTGGTTCAGCTTCTCTCCCACCTTTAGAGAAAACTGATACACATCCTCAACGGTGGTCATTCTGACTAGGCTTAACTCCTCCTGGATGCTCGGTCATAACCCGTTAAGATATCGAGCTACCTTCTCCTAATTGGCCTCTATGTGACCCATTTTGATGATTATCTTGTAAAAATCTTCAGTATATTCTTTCACAAATTTGCTTCCTTGCTTCAACCCTTGCAATTTCTTCAATAGATCTAACTCATAGTCCACTGGTATGAACTGCTTCTTCAGTTTCTCTACCATGCGATCCCATCTGGTGATATTGCATTTTTCTCTTCGATTTATTTCCAACTGGACCTCTTTCCACCAAATAGTGGCATGGCCCTTCAACTTCATTTTTGCAAACTTAACCCGATTTGGGTCCTCTATTTCCTCATACTCAAAATATTCTTCTAGCTCATTGATCTAGTCGATCAACTCTTCCGGGTTCAGACTTCCGGAATAACTGGGGACTTCTGTTCTAGGTCTTTTTCTAATCTTCAAAATGGCCCTTATTAGTCACATTTGGTCTTGATCAATTGCTTCTTCTTCCTCTTCTATATCTGAACCTTCTTCCTCTCCTTCATCCTCACTTTCCTCCCTCGAGTTTAACCCACTTCTTAATTGTTCTTATAATGCATCAATCTATCTCTGGAGGGCTACCATTGCATCTCTTCCACCAGAATTTCTACCACCTCAACCACTTCTGGCACCACCACGCCTACCAAGCACCACTCTTGGAGGCATCTTTCTTGACCTTGACCCACAACCACAGTCCTGGTGCGAACTACCTTACGATCGGTGATCTATCAACACGCTCAAGAAAACCCGCTCTCATACCACTTGATCAGGGTGCAGCCTGAGACTTAGAAAATAACCCAGAAACAAGAGAAATTTTTTATTATTTAGAAAATGGAGCTTCTTAAATGCATAGGATCTCAAATCCCCAAGTTCAACAACACATGCAAGTTACAGAAGCTACAAAATAACCCTTTCGCAATATGTGAGTTTGTCCCCAAAAAGTTACCCAAAAATTAGAAACCTGCCCATAAATAGAGCTCCTGATTAGTTTGGAGCCAAAACAATATTCAAATTTGAGTTTAGGTGGTTTGGCGCCGAAAAATTACAACTTGAAGTTCAAATTTCAAAAGCACATTTGCAATTGTATCTTTTAGAAAGTGCGCCAACTTCCTGGGGCCATAACTTTTGATCTGGGACTCCAATTTGTGAACAATTTGAACCGTTGGAAAGGTCTCGAAGTCAATAAAACACTTGAAACTTGCTATGCCAATTTTGGAAAGTTTTGGGGCCGCTCTGGGAGCTCTAAGTGCCTCAAATCTAACTCGAAAGATTTTCAGGTGCAAATATGGGAAACTAAAACTGCAATATCTTTCAACCCAGGAACCAAAAATAAAAACCATAAATTGAGAATTTCATTATGATGAAAAGGGTATCCAAAAATGTAGAAACATCTAAAAATTGAAAAACTTGAAATTTAACTATTTTTTGGTGATGCAAGATTGCCCTTACACCACTGGATGCTCTTGCATCAGACACCCAGGGTAATTTGAGAAGTTACCCCATCACGTCTTAGATGGTTGAGGAAAACCCTGCTGGTCAACCACTGCCTTAGATAGCCAGGATGAATCTTCCATAGGCCTGCCTCTCCATTTCACCAGATATTCTTCATACTGTCTGTTTCTGCTACTCCTTCCCACACGACTATCCAAGATTACTTCAATCTCCTCCCTTTCTGAAGTAGGTGCTAAAATTCCATATTGCCCTATTGCTGGTGCTTCCTTCGTACCACCTTCATGATAATCTGTCAAATCTGAAATGTTGAACACAGGGAAAATGTTGATTCCATCAGGAAACTCTACCTCATATGCATTCCCGGAATCATGCTTCTTCAAAATCTTATATGGACTGAATTTCTTTATCTTCAATTTGTTATATGTTCCTACTGGAAACCTTTCTTTCCTCAAGTGACCATCACTC
>VDFB02193867.1:158162512-158271075 GCA_007258455.2 Sequoia sempervirens | reverse complement strand
ACTTGAATTCTTTTCTATCCCCTCTCATTGTTTCAGTTAGGGGTCCACAAATACTACTGAAGTTTCTAATGAACTTTCTATAAAAACTAGCCAAACCATGAAAAGATCTCACCTCGGTAGCAGTTCTTGGGGCAGGCCATTCTAGAATAGCCTTCACCTTCTCTGGGTCCATATTGAGACCTTCTGCTGAGACAACAAACCCCAATTACACTAACTCCCTCTTCACAAAACTGCACTTATTCAGATTAATCAACAGTTTCTCTTCTCTTAACTTCTTAAAGACTCTCCGAATATGCATCAGATGCTCATCCAATGTCTTACTAAAAATCAAAATATCATCTAAATACATAATAACAAAACTTCCCAGAAATTCTTTTAGTACCTCGTTCATGAGCCGCATGAATGTGCTCAGTGCATTGGTTAGCTAAAAATGCATGACTAACCACTCGTACAAACCCTCTTTGGTCTTGAAGGCAGTCTTCCATTCATCTCCCTCTCGAATCCGGATATGGTGATATCCACTCTTCAGATCAATCTTGGTGAAGTACTGAGCTCCACTCAAATAGTCCATCAGGTCATCCATCCTTGGAAGGGGAAATCTATACTTGATTGTTATCTTGTTTATGGCTCGGAAATCTCTACACATCCTCCACTCCCCATCCTTCTTTGGTGATAGTACTGCAGGTACTACACATGGACTCAAACTCTCCCATATCAAACCCTTTCTCAACAACTCTTAAACTTGTCTATTCAACTCCTCATTTTCTGCTGGAGTCATTCTATGAGCTGCCTTATTTAAAAAACTAGCTCCAAGAATCAAGTCAATCTGATGACTAATCTTCCTATTGGTGGTAAACCCTCAGGTACATTATCAGAAACAATATCCTAAAACTCATCCAACATTCCAGAAACTTCTTCTAGAACCTTCTCAGTATCCTCCTTACTCACTCTAGGAATCAATGCATAACACATATGCTCATGCTTCATACCTTCTAAAATTTTTCTTCCATCTACATAACAAAGTCTAGCACTACTGCATACCTTTTCTTTGGTCTCCTTCAGGAGTTTCAACTTGTGACGAACCCCATCCTTTGTCAAGGAATAAGTGTTTGCATGGCCATCATATATAGTTTGCCTATCGAACTGCCACAACCTCCCCAACAACATGTGACATGCATCCATGGAGATGATATCACATAGTACCTCATCATGGTAGCTCTTGATCTTGAACTTTATTAGGCACTGCTCATTGACCAAAACTTTGTGGTCTTTCTACAACCAGGAAATTCGATACGGATGCGGGTGCCTTTCCCTTTTCAGCTTCAACTTTGTAACCATCTCCTCTGACACCAGATTATCAGTGCTCCCACCGTCAATAATGACATCACAACATTTTCCTTCACACTTGCACCTTGTGTGAAATAGATTCTTCCTCTATTCTGGTTCATTTTACTTAGTCACTAGGGCTCTCCTAATCACTAGGGATTCTCCCCTTTCAGCATCATCTGAATGTTTAGATTGGGCCTCCTCATCTGCATGCGCAACCCTTCCACGACCTTCTGGCCTTTTTTCTGCCCTTTCTTGGTGTTATGGACATTCATAGGATCGATGCCCTTCTTCACCACACTAGAAACATGTTCCTCTAAAACCACCTCTTCCAGATCCTTGTCCATATCTCCCTCGTCCTCTACCTTTTTGATCACCACTATTTTGATCATGAGGGTGGTAGAAGTTGTCATTTCTTTGGCTTCGGCTGGTACCCACATCTTCACTTTTCTTTTCATCATCATTTCAGCTTCTTGAAGGTCTTCCATTTCCCTTTCCACTTTGACCTCCTCATCCTTTTTGCTTGCCATCAAATCTTTTGTTCAGCTTCTCCACCTTCAGAGCAAACTGATACACATTCTCAATGGTGGTTATTCTGACTAGGCTTAACTCCTTCTGAATGCTCGGTTGTAACCCATTAAGATATTGGGCTACCTTCTCCTTATTACCCTCTGTGTGACCCATTCTGATGATTATCTTGTGAAAATATTCAGTATATTCTTTCATAGATCTTCTTCCTTGCTTCAACCCTTGCAATTTCTTCAACAGATTTAACTGGTAGTCCACTAGTATGAACTGCTTCTTCAGTTTCTCTAGCATGCGATCCCATCTAGTGATATTTCCTTTTCCTCTTCGATTTCTTTCCAACTGAACCTCTTTCCACCAAATACTGGTATGGCCCTTCAACTTCATTTTTGCAAACTTAACCTGATTTGGGTCCTCTATTTCCTCATACTCAAAATATTCTTCTAGCTCGTTGATCCAATCGATCAACTCTTCCAAGTTTAGACTTCCAGAATAACTGGGGACTTCTGCTCTGGGTCTTTTCCTTATATTTGAAATGGCCCTTATTAGCCACATTTGGTCTTGATCAATTGCTTCTTCTTCCTCTTCTACATCCGAACCTTCTTCCTCTCCTTCATCCTCACTTTCCTTCTTTGGGTTTAACCCTCTTCTCAATTGTTCTTGTAACACATCAATCTATCTCTGGAGGGCTGCCAGTGCATCTCTTCCACCAGCATTTCTGCCACCTCAACCACCTTTGGCACCACCACACCTACCAGGCACCACTCTTGGAGGCATCTTTCTTGACCTTGACCCACAACCATGGTCCTGGTGCGAACTGCCTCACGATCGATGATCTATCCACATGCTCAAGAAAACCAGCTCTCATACCACTTGATGAGGGTACAGCCTGAGACTTAGAAAATAACCCACAAACAAGAGAATAATTTTATTATTTAGAAAATGGAGCTTCTTACATGCAGAGGATCTCAAATCCCCAAGTTCAACAACACATGCAAGTTACAGAAAGCTACAGAATAACCCTTTCGCAATATGCGAGTTTGTCCCCAAAACATTACCCAAAATTTAGAAACCCACCCATAAATAGAGCTCCTGATTAGTTTGGAGCCAAAAAAATATTCTTGAATTTGAGTTTAGGCAGTTTGGCACCGAAAAATTACAACTTGAAGTTCAAATTTCAAAAGTACATTTGCAATTGTATCTTCTAGAAAGTGTGCCAACTTCCCGGGGCCATAACTTTTGATCCGGGACTTCGATTCGCAAACCGTTTGAACCGTTGGAAAGGTCTTGAAGTCAATAACACGCTTGAAATTTTCTATGCCAATTTTAGCAAGTTTCAAGGCTGATCCGGGAGCTCTAAGTGCCTCAAATCTAACTCAAAAGATTTTCAGGTGCAAATCTGGGAAACTAAAACTGTAATATCTTTCAACCCAGGAACTGAAAATAAAAACCATAAATTGAGAATTTCATTATGATGAAAATGGTATCCAAAAATGTAAAAAAATCTAAAAACTGAGAAACTTGAAATTTAACTATTTTTGGGTGATGCAAAATTGCCCTTACACCACTGGATGCTCCTGCATCACATAAACTTGTTAAAAATAAAATAGTTCAGAAAAGAATTAAACCACTGAAAACCCATATTATAATTCATCCATTTACACATGCTAAATAAAACCACATAAAGGTTATGGTAATCAATAACCAATAATACATAAGGGAGCAGTGATAAGTAACAACACCAAGCAATGAGCATGATGATCCAACAAAACCCATGCATGAGAATTACATGTAAAATTGGTTACAATTACTCAGTAAATAATAGGGAAAGACTACTAGATAAGAATAAAGTGTGAGATCACAATGGGTTCCCCTATACTCCTAACTTTAGGGTTCAATCCTCACTCAAAATTCTCAAAATGACCCAAAAGACTACATGGAAAATGAGGCTAAAAAACATTACATTCATATCCAAAAGATAAAAAATCACATTTCCAACATCAAAAATTTTATTCCACAAAATAGAATAAAAATTGTGTGCCCTAAAATCCAAGATTCACATTTTACCATTTCAAGAATTATGCAAAAAGATCAATCACCATTAATGGAAGCTTTGAGTTTTTTCACTATTCACTATTTTTTTTTATTGGTAAATAACTGCTAGGCCCGTAGCACCCATTATATTGATATAATTTTTTTTTTACATTTTTTGTCATCATGGCTTCCAGATTACCAAAGTTTGTATGCCCATCCATTATATTTTGAACAATTCTATCCTAGCTACTTCTATTATACCCTTTACAATCCAAAATGAGGGTAAAATACTAACCAAAATGACCCTCTCTAGCTATAAGCTATATAGAGTTATGCTAGACATCTCCTAGATTACATGATTTATAGTAAACAAGTGACCACAAAAAATAAAAAAACAATAGGTATTTTCTGCACCTTCCCTAGTCTTCATCTGATAGCTCTATGTGCATCTTCCTAGCCTCTATTGCATCAGCTATCATTGGGCATTCTAGACTACAAGCATTGTGTGCTGGGTGACTGGCTTTCTCTTCAATATCCCGAGGCTCTCACTCGTGCCACTCATCACCTCCGCCGAACTCCCGATATTCATTGTCTCCTCCCACCACCTTTCCATCCAACCCTTCCACTTCAATATATGCTCCCACACAACCCTTTTCCAGCTTGTTGTCCATGCCTGCTACACAAATGAGGAAGGAGATTGACCTATCGATCTCTCCCCACTTTTTCTCCAGCTCTTACGGTTGTAAAGTACAAACCACCACAAATTTTGGGACCTCCAAACCGTTGCCAAAAGATATATAGTAATCCTATGACAAATGATCAAGAAGGTTGCCATCTATGTTGTCCAATGCTTTGTCAATCTCCCCGAGCCAAGCATGTTCAAAAACCATCTGGCAAAGCTTCTTGCTTCTTACTTTAGAGAGCCTCATATATAGGAGCATGACCAAGAACATGGCTAGAATATCCAAAATTTCCCTCCACCTTTTCCGGGACATGAGGAATTATTTCCCCAAAACATTCTTTGTAGCCTAGAGGATCAACGAGTGTGAGGAGTTGAGTATCCCTTTCAGTCTTTTATCTAATATTACTTCATAGAAATATTGGTATTTCTTTTTTATGTTGAGGAAAAGTGAACTCTCCATCTCTGTTGAAGAACCTGCACATAGAAAAAGAACAAATTCACACTTTCCAAACCTCTTATTCACTTTGTCCACTTTGAAGAGCCTTGAGATCTTTATAGCCTCATTTCCTCTACTTCCGTAATGATGGCCACTTTGAGAAATGAACCCTTCAGTCCCATCTGGCATCTTTTCCATTCAATGCGGATGCATACACTGTCGGTTACTTATGATCCCCATTATCAAGGATTGTTGCTATTTTCATGTGTTTGTCATTCCCAATGCCAGCCTCTATCTCGTCGTACTCTTGAGCTTCACTTCCCTCAAGTAACTTGTACTACTAGATCATCACCATTTACTACTCTTGGCTCTTCCACCTCTACTAATGATGTCTATGTGCATTCCAATATTACTTCCTTTATTTTTTCTTGATTATTCTTGAGATCCTGTATCTACATCTCAAGATCTTTGTACCTTACTATGTTATGACAACATCAACCGCCGACATCTTATGAACCACCTTTTCTTGACATCATCACCTTTTTCCTGACAAGTGATCCACCAAATTTGGCTATGTATAGGCCATGCACCTGATTTCATAGCACCTCGTGCCAACTTGTTTTTTTAAATGATGCAGGAGCATCCAGTGGTGTAAGGGCAATCTTGCATCACCCAAAACTAGTTAAATTTCAATTTTCTCAATTTTTAGATGTTTTTACATTTTTGGATACCCTTTTCATCATAATGAAATTCCCAATTTATGGTTTTTATTTTTGGTTCATGAGTTGAAAGATATTGCAGTTTTAGTTTCCCAGATTTGCACCTAAAAATCTTCCGAGTTAGATTTGAGGCACTTAGAGCTCCCGGATCGGCCCCGAAACTGTCCAAAATTGGTGTAGCAAATTTTGAGCCCGTTATTGACTTTGATATCTTTCCAACGGTTCAAACGGTTCATGAATTAGAGTCCTAGATCAAAAGTTATGGCCCCGGGAAGTTGGTACACTTTCTAGAAGATACAACTACAAATGCTCTTTTGAAATTTGAACTTCATGTTGTAAATTTTTGGTGCCAAACCAACTAAACTAGAATTTGAATGTTGTTTTGGCTCCAAACTAATGAGGAGCTCTATTTATAGGTGGTTTTCTAATTTTTGGGTAACTTTTTGGGGACAAGCTCGCATATTGCGAAAGGGTTATTCTGTAGCTTTCTGTAACTTGCATGTGTTGTAGAACCTAGGGATTTGAGATCCTCTGCATGTAAGAAGCTCCATTTTCTGAATAATAAAATTATTCTCTTATTTGTGGGTTATTTTCTATGTCACGGGTTGTGCCCTCATCAAGTGGTATCGGAGCCAGGTTTTCTTGAGCGTGTGGACAGATCGCTGATCGTGAGGCAATTCGCACCAAGACCGTGGTTGTAGGTCAAGGTCAAGAAATTTTCCTCCAAGAGTGATGCCTGGTAGGCATGGTGGTGCCAAAGGTGATCGAGGTGGCAGAAATGCTGGTGGAAGAGATGCACTAGAAGCCCTCCAGAGACAGATTGATGCATTACAAGAGCAGTTGAGAAGAGGGTTAAACCCGAGGGAGGAAAGTGAGGATGAAGGAGAGGAAGAAGAAGCAATTGATCAAGACCAAATGAGAATAATAAGGGCCATTTCAAAGATCGAGAAAAGACCTAGAGCAGAAGTCCCCCGTTATTCTGGAAGTCTGAACCCAGAAGAGTTGATCGACTTGATCAATGAGCTAGAAGAATATTTTCAGTATGAGGAAATAGAGGACCCAGATCGGGTTAAGTTTGTGAAAATGAAGCTGAAGGGCCATGCCAGTATTTGGTTGAAAGAGATCCAATTGGAAAGAAATCGAAGAGGAAAAGGGAATATCACCAGATGGGATCGCATGGTAGAGAAACTAAAGAAGCAGTTCATACCAGTGGACTACGAGTTCGATCTGTTGAAGAAATTGCAAGGGTTGAAGCAAGGAAGCAGATCTGTGAAAGAATATACTAAATATTTTCACAAGATAATCATCATAACGGGTCACACAGAAGCCAATAAGGAGAAGGTAGCTTGATATTTTAATGGGTTACGACCAAGCATTCAGGAGGAGTTAAGCCTAGTCAGAATGACCACCATTGAGGATGTGTATCAGTTTGCTCTGAAGGTGGAAGAGAAGTTGAACAAAGGATTTGATGGAAAGCAAAAAGGATGAGGAGGTCAAAGCGGAAGGGGCAGTGGAAGACCTTCAAGAAGCCGAAATGATGATGAAAATAAAAGTGAAGATGTGGGTACTAGCCGAAGTCAAATGAATGACAACTTCTACCGCCCTCGTGATCAAAACAGTGGTGATCAAAGAGGTAGAGGACGAGGAAGATCTGGGCAAGGATCTAGAAGAGGTGGTTTCAGAGGAACATGTTTCTAGTGTGGTGAAGAAGGGAATCAAGCCTATGAATGTCCATAACACCAAGGAAGGGTAGAAAAAAGGCTAGAAGGTCATGGAAGGGTTGCACATGCAGATGAGGAGGCCCAATCTGAACATTCAGATGATGCTGAAAGGGGAGAAGCCCTAGTGATTAGGAGAGCCCTAGTGATTGAGGAAAAGGAACCAAAACGGAGGAAAAAAAAAATTTCGCACAAGGTGCAAGTGTGAAGGAGAATGTTGTGATGTCATTATTGACGGTGGGAGCACTGATAATCTGGTGTCAGAGGAGATGGTCACAAAGTTGAAGCTAAAAAGGGAAAGGCACCTGCATCCATATCAGATTGCCTGGTTGCAGAAAGACCACAAAATTTTGGTCAATGACCAATGCTTAGTAAAGCTTAAGATCGGGAGCTACCATGATGAGGTACTCTGTGATATCATCCCCATGGATGCATGTCACATATTGTTGGGGAGGCCATGGCAGTTCGATAGGCGAGCTATACATGATGGCCATGCAAACATTTATTCCTTGAAAAAGGATGGGGTACGTCACAAATTGAAACCCCTGAAGGAGACCGAAGAAAAGGTATGCAGTAGTGATAGAATTTGTTATGTAGATGGAATAAAATTTTTAGAAGATATGAAGCATGAGCATGTGTGTTATGCATTTATTCCTAGAGTGAGTAAGGAGGATAGTGAGAAGGTTCCAGAAGAAGTTTCTGGGATGCTGGATGAGTTTTAGGATATTGTTTCTGATAATGTACCTAAGGGTTTACCACGAATAAGGAAGATTAGTCATAAGATTGACTTGATTCTTGGAGCCAGTTTTCCAAATAAGGCAGCTCATAGGATGACTCTAGTAGAAAATGAGGAGTTGAACAGACAAGTTCAAGAGTTGTTGAGAAAGGGTTTGATATGGGAGAGTTTGAGTCCATAAGCGGTACCTGTCGTACTAGCACCAAAGAAGGATGGGGAGTGGAGGATGTGTACAGATTCCCGAGCCATAAACAAGATAACAATCAAGTATAGATTTCCCTTGCCAAGGATGGATGACCTTATGGACTGTTTGAGTGGAGCTCAGTACTTCACAAAGATTGACCTGAAGAGTGGATATCACCAGATCCAGATTCTAGACAGAGATGAATGGAAGACTGCATTCAAGACCAAAGAGGGCCTGTATGAGTGGTTAGTCATGCCTTTTAGGCTAACCAATGCACCGAGCCCATTCATGCAGCTCATGAACGAGATACTAAAAGAATTTCTAGGAAGTTTTGTTATTGTGTATTTAGATGATATTTTGATTTTTAGTAAGACGTTGGATGAGCATTTGATGCATATTCAGAGAGTCTTTGAGAAGTAAAGAGAAGAGAAACTGTTGATTAATCTAGAGGAGTGCAATTTTGTGAAGAGGGAGTTAGTGTACTTGGGGTTTGTTGTCTTAGCAGAAGGTCTCAAGATGGACCTAGAGAAGGTGAAGGCTATTCTAGAACAGCCTACCCCAAGAACTGCTACCGAGGTGAGATTTTTCCATGGTTGGCTAGTTTTTATAAGTTCATTAGAAACTTTAGTAGTATTTATGGACCCCTGACTGAAACAATGAGAGGGGATAAAAAAGAATTCAAGTGGAGCATTGGAGCGGAAAAAGTTTTGAACTATTGGAAGCAGAAGGTGTGAGCAACTGTTCTAGCCCTCCCAGATTTCAACAAGGTGTTTCAGGTGGATTGTGATGCCAGTGGTTGTCCCATTGGAGCAGTGTTTAGCAAGAAGGTAAGCCCATTGCCTATTTTAGTGAAAAGTTAAATGATGCCAAGACAATTTATTCTGTATATGATCAGGAATTTTATGCAATAGTTTAAGCATTAAAAAATGGAGACATTATTTGTTGCCGAAGGAATTTTTCTATATACTGATCATCAGGCCTTGCAGTACATAAATAGTCAGGGAAAATTAAATTAGAGGCATATGAAATGGGTAGAGTTTTTGTAGAGTTATACCTTTGTTTTGAAACATAGGAGTGGGAAGTCAAATAGGGTTGTAGATGCCTTAAGTAGGAGGCATACATTGATGAAAAAGTTGCAGATTAGTGGTTGGGTTCAATGAACTCAAGACAACTACATGTTTGAAGATCCCGATTTTTGCAAAGGCTTGGAAAGTCGCAAGGAACCTAATACAGTGGATAGGACAAAGGTGCAGATTTCATAATCTAGGATGGCATGTTATTTAAGGGAAGTCAATTGTATCCCAAGAGTTCCATGAGGGAGAACTTGATAAAGGAGAAGCATAGTGGAGGAATGGCATAGGACATTTTGGTCAGGATAAGATGATTGCCATTATCAGTGAGTATTATTATTGGCCTTAGTTGTCATAGGATGTGAAGAAGTTTGTACAAAGCTGTAGGGTATGTCAGATGGCTAAAGGAGTGAGCTAGAATACAAGCTTATATCAGCCCTTATTTGTACTAGAGAGGCAGTGGGAGGATATAAGTATGGACTTTGTTCTTAGTTTTCCAAGGACACAATGAGGAATGAGTCGCCACTTTGTGGTGGTTGATAGGTTTTTGAAGATGGCACATTTCATTCCATGTCCGAAGACACATGATGTAGTCCACATTGCTGACTTGATTCTTCAAAGAGGTTGTGAGGCTACATGGTTGCCAAAGAGTATTGTTTCGGATCGTGACACCAAATTTGTGGGGTACTTTTGGAGGACCTTGTGGAAGAAGCTGAAGATAGAATTGAAGTTCAATTCGCACACCATCCACAAACAGAGATAGAAGCAGATAGATGTTGTGCAGTGCTGGGTAATCTACTGAGATGTTTGGTAGGAGGATAAACCCAAGGGATGGGACTTGATCTTACCCAGGTAGAATTTTCTTACAACAATTTTTTCAACAGCTTGGTAGATCACCATTCAGATTGTGTATGGGTAGCAGAACAACTCGAATTAAGGAAGATGGGCCGAAGAGAAGAAAATAAGTGTTGAAGCTAAAAGATTTTGCAGAACACATCAAGGATATACATGAGAAGGTAAAGATAGCATATTAATAAGATGAATATATAGTATAGGCTAAGGCATGTCGAGGAAGAAGAGGTATAAGGAGTTTCAGATTGGTGATGAAGTGATGGTCCACTTGAGGAAAGAAAGGTTTCCGTGGGAACATATAACAAATTGAAGATGAAGAAGTTCGGTCCCTGTAAAATTTTGAAGAGGCATGATTCAGGGAATGCATATGAGGTAGAGTTGCCAGATGGATTCAACATTTCCCCTGTGTTCAATATTTCAGATTTGACAGAGTATCATGAAGGTGGAATGGAGGAAGCATCGGCAATAGGGCAGTATGGAATTCCAATACCTACTTTAGAAAGGGAGGAGATTGAAGCAATCTTGGATAGTTGTGTGGGAAGGATTACCAGAAATAGGCAGTATGAAGAATATCTGGTGAAATGGAAGGGAAGGCCTGTGGAAGATTCATCCTGGCTATCTAAGGCAGCGGTTGACTAGTTGGGTTTTCCTCAACCATTTAAGATGTGACAGGGTCACTTCTCAAATTACCCTGGGTGTTTGATGTAGGAGCATCCAGTGGTGTAAGGGCAATCTTGCATCACCCAAAAATAGTTAAATTTCAAGTTTCACAGTTTTTAGATGTTTTTACATTTTTGGATACCCTTTTCGTCATAATGAAATTCCTAATTTAGGGTTTTTTTTGGTGCATGGGTTGAAAGATATTGTAGTTTTAGTTTCCTAGATTTGCACCTGAAAATCTTCTGAGTTATATTTGAGGCACTTAGAGCTCCCAGATCGGCCCTAAAAATTTCCAAAATAAGTGTAGAAAATTTTGAGCACTTTATTGACTTCGAGACCTTTCCAACGGTTCAAACGGTTCGCAAATTGGAGTCCTGGATCAAAAGTTATGGCCCCGAGAAGTTGGTGCACTTTCTAGAAGATACTGCAAATGCTCTTTTGAAATTTGAACTTCATGTTGTAAATTTTCAGCCAAACCGCCTAAACTCAAATTTGAATGTTGTTTTGGCTCCAAACTAATGAGGAGCTCTATTTATGGGGTTTCTAATTTTTGGGTAACTTTTGGGACAAGCTTGCATATTGCGAAAGGGTTATTCTGTAGCTTTCTGTAACTTGCATGTGTTGTAGAACTTGGGATTTTGAGATCCTCTGCATGTAAGAAGCTCCATTTTCTGAATAATAAAATTATTCTGTTATTTGTGGGTTATTTTATGTGTCTCGGGTTGTGCCCTCATCATTAAAGCACCATCGCACTTATCCATGCCCCCTAGATTATCTTCGCTATCTTTTTGGAGGAGCTATCTACATTTGACATTGAGCACACGGCCTGACCCACCTTATGATCCATTATTCCTTAAAGATCAACATTCCTTGTCGACCTCTGTTCCTACCTTGTCATTGATTCTTTTTTGCTTCTTCTTTTGCCAAGTTATCTACCCTTTGGTTTCCCTCCCTATACACGTGGCTCACCTTGAACTCATCAAATTTCCCCATGATTTTTTTTATTGGTTGAAGCCAGTGGTTCAATTTCGAATTGGGGGCATTATTTAGATGAATTGCATTGATAGTGATTAGTGAGTCTCCTTCCAAGTGAATTTTCCTTGCTCCATTTGATACTCCCAGCTGAAGACCCATCAATGCCGCTCAAAACTATGCTTCATTATTGGTGCATACTCCTAATGGACTTGAACTTTGTGCAATTAACTTTCCAAGCTCATCTCTAGCCACACATCTAGCTCTTCCTGGCCCCACATTGCCCCGTGCAGCGCCATTGGAATTTATTTTGATCCATCTTCCTTCAAGGGCTTCCCATGTTACTTTGTTCCTTTTCTTCCTATATGAGTCACTATGGCCTATTCCACATAGTTAGAGAATGATTAGTCCACTAAACACTTTTTTCACATTGTCATCCCAATTTGTGAAATTCATCTCCTTTCTTGCTTTTGACCGAGTTGCCTCATTAACTCTTTCAATGATCATACTTTCTATTTTGGCAAAAATTCTTTCATGAGGCATTTCCTTGTCTTGAAATATCCTTTTGTTGTGCTCTTTTTAAATCTCCCAAATTATGATTGAGGGGGCTACTGGCCATATACTATCAAATACTACTTTTCTTCATGGATGTGACCACATATTGAACCCTTCTAGTAAACAAGCCAGTTGTGGGCACTGAAATTTAGTTTGTTCATGAAGAACTTCCAACATTGCTCTGAGTAAGGGCAACTTAATAAAAGGTGATATGCATTTACACTATTCTTCTTACAAAGGACGCATTGCCTAGGCCTCAGAATACCAAGTGTATCCAATATATCTTTAATGAGAATTATTTTTTGAACTACTAGCCATGCAAAAATATTCACCTTTGGGAGGAAATGTTCCCCACACATGAGTTTACTTGTCCAATTCTCTCTGGATTTTTCCATTTCTTTGATTTTGTATCGCAACTTGACTACATAGGACCCTATAACGAACCACACCACCTCATAGTATCTTCCTGATTGGAAGGTGAGAAGGTTCTTTCTTTGAGTATTGCAGTTAGGGAATCCTTCTGATCTTGTGGAGCATTTAGATTCTATAGGGAGTGCTATTCCCACTTTTGGATTCCATCTTGCCATACCGACCTGTCATAGTTGCATATTTTATCTCCCCAAGCCCGAGTTGACTCTACTTTGATTTTCTCCAAATTAGGATGTGTAGCTAGGGCTTTTTTTCCATTCCAGGAGTCCACCTAGAAGGACATTGATTGTCCATTTCTTACTTCCCATGTTACATGCTTAGTGATGATGTCCTTGCATTCCAACAAGTAATTCAAAATTGTTGAACCTCTCGGGGGTCTGCCATTAGTAGGATTCGAGTTGGGGAATCCAAATCCAGATATTTTCTTCTCAATTTTTTTTCCCATTTCTGCTCTCCCTTCTCATACATATCCCATACCAACTTTTCCCCCATAGCCATTCTCATCAACCTTAGTTCTTTTATGCCCACACCTCCTGCTATCTTGGGTGTACATACCTTCTCCCATGCCACTAGTGGAAACTTCTAATGTTCTCCTGTGCCGCTCCAAAAGAAGTTTCTAAAAATTTGATTGTGTTTCTCTTCAACTATTTCTGGGATCTTCATATAGGCCATTGAATATACTAGGATGGCTTCAATAGTATTACTTTCACCATCATCAGCCTTCTTTTTTATGATAGCCATCTCCCTTTCTAGGTCCCCATTTTAGTTTTGTAGTTGTTTACTAAATTCTCCCAGTAACATTTTTTGTTGATGTCGACGAAGAGAGGGGTTCCCAGAAACCTACCTAGAAAATTTTCCACTCTTAGGTCTAGGATCCTTGCCAGCTCCCTTTGCAAGCTAGGTTGAGTATTGAGAAAGAGAGCCTCTGATTTGCACCAGTTGATACTCTATCCTGATGCTAAACAATAGGTTCTGCTAGTTCGCACCTCCTTTCTACTTGTTGTGCCTAATAGCATTGTGTCATCTACAAATTGTTGGTGCGTTAATGTTGTTTCCAATCCATTTTCTACTGGGACTCCCTTCCACTTTCCTTCTTGTCTTAGCTCACTAATTCCCCTACCCATTGGCTCCACCATGATGATGAACAAAAAGGGAGATAGGGGGTCCCCTTGTCTGACGCCTCTTGTGGATGCAAAGTAACCTTGTGACGTCCCATTAACTAGGACAGAGAACTTGGTATTTGATATGCAACTACTTATCCAACTTATCCATTCTTCCAAAAAACCAAACTTCCTGAGCACCTCTATTAGAAATCGTCTATCCACTAGATCATATGGTTTGAGGATATCTAATTTGAGGATCATTTCCTTCTTCCTTGACTTGCTTCTAGATGCCCTTGCAGATTTTCCTTCCTCCAACCTTCCTAGTTTTTTGGAAGCACAAAACCATCCTCCCACCACATGTATTTGGGGTGACATTTTTCCACCCATTCTCCATTGGTAAAGACTCATTGGGGGATATGAGTGTCCAAATTCTCCCTTCTCTCCCCTGACACATCCTTCGTTGGTCGATCATCTTCTTCATAGTCACCCCAATGGATCCTACCTTTCGCACCTACAATTTTTTGCTCTTATGCGCCTACTTGTGCCATTTCTACACCAAGAGATCTTTATTATTATTATTCACTAAATTTTTACCATAAATGAAAATTTCATAATTTCAATTCCAAATTATATATCTTTCTCTAAAAAGGATTGGGATCACATTTGTGAGAACTTTTTAAGGGTTTTTAGACCATTTTACTTTTCAGGAAAACTAGAAATAAATGCACTCATTTTTTAATAATTTAGTATTATTGTAAATCTAGCCAACATAAAAAAAATATAAAATATTCTAAATTTTTGGAGATAATTTTGTTAGGATTTAGTGCTTAACATAGATTAGTTAATAATAAATAAATTAACATGCTATTGTTAATTTAATAAATAAATTTGGTTTTGGTAGTTATATTGTCGTAACTAGTTTTATATAGGAATAATGGCCTTATAAAGGCAATTTTATGTAATAGATTTGCGGTGCAATGTGAATGAATGAATTTTAATTTGAGAGAAATCTCATTTTTTCTCTCATTTCAATAAATTTTCCATCCTAATAGAAACATTTTGTTTTTTTCAAGAATAACTAATGTCAACATAAAATACATATACATATATTTATTCTAAGAATTCAAACACAACTCTATTATGAGGAATGAGATGCCATATGAATCCTCCTAGTGCAAGCATGGTCAAAAACATGAATCAACAAGAAATTATATAAAATAAATAGAGAAATGACTAATCTTTCAATATAATTGCAGATACACAAATTGGAGAGAAACTACACACAACCAAAATCTTAATATTCAAAACATGTGTGCATACACATAAGAGGGAGAGGAGGTGGGATGAATAACAAAAATTTAATGGAAACCCTTCTATTTTTCCTTTACATTCTAAAAATTCCTACACTCCCCAAGGACATTCCTTTCCGTTTCATACCCAACAATCTATTCCAAAAGTGATGTTTCAAAATTAGATATCCAACATATATGTTTCACTTAAAATTTATATTTGAAGTGCATATTAATAATTATTTCTAATAATATGCATTCAAATACTTCCTTCTTAATTAAATATATTATATGAATTTAACTATTCATTTATCTTAAATGTGATTAATTATTTTAATCAAAATATCACATGAATGTTAAGCTCTTTTAATCCTAATTACAATATATATATTTTGAATGTATTAACTAACATTCCTAAAATCCACATAGGTGTAAGATTATTCAATAAATATCAAACCTATGCGAACAATTTCATTTATATATACAAGACTCACTAATTTGAGTTCAACAATTCTTTACCAACCATAATACATATCACCATTCCTACTCAACCATTAAATTATTCAAAGCACTCAAAATAACTAATTAATATGAACAAGAATACAATAATGTACAAGGGAGGAATGCAATTTATAGGTTTCAGATAGTGAAGATCTAGATTCATAAATAGTTTAGATTAGTGGCCAAATAGAATCGTTTTATTTATAACTAAAAAGGATAGGTCAAGTAACTAAACATACCATAAGATTTGCAACATCACCAACTTAACCATAAGGAATAGATACGATGATAAGATTGAGTGAATCCATTTCATTCTATACATAGATGTCTAATCAATGGATGGATGTAGAGGAGAATGAAATGGATTAACTTAATCTTCTAACCTTTCCTAGTCGTTGTGGTCAAGTTAGTGACATTGTAACTCTTGTGGTATGTTTATTTACTTTTAAAGAATGTAAAAGGAAAATAGAAGGGTTTCCATTAACTTTATTTATTCATCCCACCAACCCCTCTCCCATTCTTATGTGAATACATACATGTTTTGAAGATTGGAATTTTGGTATATACATCCTAGACACACAACGTGAAGCATGAAATCTAACAATAGAGATCATAGTGTAAAAATATATAATGACCAATGAGTACATGTAATCTAGCAAGGCACATATTCATCATGTAATTATATCCTATCATAATCTTCTCAATATAACCTTTAATTAAAGTATAGAAATGTTAGGACAAGGAAAGAATCAACACATGGGCATACACTACATGATAGAAATTCTATATCTCATTTGATTAGTGAGTCTTAAATAAAATCCTCAATTTTTTTCTTCTATATCTAGAATTTTGGGTACTTCCTCCTAATATATAATTCCTATTAAAATATCTCATTTTCACCATATATCTTGGGTATATTTTGTAGACACTAAAAAATGTCCTAAGCTTGTGAACACCATTTTCCTCATTAATTTCCACTCTTCCCTATATAATTGAATAATTTTAATTATTTGATTATTGTCTAATGCCATATTTCTTCTAATTAAATAATTTTAATTATTTAATTAATTCACTTTTCCCCCTATGTTATTCTTCCTTGATTAAGTAAATAATTAATATTTATTTAATTATGTCACTAATTAATCCTTTCTTTCTATATTAAATAAATTCTTATTTATTTAATTATTCACTTTCATTTTCATTCTATAGTTAAATAATTATTTTAATTATTGAATTATTTATTAGTCTCTTAAATAAATCTTATTTATTTAATTATTTCTCACTTTTCCCTCCACTATTAAGTAATTATTTTAATTATTTAAGAGTTTTTCATTTTCCTCTACTTTTAATTCAATAGTTATTTTAATTGAAACTCAACTTTCCTTCATCTTCTATAATTAAATAATTATTTAATTATCTGATTATTCACTTTCCCTCTTAAATTAAATAATTTTATAATTATTTAATTTACTCTAGCTACCTCTTTTTTTGTGCCATTCTTATCTATTCATCTCAATTAATCTCCACCCTTGATAAGGTTTTGTTACCTTTTAATCTCCACCATCCATCCTTAACTAAACCCTATTTTTTCTCTAACCTTATTTCCTTGCTTGTCAAAGCAATCTAATTGATTAATCTTCATCATTCAATCTTGGCCCTTCATTCGAATTTAGTTTCCTATAAAAGAGACCTATCACTTTCATTTGAAGGCTATAACCACAACTACTATATTCAATATTTTGTTGTCACTATCACTAGGCATATTCTTGCATACTACAAATCTGAGGGCAAAATGGAGAAGAGCATTGAAGGTGATTCAACCATGGCATAGGAATTATGGTAATATTGCTTCATTATTTTATGTTTCATGTTCATTCATGCTTCATTGTTGGACTAGGATCTTTAGGACTAGACTTTTATGTATTTGATGGTTGGTACTATTGATTCATGCCTTTTACCTCGATTTTACCCTATTCTACACATATTTTTTAATGACATTTTTTATACCCCTTATAAGTTCAACTAGATAGCTAATTTCCACTACCATCACACTTAATTCTAAATGAAAATTATTGCATGAATTTTCACAACATATTGTAAAAGTAAATTAAATTAAAAATATTTAAATACTATCATAATTTTATATTGATCCCACATAGAAAATATAGTTAAAAATTAATGGTTAACTTTTTGATGTATATACATGGTAATCCTTGAGTTCCTTTACTTATTCAGATCATGAAAGTGAATTTTTACTTGTTCATAGGGTAAATTGCAAGAAACTAGAAATAAATTATTCACCCATCTCCTAAAGTTACCCATTAAAACTAAAAATTTCATATTTGATGTTATCATATTTCACTTCTTTAAATAAAATCTCTATTATTTCCTCTATGAAAATATTTACAAATGGAAAAGAAAAAGTAGAGATTTTTTTATGATTATTAATTAAGACATTAGTTTAGTGTATGAAACTTTCTTGATAATTTCTCTAAGGAGGACCATTTTTTATTTATCTTATATATTGTGCTACACAAAATACATACATAAAATCTTTTTTTTTTAGTCAAACTTGTATTTCTTATATGGTGTACAAACACCTCCATCTTTTCATCCACTTATGACTAATCAAGTATGCATACAATACCAACATAGCATAACCAATTTTTTTTATGATCTTATGAAATCTACAAATAAAAAGGTTGAATTTTAAATTTAAATTATTTTATCCAATTCTTGTAATTGAAACTCAACTTCCAATCCCCTTCACTATATTACAACATAATTACCCTCTTAATACCTAAATACTTAAAAAATAATCAACCCTTAGAAAAATACTTAGAAAAATATGTTAATATAATTACCCTCTCTACCCTTAATACCTAAAGATATATCTCTTTATTTTTAATAAAGAATCAACCCAAAATTTTGTCACCTATTTAAAATACATAATCTATCATATATAGAAAGACAAACAACTAAAGTATTCACTATTATTGGTTCAACATATACCTTGAATACGAATTTACACATTCTATCCAGTTCTTTTCTTTGAAGCTATCCTTCAAAGTATTGTCTATGCAACCAACATAATGACCATATATATTAATTATTTGAAAATTAAAATAGAATGATTTTTTATTTTTAATTAATTAAGAAACATAGTCAAATCCATAAATGATCTGAAAAGATATTTTATTAGATGTTAAGAAAATTGAGAACGTAGGGTCAATAGTCAAGATGAACCGCCCGCAAAAATTGACTACCGAACCAAGTAATATACGGTTACACGTGAGGCTTCGTATGCGACACAATTGCATGACGCGAATAATATGTTATTATCCTTTTTTTGATTCAGTCGTTGTGAAAAAACCTTGAAAAATATAATAAAATGTCACCCACTATTTCCCAGGCAGAGAATTGATATCCTTCCTAAACAGGATTGCCGATTGTTACGTGCATATTATGGACTCATCGAAGTAGATGGTAATCAAATCGCAATATTTTGAATGCTCACCTTTTCTCGATCTGCAAGAAAATTTAGATGTAAAAAATATTAAAAATGTCATTAGAAGAGAACCAGCCAAAAACTCTCTGTATTCCGCCCTTGTTCCGATGTCCCATTTCCTTAGAAGTAATGAGTGACCCCGTCACTCTGTGCACCGGAATCACTTATGATCGAGCTTCCATTAAGAAATGGCTCCGTGCAGGAAATAGTATCTGTCCAGCGACAGGTCAGACGTTCCACTCGCGCGAGCTTATCCCTAATCACACCCTTGCCGCTCTTATAAACAAATGGCGCCTCACAAATCCATCAGATACACTCGATCCCACGGCGGAGGATAACAAGGTGCGGCATATGATAGCGCAGATCGATGAGGGCAGCGCGTCTAAAATCTTGGCATTGCGAAACTTGAAGAATTTAGCGAGGGACGAAAGCAACAGACAGAGCCTGCAATCAGAAGGCCTTTTACCCGCTCTGATTAGATCGCTACGAAACTTTGACCCGGTGCACCCGGTTGAAGAGGAAGCGGAGGCTGCGCAAGAAGCCATTGCAGCAATCGTGTTGTTTTCTGTGGGCGATGAGCTTTGTTTAAGAGATCTGTTGAGGGGTCCAGCGATTCAAACCGTGGAATGGGTGTTGGCAAAGGGCGATCTCCACTCCAGAGTAAATGCGGCAACCCTTGTGGAAAACCTAGCCAAAGCGGACGAGACGGCCGCTACGGAAATCGGCTCGATAGACGGAATCACAGATGGGCTTTTAGCGTTGGTTGAACAGAATAACACGCATCATAGTGGTCTCAGGGCTTTGCTTTCTCTGTGTCGAGTGGTTGCATATCGAGTCAATTTGGCGGAGATAGTTGGTGTCATTCCTCTTCTGACCCGATTGCTTAGCACTTCAGAGAGAGCGGTGATCGACACATCGATGGCCATTCTGGAGGCGCTTTCAACTGTTGGCCAAGGGCGATGGGGCATAATGGCGCATGCACTGGCAGTGCCTACAATCGTTACAAATCTGCTGACTGTGTCCCGTGTCGCTACCGCTCTTGGTGTTGGGATTTTGTTGAACGTCTGTAAGAACTGCGATAAAGAAGACGTGGTCAGAGATGTTGTAAAGACGGGCGTGCTGGAGAAGTTGGTGGCGTTACTTCACATGGATTGCGACCCAAGAACCAGAAAACGCGCTAACTGTCTTATCAAAATTCTCTCCCCACTGCAAAACTATGATTCGCGCACTCAGTTCGTGATTCACTTGTAATTACTCCAACCCATACTAATCGTTTGTATTGTGGGTTTTTTGTGTTTTTCCTTTACCCTTTTTTTCTTTTTAAATTTGTGGACATTGTAATATTTATCTACAGGGTGTTTTTATGTGAGTTTGGCCATATAACCAGTGATAGAAGTATGGATTGAGAAGCTGTGGCTTCTAATTTCACAGTTTTTAATTGTTGGTAATTGTTTTTTTATGATGGACCTTAAAATCAAATGAAAAAAAAAAACATATGTCTGAAGATATGCAATAATCGATAATAAAATTATTATGCACAATAATATTAAACTGTAAAAATCATATATCTACAATTTAAGAAGAGGTTTAGATATTTAATAATAATCGATAATAGCATTTTCTTGCCCTCCTGTATTGTGAAGGCGGTAAACATGTTTATAGAAATTATAGCCAAAATTATGCTGAGAAACATCCACACAGTTGGGCAATGGCAGTAAACATGTCTCTAAAATTACACCCAAAATTATGCTGGCTCAACCCACCATCTCCATTTCGTCAGCAATGCGTTCATCAATTAAGATTTATAAACAGATTCATGCAGAGTTTGAAGTGAAGGTTTTGTTTTGGTCAAGCAAAAAACTAAACGAACTCAAGCTAAGTAAAGATGTAAAGCATAACTTTCCACTTTATTTACAGAGATTTAAGTCGATAGCTTAGCGAGGATAGAAACCAACGGATTTTTGCCCCAGGAAACGCCATAGAGATAAGATATTACAGAAAAACTTTAGAAAATTGTCTAAAATAGACAATGTGGACCAGAATGTGTAGAGGAGGTTGATTTTATGGGGAATGGAAGGGGTCAGTCAAATATTCGGTAAATGCAAGATACAAATATTTATTTTTTAGAAGTTGAAGTAACTAGTTTCATCTAGTTTTCTTTATGTGTGTAAGTGTGAAAATAGCTTTACTTGGATAGACCTGTAATTGATAAATCGAGGGGTATTTGATCCAGGTCGGTTTGTTTGTTTGACTGTGCTTGCAGTCTGTTTGACTGCTTGCAAGTCTTTTTATGTAATTAATAAGTACTTGATATTATTTAAAGTTTATTTTTTAATATTTTGAAAATGATATTCTTGATGTGTTTGATATTTTGTAATTAAGATTTGTTTATAATTTTTAGTAAATTAATTTTGAGAAGTTTTGATTGTGAGCATCATAAATTCATCCTTCAAAGTGCAGATCTAATCTAGCAAATAGTAGGCTTTTGTAGTTCAGTTTTTTTATACTATTCATTGTTTAAGTATGTGTAAGTATAGTGCTAATTCAAATTATTCTAAGGAAAGTTGTTGGATTTTTAAGGTCAAGTTTTTCTCATACAATTCCCTTGACAAATTAGTGTTTCCACCTTGGTAAAATATTCAACTACAATATTTTCTAGCATGTAGATGACCTAGATGTGTGATCTATATCAAATATAGATGTGTTGTTTTCATCTATAAATTAGAACATTGCTAGAATGATTTTTTTGTGTAGTGACTTAAGAATTCAGAATACATTAAAAAATTTTAAATACAAAGATGTAACAATTATGCTAGAGGGGACATGAACCATATCCCCTACACAAGTGAAGTTGGTAGTCTTGTGTATGTGATGGTATACACTAGACCAAACATTGCCCAAGCAATGGGATTCCTAACTAGGTATCTATCCAATCTAAGTAAGGAATATTTCAATGTAGTGTAAAGGGTCTTTAGATATCTTTGGGATATTACAAATGTTTGATTTTCTATCATAGAGGACTAGAATTGAGTAGAAAAATGAATATACAAGAATTTCTGGACTTTAATCAAACACAAGATATTGATATCTAGAGTTCTACTAAGAAATATGTCTTTACCATCTTCAATGCATGATTAGTTACATGAATTCAATAGACAAAATGAAAAAAATAGTATTTAGTAATAAAATCCTATCTGGAAATAATAATAGTATGCAAACTACAACAACACCAATATAGATGGGAAAATTCTTTTGAGTAGAAAATCATACCAATAATGATGACAAAAGCTTGTATTAATCTCAAAATTAGATTACATCAACTTTTCCTTTCAATCTAACAACATTATAATATAGTAACATTACTTCTAGCATGCATTATGTAACCTCCATAACAAACCCTCAATATATAAACTTAAGGGGATCAAGAAAACCACCACAAAAGTAATAGAATAGGCATAAAAAATGGTTCTAAATTACCATGGTAAAAATGACCATGACCCACAATATGAAAGTAAGCTTTAAAATGGAAATTAACTCCACACACAAGCATCTTTGACCACTATGACCATAATGGACACTTGTAACTCTCAATCACTCCCACATGAACCACTAATTATATCTCACCCACTAAATGACAAAGATGGTCCACTATCTATCAAGTTTGACCATTCTAGTGCAAGTTCCTATTCAATTCCATAGGAGAATAAATAATAAATTATGTCCCCACTTTCACATGGATTTTCAAAATTTCTAGTCCATGATATTTATAAATCATAGGTTATTTATCCATCTACATGGATAATTAAATACATTAGACCCTCAATATTTGCAAGGTCAATAGCACAATTAATCCTAAAAATTTATATATTATATGTTTTACTTGAGACTTATGGCTTGGATAATAGCAAGATTTCCAATATGGTGAAGGATAAGAAAAAACTTTGGAAATAGATAAAGAACTAAAGGGTGAGACAATACAAAAAATCAAACCATGAAATTGAAGAGAAGAGGTGGAACTCATGTAATGAAGAGGCTTACAACATGAAATCAAGATCTAAATTCAAATAACTTTGAGAGCTTGCTATTAGAGTTTATTGTTAACTTGGTTGTGAAGTAAGCAATAGGTAAATTAATCATGACACTAAGGAACTAAAAGAAAAAAATAATTCACTAATACCATGCCACCCATAACTCAAACTTTAAGTCATGTAAAGCACTAAGATTATCTAGGACTTGAAGAAGGGGACTCTCTATATTATAAAAGATATTTAAGGATCATATAATTGCATCACTTAAATAGAACTAAAGGAATCAATCTATAAAAGGATAGATTTGTCAAAAGAGTGTAGATATCTTAAAGAGATTGTTTACATAATACAATACACTACCTACATTAGATGTATATGGAGGCATCCTCTTAGTTTAACCAAATCCTATGTTGGATATATGAACCAAGTAGTTTTTTTAATTATTCTATTGATTTATTTTTAGTCCAATAAAAGGGTCTATACCCTGAAGATGCTAAATGGAGGCCATATACAATTCTCTTCAAGTTTCATAATATTTTAAGCTTTCACAAGATAATGTTATGAACTCCCATTTTAATATAGATATTAATTATTAGTTAGTATTATATTAGGTGCATGCATTTTTTAATTCATCCATATGTTAAATTATAATTAAAATATTTATCTCATATCCATGAGATAGTAGTAGTCATCTTTAAAAAAAAAATTATATTGCAATAGTTCTTAAGTGAAAGGTAACTTAAATATTTGTAATTAGAGTGTATTTTATATTGGAAATTGACCTCTTGAAGTAGCATTACAAATATAATATAAATAATTGTCTCACACTTTATTCTATGTATTTCTATGTACATTGATATTATTTCTCTTTCATATTCCTTACATCATGATGATGCAGGAGCATCCAGTGGTGTGAGGGAAATCTTGCATCACCCAAAAATATGCTTTCCATTTATGTTCCTTTTGTTTTATTTTTTAGATTTTTTTGCATTTCTGGATACCCTTTTCATCGAATAAGAGTTCCCAACTTTTAGAACTTTTTTTCTACTTTTTCTGCTCAACTGTTATTTTTAGTAGGTGTGAATTTGAAGGTGTGGGAAGACAAAAATTTATGGGAAGGTTTGGGACGGAAAAATAAGCACTTTGGTGAAATAATTAGGTCAAGATCATTCATGGTTTGAAAGTTATTCAAGTTTCAATTTCTGCTTTTTACCCTAAAAAACCTTCTGAGTCTAGTTTGAGGAACTAAATGGTCTCGTACAGGCCCAAAAATCATCAGAACCAATAGAGTGGATTCTTAGCGTGTTCTTCACTCTAAGACCTTTCCAACGGTTCAAATGGTTCAAAAAATGGAGTCCTGGATCAAAAGTTATGGCTTCCAAAAGTTGGCCAATTTTTAGAAAATTGCCAATTTTTGGAAAATTGCCAATTTTTGGAAAATTGCCAATTTTTGGAAAATTGCCAATTTTTGAATTAGGATTGAAGTTTTGAATTTCAAATTGTAATTTTTGGTGCCAAACTGCCAAAACTCATAACTGCAATGTTGGTTTTGGCTCCAAACCGAAAAGGGGCTATTTATGGGCTAGTTTATGATTTTTGGGTATCTTTTTGGGGAAAAGAGTTCGCATGCTGCGAAAGGGAAATTTATGTAGTTTTCAGTAATTTGCATGTATTGTAGAGCTTGAGGATTTGACATCCACTACATGTAATATTTTCCTTTCCGAACAATAATAAAATTTCTTTGGTTGTTTGCATCATTTTCTGTGTCTTAGGTTTGCACCCTCATCACATGAACATAATCATTTGAAAAAAATAATTACAACTATATCTTACATCAATAACAATCATATAATATTTCTAATTTGCATATAAAACCAAGTTATCAATTGAATAAAAAATATTGAACTAATTCTTTTTTAATAGTTCAAAGAATACTAAATTAAATTTTAAAATATTTCAAATATTAGAAATAAAATTTTAAAACTATTAATTAATTAATCTTTTTCTTTAAATTAAAATTGGAACTATTATTCATGCCCACAAATAGCCACAAAGAGTAAAATGTATTAAGATAAATTCTAGAACAATAAGTCAGGAATGGATGCTTATTCCACCTCTAATGAGCTCTAAATAATACAAAAATAAATATATACTTTATAAATGACTAAGCCACCAAATTTAATATTAAAATAAAAAATTAAATTAGATTCAAAATAAATCAATAATATAAATTATTTAATTAGGATGCATATATTTCATATTGATTGTCAAAATGACACAATTAGCTTAGGAACAATGAAATTTCTATAAATACTCTTCATCCCTTGGAAAGAGATCCATCTCATAGTAAAATTCTTTCCAAGGTCTTTATAGAAAACTCTTATTTCAGATTGAATCAATAAATAGGTCTATATTTTTGTTATAATATTAAGGGAATTTTTGGATAAAATTCTATATTAAGTTCTTACTAAGATTTTCAGTGGCATTTGTCTAAGTTCTGTTTTAAATTACATCTCTTGACTATATAAAATGGAACAATAAGATCAAATGAACTTCAATTATAACCACCTTTTTGAAATTATTTAATGTGAAATTTAAATATGCTAATCCACTAAGATTCATATTTAATCAATTCTTAAAAGAAAATGTAAAAGTGGTAATTTTTTAGAGAATTTTTTTTTGGACTTCTCTCTAGTAAAGAATCCAAATTCACAAATTTGATAGGCTAACCATGTAACCTCAAACAATATTGCACTTCACCATGATGCTAAAAGAGCCTAAAAGGTGAATCTTTTTAAAATGTGATTACTAAAGACATGTTCTATTTATGTTTGTGCTTATGTGCATAAACTATATAAATAATGCTACCTAAGACTATCTCCAACTAATGTAATCTTAATTGATGATCACCTAAGCTACAATCAATAATATAATCAAAATGTAAAAAAATGTGACTAATTGGAAACATAATCTCACAAACTAGACTAGGAAGGAGAAATAAAAAATGAGCGTGTACTCACAATTATGTTTTATCATTAGATTTAAAATCAACACATTTAAGAGATAAATGAAACCAAATTTTATCAAATTTTGAGTTCAATACCTTTTGTGTCAATGGTTGTAACCAATCTAATAGCCTTGTCTTATACCTTATAAAACTTCATAGAATTTAAGGATGCTAGGAAATATTTTCCCAGAAGAAAACTTATGTAGGGAAACCTATCAAACATAAGACTAAAAAGTGGAGTATAATAGAAAAAATAGATGGAAAACATGCCAAAATATATTACAAATGAGATAAAAGATATAGATTTATATACCTAATACATAAAGAAGTGCACACTAGACCCTAAAATTATAGACTATCAAATATCTACAAAGTAAAATTAATGGAGTCTTCTCATGTGGCCAACTATATGGATTGATCCATGTTATCTAAAAGTTTTCAAATAAATAAAAAGCTTCTATTCAACAATTCTATTAGTCTTACCTCTTGGCACTCTATATGAATATTAATAATCTTCCTATATTTTACTTGTAAATTATAAATTTTTGAAGGAAAACCTATGAAATAGAAGGGTTAAAGAAAGTATTCCTTACTCAATTTTTTGTAGGAACCAAGGAAAGATCCATATGACATGAAACACTAATAAAATTACTAATATAATGATTATAATGAAACATCATAGAAATTTTCAATTTAAATACAATATTTTATAGCAAAAGGATAAATGGTAGAATGGACAAGGTTACGAAAAGGATTCAAAGGTCAAAATAGAAACACTGTTATAAGGGTGTTAAAGGAATTTTATAGAGCTAATTCAAGGAGTGAGAAACATAATTTTAAGGTAAAACACTAAGGGTTTACAAGGAAATTGGGAGAAAAATGAAAATTAGGTATTTACAAGTTTCTAAAGAAGACAAATGGACAATTGGAGTGAAAAATACAATATAAAGGAAACAAAAGATAACACATCTAAATTGCAAATCCATAAAACTAATGTAATAGTGGAATGATAGAGATTTGACAAATGGGTTAGGAATTTCAAAGGACAATGGTAGTGAAAATTAAGGTGAAATTGCTTATGGCTCACACGAGAATGAGAAGAGTTAGGTGAAGAAAAAAGAAAATTAAAAAAAAAAAAGCACTAAAAGACCAAAAATATGAAGTAGAAATTAAGGAGAATAATTTGACAATAGAATGGTAGGGCTTTGAAAAATGGGTAATGAAATGTAAAGGAAAATTTGTGACAAATCCTAAGGGAGAATTTATGAATGAAAGGGAGACAAGCAGGGGATGGGGAGCTAGTCAAAGATTAGAATTATGACCCACTTTTATAAAGAAAATGACTAATATAAACAAAAAATAATAATCTAGAATGCTTAAAAGTGACCTATATATTATAAAATTTAAAATATTCTAATTCAATGATGTGTGAAACTCTTAGCATAGTATATGCTTATAATTTTTTTAATTAAAAAAATTACTTGGATATAGATTTTTATAAATTTAAGAGAGTATTTTAATTTCTATTTTTTAAAAAGTGAGGTTAGTGGGACTTAAAAAATATATAGTAATTTTTTTTTTTTACTTAGTTAAATTGAATATCTAGTGCATGGAGAAATGCAATACCTTTTTATGAGCATTTTCTTTTTAATAATTTCCAAATTAATTTATTAAATATCTTGTAGTTTTGATGGGATGCAAAATTTTGTCTTAAAAAATATTATTAAAAAATAAATTGTACACTTTTGGAGATGATTCTCTTCCCAAACACATCATATTATTTTAAAAAATTAAAAATATTTTAATATATTTTATAAAGTTCTAATTAATCTAATGTTTGATTATAGTGACTTAATCATAGTAAGTGTTTTTTCCAAAAAAAAAAATTCATGTAAGTGTTTTGTCTGATTGCTAGTCAAATGTGTGACAGAACTCTAGACTTTCACCATAATGAAAAGAACAAATTAGAAAAAGAAATGATATGAAATGGATGGGGACTAATAAGAGAAAAGGTATTAAGGGTGTAGGTATATTAAAGGGGAAACATATTGGATTTTATAGTGAAAAAATAGAAACTATAATATTTTAGTGCAAAAATCATGAAAAAAAAATCAAAAAGAAAAGATATCTTATACAATTTATTATAAAGCTATAATAAATTATAATGGACCTAGTTAGAAAGGCTAACTCATTGCAAAATATAAGAAACTCTAAGATAGACCCATTTTGTTAGAAAATATTGCTTGACTAGTGTTCCTACATTAAAACTTAGTATCTATTATGTAAAAGTGAGTCAAAGGAAGTCCACTTAACGAAAAAATTCAAGAAAATTTGGAGAGAGAAACAATATCACTTTAAGAAATTTCATTAAATGCATATATTATCTAAAATTAGGCTTTATTGAAATGAAGACTAGGCTAACTCATAATCACTTAGCATAAAGGAGTGAACTATAATCTTAAACAAGTTCAAATTTTTATGCAAAATCAAGAGTAAAGAGAATTGTGTAGAGAGGTAATGTCTCAAGATCAACTTTAAGATACATGTTCTAAATCCAAAAAATATTAATTTTTATATATCAAAAAATTTCTTAAAATTAATATTGCTTAATAAATATATTAACAAAAGAAATAAAATAAATATCTAGTAAACAAGAGAACAGCTCCATTTAAAATATTTTAATATATACAATTGATAAAAACTAGAAAGCATTTTGTTCAAAAATATATATTTTTATTAATTTTGATCAATTAATTTTATTTTTTTACTGTTAATGTTTTTATTTAAAACTTTAGTTGAAAGACAACTAAATGATCGAGCCTGTCATTGAATTTTCACATGACAAACAGGACAGACGATCTAAGTAATGGCCTAGTCAACAGTCAAAACGTACCGCCGGCCAAAATTGACTCCCTAACTAAGTAAATACATGGTTACACGTGAGGCTTCGTGTAAAGACACAGTATCACCATGACCGTATCAGCATGACGAGAGTATCCTCCATCATATTAATCTGTGACCTTATTTTTTAATCTTTATTGGATTCATTCCTTGTGATTTCTAATATTATATTATTTGACTCATGATTTCGCAAACAGTAAACAGATGCTCCCTCCTTAACAGGAATGCAGAGTGATAACCATCATAACATTCTAAAGCTCGCCTCTCCGCGATCTGAAGGGAAATACATACGTAAAACCATTAAAAAATGTCATTAGAGGAGGATGAGCAAAAATCTGTGGGTGTCCCGCCTTTGTTCCAATGTCCCATTTCCTTAGAGGTCATGACTGACCCTGTCACTGTGTGCACGAGACTCATTTATGACCGAGCTTCCATTCAGAAATGGCTCCGTCCAGGGAATAATGTCTGTCCAGTGACGGGTCAGACCCTCCACACGCTAGAGCTCATTCCGAATTACACCCTCGCCGCTCTTATACACAAATGGCGCCTCACAAATACGTCAGACACACTCGATCTCACGGCGGAGGAGAACACAGTGCAGCATATGATAGCGCAGATCGATAAGGGCAGCGCCTGTAAAATCGAGGCATTACGACACTTGAAGAATCTAGCGAGGGACAAAAGCAACCGATCGCATCTGCGATCAGAGGGACTTTTACCCGCTCTGATCCGTGCGCTGCAACGCTTTGACCCGATGCAGCCCTCTGAAGAGGAAGCCGAGGCTGTGCAAGAAGCCATAGCGGCGATTCTCTTGTTTTCTGTGGACGATGCGATTTGTTCAAGAGATCTGTTGAGGGTTCCAGTGATTGGAACCGTGGAATGGGTGTTGGCAAAGGGCGATCTACAGTCCAGAATAAATGCGGCAACTCTTGTGGAAAAGCTGGCCAAAGTGGACGAGACGGCCGCTATGGAGATCGGCTCGATGGACGGAATAACAAACGGGCTCTTAACATTGGTTGAACAGAATAACACAGTTCATAGTGGTCTGAGGGCTTTGATTCCTCTGTGTCGCGTGGTTGCATATCAGGTCAAGTTAGCGGAGGCAGTCGGTGTCATTCCTCTTCTGACTCGATTGCTTAGCGCTTCAGAGAGAGCGGTGATCGAAGCATCCATGGCCATTCTGGAAGGTGTTTCAACTGTTGGCCAAGGGCGATGCGCCATAATGGCGCATTCACTGGCAGTGCCTACGATCGTTAGAAGTCTGCTGCCTGTGTCCCGTCTCGCTACCACTCATGGCGTTGGTATTTTGTTGAACATCTGTAATAACTGCAACAAAGAAGATGAGATCAGAGATGTTGTCAAGACAGGCGTTCTGCAGAAGTTGGTGGCGTTACTTCACATGGATTGCCAGCCACGAACCAAACGACGCGCTAACTATCTTGTCAAAATTCTGTCCCCCCTGCAACATTACGATTCCCGTGCTCAGTTTGTGATTCACTTGTAATTACTCCAACCCACTTTTGTGTTACAGGTTATTGGTTTTTATTTTTTATTTTTCTTTTTGGGATTGTAATCTTGATCTGCAGGGTGTTTTATGTAAGTTTGGCCGTATAAATGAATATCTTCGACCAATGATAGAAGCATGGGTTGTGATTAAACTACGGCCTGTGATTTCACAGTTGCTCATCGTCTCTGCATTTAACAAGTGGATTATTGAGCTCAATAGAGCAGGGACGTATTCAATGATAATCGATAATAACATTTTCCTACTCTACTGTAATGTGAAGATAGTATAAGTTTTGGTCCGCCTGACTAAGTCAGGTTGCGTAAACATTTCAGCATAGCTTTGCACTTTATCTATCGATTAAGGTGATAACGCAACTAGGATAAAAATCAATGGATTTATGCCCAGGGGACCGCCATAGGAACAGTACAGAACAACTTTAGAAAATTCTCCAAAATAGACAATGCGGAAGAAAATGCAGTAAAGGTTGATTCCATGGGCAGGGAAGCAATCTATTTAAATACTACGTTTTTCCATAGTCAAATAATTAATAGCAATTTTACACATCATTCCTGTAGAAAGTGATAAATAATTATCTTATTTTTATTGGTCTAAATTACTTTTGACTATTGAATTAAGTATGTTTTAAGAATAGTCGTATAAAAAGAATTAGTCAAATATTTAGTAAATACAAGATACAAGTTATTGTTAGAGAAAAACTTGATTGAATTCATCTTGATTCAAGTTTTGATTCATCTTTACATTTGTAACTCTAAAAATCTTTAAGTTTACCTGCTTCCCATATAAAAGATACTTGGCTTATGTAAATTTTAGTAGAAGCTTCTCCAAAGTCTTTATGACTGGGTCTTGATTCACTTATAATCAGCATAGAGGTCTAGATGTTTGTTTCAATATTAAGAACTTTTTTGGATGGAATCCTAGATTAAAATCTTATTGAGTTTTTGATTGCTATTTCTCTTTGTATGTAGCAAATCTAATTTCTCTCTCTTGAAAGAAACTTGGTATCAGTAAATTTTAGTCAAGTCTCTCTAAAGTCATTATAACTAGTTCTTGGTTCACTTATAATCAACATAGAGGTCTATATATTTTTTCCAATGTTAATGACTTTTTTGAATGAAATCTTATATTAAAATATTACTAATTTTGTTGATGATATTTCTCTTTTTATGTAACATGCCTAATTCTTCTCCCTTAAAAATAGACTTGGTTTGGTAACTTTTAGTAGAAGTCTCTCCAAAGTCTTTATGCCTAGGTCATAGTTCACTTATAATCAACTCAAAATTCTATGTTTGTTTCAATATTAATTTTTTTTGGATGAAATCTTAGATTGGAATCTTACTTCTATTGATGTTTTTTTTTTCTTTTTATGTAACACATCTAATTATTTTTACTTTTTTGACTATATAATATGCAACAATGACGTCAAATAGGCTTCAAATATACACACCTTCTATGAAACTATTCAATGTGAAGTTCAAATATATTGATTCACTAAGAATATGTTTATCCTAAACTATCCTACATAACCATTTTTTAAAAAATAAAATATGAAAAAGATAAATTTTAAGAAAAATAAAGCTTTGGAGGGTGCCCACAAGAAGTTGGGTTCACAAGAGGGAGAGGTTTCATGCAAAGAAAAAATGTAAAAAGGATCGAGTATCCATTTAGGAATGGGGATCTGAGTCTTGGATTAAAATGTGTGTCTATTATGCTTTGGTAACCCATTTCAGAATAGGTACCTATTTCAAAATGAGTACTTGTTTTTTAAAACTGTTTGTTTCTTAAAGGACCGTGGGTCATTTTTTACCAATAGTGGTGAGTAAACATTGGTGAACAAGAATGGGTAATCACTTCCGTACCTCCTACCACCAGTAAATTTCACCTACCACCTCCTCATGTCAACCTTGCAAGCTTTAGTGACCTCCAAATTAGGTTTTCCACCTTCTTTATGTATTTTTTGGCTATATATTTAATATTTTCATTTAGAAATTAAATTTAAATTCATTATTTTTTCTTATTAAAACCTAATTGCAACAACCATTGTCATTTATAATAATTTAATAAAACCTACTTATTAGTAAGTTCACTAATAGTTTCAAAATTAATGAAGAAAACCCAAATTTAAGATGCATTCATTAGATCAAATTATTTTTAATAAACATGGAATTCTAAATTACAACAAGTTAAATGATTAAAATTTGGATCAAGTATTCATTAATTTTCATAGAACATTCAATCAATTTAAGTGACCAAAGAAGATGGGTACAACACATCTAACAAAGTAGGATATTAATTAGATATACTTTATATGATTATAGCTTTTTAATTTTTTAAATTCATACAAGTGAATTTGATTTGTATGAGGTGATATGTGTTATAACCAAGGATTTCCATATCTAACTTCAACCCAACACAAATTTTATCATTTCAAAGAAAAAATAATACTATAGGTGTCCCCTCCTTCACAAGATCAAGTCAAATAAATATCTAATGCCAAATGTTAATTTTATAGTGTTTATTCTTAAATTAGGAACATAAAATAGGACTGTATCTCACTAGAGATGAAATAATATTTTTGGCATTATAATCTTGATCTATAGGGTGTTTTATGTAAGTTTTGATATATAAATAAGTATCTATGACCAATGACAAAAGCATGAGTTGAGAAACTATGACCTGTGATTTCACAGTTGCTTATTGTTACTCATCATCTCTACATTTAACAAGAGGTTTATTGAGCTCAGTAGGGCATGAATGTATTCAATATTAATGGATAATAGAATTTTCCTACCCTACTGTATTGTGAAGGTAGTATAAATTTTGGTCCACCTGACTAAGTCAGGTTGTGTAAACATGTAAGCATAGCTTTCCACTTTATTCATAGGTTAAGGTGATAACATAAGCATGATAGAAATAAATGGTTTTCTAGCCCAAGGGCCGCAATTGAGACAATACAAAACAATTTTAGAAAGTTCTCCAAAATAGACAATGTGGAATAAAATGCAGAAAAAGGTTGATTTTATGGGGAGGGAAGCTATCTATTTAAATATTAGTCTTTTCAATAGTCATATTATTAAGTAATTTTACACTAACATTTTTAATAAAAAGTGGTAAATAATTACTCTATTTTTATTGGTTCAAATTACTTTTTTCCATTGAATTAAGTGTGGTTTAATAATAGTAATATAAAAAAAAGTTAGTCAAATATTTAGTAAATACAAGATACAATTCTTTTTAGAAAAAAATAATTGAATTCATTATGATTAAAGTTTTGATTCATCTTTACATTTGCAAGTGTATTTTTTTTTAACTTTACCTAGCTCCCTTATAAAAAAACTTGGCTTAGGTAAATTTTACTAGAAGTTTCACTAAAGTCTTTATGACTGGGTCTTGGTTCACTTATAATCAATGTAAAGGTTTATATGTTTTCTTCAATAGTGAAGACTTTTTTTGGATGAAATCCTAGACTAAAATCTTACTAAGTTTTTTTTTATGTTATTTCTCTTTTTATGTAACACATAATTATTCTCCCTTAAAAGAGACATGGCTTCTGTAAATTTTAGTAGAAGTATCTCCAAAGTTTTTATAACCAGGTCTTGGTCCAACTATAATCAACATAGAGATCTATATATTTGTTCCAATGCTAATGATTTTTTTGGATGAAATCCTAGATTAAATTCTTATGATTTTTTTCATGGTATCTCCCTTTTTATGTGACACATCTTGTTCTTCTCCTTGAAAAAGAGACTTGGCTTCAATAAATTTTAGTAGAAGTGTCTCCAAACACTTTATAGCTAGACGTCATGGTTAAATTATAATCAACACAAAGGTCTATATGTCTATTCCAATATTAGGGACTTTTTTGGATGGAATTCTAGATTAAAATCCTACTAAGATTTTTTAATGTTATTTCTCTTTTTGTGTAATGCATCTAATTATTTTTACCTTTTGACTCTATGATATGCAACAATGAGATCAAATAAACATTAAATATATACACATTGTATGAAATTATTCAATGTGAAGTTCAAATATATTGATTCACTAAGAATGTGTTTATTAGAAAGTTAAAAGAAACTAAAAGATGAACCTTTTTAAAATGAAATTAAGAAAGATAGGTTCTCTATAGATATATGATTGTGTGTGAAAATATGAAAATCAATGTTATCTAAGGTTGTCTCCAACTATATTGATAGTAATTGACAATAAATTGAGCTAGGACTAATAATACAATAGAAAATTAAACAAAAATATGTGAAAATTTAAAAAATTCAAGCTCATAAAATAAACTAGAGAAAAAAAAGAAAAAATAAATTTTAACATATGCACTTGCAACTAATTATTATCATTATATTTAGAATCAAAACATCTCATAAGATACAAAACTAAATTTTGTCAAATTTTGAGCTGAAGAAATTTGTGTTACGAGTTTTAATTGAGCTAAAAAATTATTCCTATCCCTTATAAGGTTTAATAAGCATTAAAGATGCTAATAAATAACTTCCTGAATAACTATATATATGGTGACCTATCAAGGAGAAGACCAAAAATTGAAGTAAAATAGAAAAAGCAATGGAATACAAGTCAAAACATATTACAAATAGAATGAAAACACATAGAGATAGTTACAAACCAAATACATTAGTGCATACAAGATGCTACAATCATAGACTATCTAAGACCTTTAAACAAAATTTATTAGAAAATGTGGCTTGTACAAGGCCATTACGAATCTTAATACATTCCTGGTAAAACTATTCCTCTTGGTGGGTAACTATATGGCTTGGTCCAAGTTATTATAAATGTTTAAAATTACACATTGAAGTTCTATTTAGCATTCTAGTAGTTTCCTTTTTGGTACTCTCTAGGAATCAACATAGACTTCTTATATTTTACCTAAAAATTATAAGTCTATGAAGTAGACCCTACAAAATAGAAGGTTTAAAGGAGATTCTTCCTTAGTTAGTATACTTATGTGTATTTAGGAAAGATTCACATAAAATGAAACATTGATAAAAGTATAGATATAAATATTATGCCAAAAAAATCATACTAATTCTTAGTATAAACAAGATTTTATAGAAAAGGGTAAATGGTAATAAAGATTGGGAAAAATATTAGTAGGTAAAAATTGAAAAATAGAGAAAATCATAAAAAAGTAACTTTGAAAATTCAAGGATTAAAAAACATAAAATTAGGGAAAAATATTGTACATTTTCTAGGAAATTGGGAGGCAACACTAAAACTAAGTATCATTGGGTTTCTAAAGAAGAGTTTAGATAAGCGATTTAAAAGAATAACAAAAAGACAACAAAAGACAACAAATATCAAGTTTAAACAGGTAAGAATGGTGTAATAGAGGTATGATAATGATTTAAAAATAGGTTAGAAATTCTAAAATAAAGTGGTGGCAAAACCTAAGGGAATTCTCTTTATGGATCTTAAGAGAATACAAAGAGGTAGGGGATAAGAACATAAAATTTATTACAAGTAAAATATCTGAAATATGAATTATAAATGAAGGAGACTAGCATATCAATAAAATGATAGGATTTTCATGAATGGGTAAGGAAGCATAAAAAAAAGTGGAAAAAGAACTATGTTTAGACTCTTCATGACTCAAACGGAGATAAGGATTGAAAAAGTAAAATAAATGGAAATATAAATAATAAGAAAGGGGTGAGGAATAATAAAGTGAGGTTTATCAAGGGTGAATGTATATTAGTGGAAAATGGAGGGGATTTAATATTGAAACCAAAAAGATACTACTCTATACTAGTATTCAAATTATGAAAAACCAATATCAAAATGAAAGGATCTATTGTATAATATTTTTAAAATCTTCAAAATGCTATTGTAGAACTTATTAAAAAATTTAAGCCCCTACAAAATATATTTAACTCTAACATAGGTGAAATCTCTTAGAAAATACTACACGACCAATGCTCTTAAGTAAAAATTTAATATTTATATATAAAAATAAAGCAAGAAAATATTATTTTTAGAAAATTTTAAATCAAATTTGGGAAGGTAAACTAGATCACCTTGAGATATCTCATTAGATGCATATCCTATCAATAATTGAGATTGATTGGGAAAGAGACAAGAACAAATAATAATCACTCACCATTGAGAAATAGTCTATAATCTTATAGAGGTTAAATATTTATATAGAAAATTAAGGGTAAAAGGGACTATATAAGTTTGGCCATATAAATGAATATCTACAATAAATGATTGAATCAAGGGCTGTGAAACTCTGACTTGTGATTTCATACGTCTCTAGATTTGGCAAGATGTTTTATTGAGATCAATATAGCATGAACGTATTCAATAATAATCAAAAATATTATTTTCTTGCCCTATTGTATTGTGAAGGTAATATAAATTTTGGTCCACCTAACTAAGGTAGGTTGCATAAACATTTAAGCATAGATTTCCATTGTATTCATAGATTAAGGTGATAACACAACTAGGATAGAAATTAATGGATTTCTACCCTAGAAGCCACCATGGAGACAATACATAAAAAATTTAGAAAATTTTTCAAAATAGACAATATGAAAGTGAGAGGAGGTAGGATAGCTACCTTGGTACAAATATTAAATGCTCAATGCAATAAATTAAATGCATGGGAGAATGATTAACTACCTAGATAACTAAAAGTAAATAATGAGGCATGGCCCCATTATAACCAACTTCTTCAAATGACAACAAGGAATTACTTAACCCCTAAGTAAAATTAAAATGTGAATAGGTCCTCACTAATGATTAGTTAGGAAATAACCCCATTCATACCAACACCCCCTATAAGTGCAACTTAGGGAGTGTAGTTATTATGCAAATGATGCAATATGGGTCCCGACAATGAGGCCATGTTAGGTACCCATGTACAACTAATCATGCAACTAATTCCTCACAAATGGAGAAAAGGAGAAAAACTCATGGCACAAAACTCCTCTAAAAAATAGAGATGCAATGCAAATCATGTACAAGTAATAGAAGTTATGTATGGAGGTCTTAACATAAATAGCCCCCAAGAGCTACATCCATCACAAGAATATAATATAATAACCCCTCCAATGAAGGGAAAGATAGAGAGACTATGTAACCCCCCATAATGGGTAATCACCTACAAAATGGTAAGTGTTTGAAGATAAAACATGATCCAATATCGACAAACAAATTTTCTCCCTTTTGAAAAAAAAAAAACCAAGTACAAATGCAGGAATGCTTTCCATTCTAGATATTAATTAAAAGAAAGAATCATATATATATATATGATGTCTACGAAACTTTCACATGTGTTTCCTTGCCCAAGGTAGATGAATATACCACAATCAAATCAGCTACATGCCCAATCAAAGAAGAAGGTGACAAACCAAGACTATGGGAAAAATGTTGTTGAACAAGATCCAAAGACAAAGATGGGCTAACAATAGTTGTGCAATGACTGCCACCAAATAGGATACATAAACTCTTAAATGTGTCCTCCAAATCTAAAATGTGATACTTCACAAACAAGGATGCAATGTTTGATAAATAGGAATACCAATCAAAAATCCAATGAGATACCTATTACAATGAATCAATTAGATTTATCAATGAATCACCAATAGAAAATGAATGGTCATATTGAATAGGAATGATGGAAGCCTCAATCAATGACTCTGGACAATGAATCAATGAAGGTGAATGTACATCAACTATCTCTGAAGGAGAAGAAGGAGCATCTAAATAAATCTCGTTGTCCTCATTTGAAGATTCATAGTACTCCAAATAATCAAACTCCTAAATAGTATTGTCATCATAGAGTATTGTATCTAAAAAATGAAGAGGCACAAGATAGTCTGAAATAGGATCATTTGTGAATGGTTGAGTATAAGGATCTCCATATATCTCCCAAATTTTAGTCCAAAGAGCATGAGGACACTCAAAATGTCATCATCAACATGCATTGCAATAACTCCTAAGACATGATCCCTTTTGCAATTCCAAGAATATTTATTACTAGTTCTACCTAGAGGGGGAACACAATCATACAAATGTGACAACAAATGAAGCCAACAAAGATGTTTTATGATGCTAACTCTCCATTTTTTATAGTTTTCCCTTTTCAACATAATCAGTGAAGGAAGAAATAAAAACCACATAATGAACTATGATATATCTCCAAATATACAAAGACATTAATCTTCAACAACAATTAGAAACTTCCAAATTATGAGGCACAACTGAAAATGAAGCCTTCTCAAAAAATACACTTTCTCGGTATGTGCAAGATCATGATGGGCCAAAAAGTGGCGATATGATGGGTATGTGGCTGACGAATTTTTTTTTACCCAAAATTGATGAAATGAAAAGGGTTTTTAAAGGAGATTCTCATCTTTCCACCAATATAAATTATGTTGTATTTTGAATTTAATAAATAATTATTATTCATTTTCTATTTGAATTATGACTAAAGTCCTAATTGATAGGTTGATTGAAAAACATATTCTATAGCTTTCAAATGGTATCACATTTTTTGAATCTGAAACATGCATTACATTCTATGATTCGTATACTATACGATTAAAAAAAACATGAATTTCATGAAGTTTTGAACAACTTAAGATGCTCAGACATACGATTTTTTATATTTTTTAAAAGTTGTAAAAAAAAAATCATAATTAATTATTTACTTGAAAAAAATTTACCAAAAAATATGCATCACATCGGGACACGAGTCCTCTACTTATATCTAAAATATTATAAATTTTTTTTATCATTTTATTTTGGTTAGGGTGGTTAGACAGACATCTACTTCTTAATTTTCCCTAAAATTTATGTACTACTGCATTGAAATTTCTAATTTTCACCAAATAGAATTTTTTTTAAATAAACCTAGTAGTTTAGAAACTACATTCAATTTTCTATAGATTCTATTCTTACATATTTTTGAAATAATATAGATAACTTATTCAATTTTTTATGTCAAGTTACCTAACTCTGATTTTTTTGAATTTCATCGCCACTTCAATCCTATTTTTTCCATGATGATCCTGCACATACCCTTCTCCAAATAACAATATGTCCAAGTAAACAAGTAAATGCTACAAATCACAAAAAAATCAATAGATATTACCTAGGGTTGAATCTTGAAAAAGTTCATGGACAAAATTATAGAGCTCTTTATCACCTTCACAATCTCGTTGGAATCTCCAAAATCTGACAATCTGGTGAAAAAATATGAGCTCGGGAGTCCAAAAGGGAACCTTCACTTCAAGCTGAAAAAATGTTTCAGGAGTAAAATATGATAATAATACCTACACCACTAGAAATTTCTCAAAACAAACTTTCTAGAGATATCTTGTTTTCAAAAATACAATAGCTGAGTTAAAAGTTATGATGATTTTAAGAAAATTTCCCAATTAAGGCTTGACAAGCCAAAATTAAGACCCCTAAGGGCTAGCAGGTGGTTCCTATGTGACCAAAAGCTAGCGGATATGGCCAAGCGTAGGTATGATGGGTGTTTAATTTTCAAATTTACAATAGTGCACCATGAAAGTCATTTGGTTGTCAAATTTAAGATAGTCGCTCAAAATTAAAAAAATCATCAAAAAATATTTGTCTTAAAAATATAAAGTTTTATATGAAAATGGGGGTTTTGGGGCCTCTAGATGCAATGGAAGGGTCATATCTGACCCAATCTACTCCAAAAATTAGCTACCTCCCAAATGATAGCAACTAGCTTGAAATACAAAGCCTCCAACATGCAATGAGATTCTCCTCAAGGTCAACTCTCTAATATGAGATGGAAATTTCAAGGCCTATGATCTGATACCATGTTGAAAATATTGATGAAAAATTAATCCAAATGAAGCTATAGTCTTCAATGGATCAATCATGAAAGAAATCATCCACAAGAAAGTGTTGCAACATGCACATACAAGAAGATTGATGATGGATCAAATAATGATCTATTGATATGATATCTAGAATCTCTAGATTATATGAGATACATGAGATGATTTACAAATGTACAAGCACCTTGTATATATAGGAAAGGTGAGATGAGGTAGGATAACTACGTGGTTACAACCATTAAATGCTCAATGCAATAAATTAAATGCATGCGAGAATTATTAAATGCATAGATAACTAAAAGTAAATAATGAGACATGGCCCCATTATAAACAACTTCTAGAAATGACAAATATGGCTTACTTAAAAATCCTAAGTAAACTTATAATCAACATAGAGATCTATATATATTTGTTCCAATGTTAATGATTTTTTTGGATGAAATCCTAGATTAAAATCTAACAATTTTTTTTCATTGTATTTCCCTTTTTATGGAACACATCTAGTTCTTATCCTTGAAAAGGAGACTAGATTTGATAAATTTTAGTAGAGGTCTCTCCAAAGTCTTTATAGCTAGGTCATGGTTCACTTATAATCAACACTTCCAATATTAAGGAATTTTCGGGATGGAATTCTAGATTAAAATCTTACTAAGGATTTTTAATGTTATTTATCTTCTTATGTAACATATCTAATTCTTTTTAACTTTTTATTGTATGATATACAACAATGAGATAAAATAAACATCAAATATATAGACCTTCTATGAAATTATTCAATGTGAAGTTTAAATATATTGATTCACTAAGAATGTGTTTATCCTAAAATGTCCTACGTAACCATTTTTTGAAATAAAATATATGAAAGATAATATTTTAGAGAAATAAAGATTCATATAACCTCATAAAGTGAATAGATTGACCATGTAAGCTCAAATAATATACTCATCACTAAGATGCTAAAATATCCTAAAAGATGAACCCTTTCAAAATGAAGTTAAGAAAAATAATTTATCCATAGATATATGATTGCTTGTGAAAATATGAAAATCAATGTTATCTAAGGTTGTCGCTAACTAGCTTGATAGTAATTGACAATCACTTGAGCTAGGACTAATAATATAATATAAAATAAAACAAAAATGTGACATTTAAAAATCAAATCATAAAGTATACTAGAGAAAGGAAAGGAAACATGAATTTGAATATGTGCACTTGTAGCTAAGTATTATCATTATATTTAATATCAAAACATCTTATAAGATACCAAACTAAATTTTGTCAAATTTTAAGCTGAAGAAATTTGTGTTAGGGGTTTTAATTGAGCTAAAAACTTAGTCCTATACCTTGGAAGGTTCAAGAAGCATTAGAGATGATAGGAAATAGCTTCTTGAATAATTATATATATGGTGATCTATCAAAGAGAAGTCCAAAAATTGAAGTAAAATATAAAAAGCAATGAAATACAAGTCAAAACACATTGCAAATAGAATGAGAACACATAGATAGAGTTACAAACCAAATAAATTTAAGTGCACATAATAGAAGCTACAATCATAGAATATCAAAGACCTATAAACCAAAATTTATTAGAAAATGAAGATTGTACAAGGCCATTACAAATATTAATAGATTGGTGGTAAAAATATTCCTCTTGGTGGGAAACTATATGGCTTTGTCCAAGTTATTAGAAATTTTTTAAATTAGATGTCCATTGTGTTGAATACCTAGAATATTGAGAAGGGGGTGAATTAGTATTCCTTTTAACCACTTAATCATTTAAGCATCCAATACTTATATCATATTAAATCATAGTAATGAAAGTAAGCAAGAAAACATCTAACAACATCACATAACACATGAACAATAGGATTTTTACGTGGAAAACCCAAAATGGGAAAAACCATAGAGAGGATTAGCTCACAATATATTATAACCAGTTATAGTATATTACCGAAGTGCTCAATATAGGTGGAATCATTGGCCATTGAGAGAAGAATAGGGATAGAAGATATTGTGGTACACAACCAAGCATTGAACTATTACAAAGTGCATCTACAATATGGTAGAATATAGTTCCATTGAGGCTCAAAACATAGACTTAAAAATTTTCACACTGATTTGACATAATTTTCTACTCTACCCTACATTCTCACTAAATTCGCACAATTCACTTTCACTAACTCATTTCACATTTCATCATCTTCAAAATATTGAAAAAATGTCTAACATAAATATTTGTTTCACTCATAACATCAATTAGATTGACCTAATTAGATGTACCATTTAAAATATACAAAATAGGACTTGTCAGCTCAAGATCTATCCACACATGCTTCACATGAAGAATCAAATCTTAAAATGCTTTGAAATAGGTCGGCATGGACCTATAATAATGAAACATAGATTTTTGGCACCCACTTGCTTTCTAACACTTCTAGGGTTTTTCACCTAGGAGGAAGATGGGAAAAAAATGCTTATGTTCACATTCAAAGATTAATGTGATATGGATGGAAAAGGGATGTAAAATGCCTAGATGTAATCTTTGAATGCAAGAAACTAATAAGATTGATTGACTAATGAATGGAAATTAAAGGAAAACAACTTTCTTGAAAACACATTGTGTAATATAGAATCTCCTACAAACAAATGGAAAATTGCAATAGAAATGAATCAGACTGAAAGTGTGCGCCTAGAACCTTGATGAAGACTGGAAATTACATTTTAAATTTTGTTGATGTTGTTTTTTAGGCTTGGAGGGACTCATTCACAATTCTAGACGAATCAGTCTTAGTTGTGGTAAACTAAGTTAGAACCTATTTCTATCAAAAGGGTGTCAGAAAATGTAAAAAACACAAAACTAACCTAGAAGTGGGACTCATTTTCCACCCATGGAAAATGATTCCACTTTTGAATTTTTGAATTTTCAAAAGTGGAATTGAGGGCTTCCAATTTGCACTTTGACTTCCTAGACGTGTCTGCTTCTGAAACTCTGATTTACGGGTCTAAAAATGTTTTTTTTGTCAATATTTTGACTTGTTGAATGAAGAGAAGACTTTAGAAACCTTGAAATTTGATATTCAATGATTTCCAAGCTTCCAAGAGACCTAAATCTACAAACACACAAGACAAGAGGGAGAGATGTTGAATGTTAGGGCATGGGGGTTTCCTTTGGTCAAACCCCTTTTAGGTAATTAAACCCAAAATGATGAAAGAATAAAATGAAACATGCAATAATGGAATAGATTACCTTGCCTTGATGACTGATCTTGAAAATATACAACAAAACATGAAAGATCTTCCCTTGAATGTCTTAGGAAGCTAACTTGATAACTTGCAATGTGAAAGCCCTAACTTGCTTGACTTGATAAATGAATGATGTGAATGAGTTATGAGATTAAGAGATGAATGAGAGATGTAAAATGAGGAGAAAAACACATATTTATACACTCTTGTGCCTTAGTAACTTGTTCATACCTTATCACAGGCCGACATCAAGTGACTTTGAATAAAAACCCAAAAGGAATTTTGAAATATATTGAATTTGGAGCCAAGGGCAACTCATTCGCCACCCATGGCAAATGGGTCCCACCTAGGACCTAAAAATTGATGTCAAGAATTGAGTCACGTTTAATGTTGTTTGTTGGGTTTACATTCAAAAATACACTTAATTAAAGCATATAAGGGCATAAAAGGGTCAAATAAAGCATAAGAAGGTGTAAATAGTAAACTTATGCCTAGAAAAGCATGAAATCTTGTTACAAGACTTTACAACACTTCAAAATAGGACTTGATTAGTAATGAAAGGTTGATTTTTAGGTGAATTGTAATGAATAAATTCTAGAAGAGTGTAGAAATGCTTTACAACACTTCACAACACCTTCACAAAACATCAATAAAAGCATTTTATTTAGTTTGCAAAGGTCCTTGAGACTTAGTGTGGATGCATAAAATTCCTCACAACACCTGAATCGAGGCCTCAATAAGTCCATTTTATCATGAATTAATCCCATGTCAAGCAAGAGACCCTTTTTTCTACGGTACAAATAGCTCCCACATAGCTTTGTAATACTTAAATAAGCTTCACATACCTTCTAACTTATTAGGTTGGCACCACAGGAGACCTAATACAAAAGTTCTCCAAATGTATACTCATATTCAAACACAGTTCAAAACAACATTCCAACTAGAAAATTCACACTCATCTGACATTTTTCAATACCTCCAAAAATCTAGAAAGTCAAAACCCAATTTGTGGAGAAGTGTGGATTCTCCAACTCATATACATTGAACTAGAACACACTCATAATTGTTAAGCTAAACTCCTATTACCCATAACTTTTACACCAAAAGCCAAAACAAGATTAAATTCTAGAATTGGATGTTTATATCAACCAACAATATTATACTAGAAGTGTAGAGAAATACCTTCAATAGTGAACCATGATGGACCTAATTACTAGATGCTCTATATATAGAAACATTGGTATAAACACAGTCATTTTTTCATCATAGTTGTCTTTAGTAGATCAAACCTTCTTACAAAATTTTCTTATGCAAGCATCCTAAAACATGTTAGATCCAACCGAAATGATTTGTACCATGATTTCCAAAGAACGAGACAATGTTGACATCAATGATAAAATTGTAAATCATAACTGTATGTACCTTGTGCTTATTCACATGCTCATGTTGCTAACAACAACATCAATGCCATCTCCTCATTCTTCCAACAATCTCCCCCTTTTTCATTGATGGAAACATGCCAAAAAAATTCAAAAATATTATCCCCCTTTGACATAAAGGGAAAAGGGCATATGTATCAATTCTACATGTACACCAGATCTCCCCTTGAGAAATATATGCATATGTACAGACTAAAAGATTGAATTTACTCCCCTTAAATTATGTACCAGAGAAAAACCAAAGACTTGTACTACAAATCACTCTATATAATCCACATATGTATAAAGAATCTAAAACTGAAAAATGGAAATGCATAAAGAAGATTGAAATATTGTTAACCAAAGTAGGTTAATTCTTGAAGCTTTGCAACATGAAGTTGTCATTCCTATTTTTCTTCCTCCTAGATCTTCTTGGCTGTACCAAACATCCTATACTAAGTCTATAGCTCCATCAATGTGTCTTCTTGACGTAGGAGCATCCAGTGGTGTAGGGGCAATCTTGCATCACCCAATTTTTTTTCTTCTAATTTTCTTTAGATGTCTTGAGTCCCATGATGACACTTAAGGGGTGTAAGATAATAAAAAGTCAAAAAAGGAAAAAATAGTCACTTACCATTTTTAGCAAGTCAGCCTAAACTGACTTATATGGACCTAAAAATTTACTCCAAGGAGCAGAACTAAAAAAAATTTTGGTCACGAAAGAATCATCTCAATACCCTGTACAGTTTGGGAGATATTAAGGTTTCCATCCCAAGAAATTTCTCAAATGCAACTTCAAATTCAAATATGAAAAACTTAAAGAATTTGAAATAGCTCGAAAATGGAAGAACCGATCTTCAATGGGTTTGATGTTGTAGATATATTCGAGAGATTTCCAATGATATGTTATAATAGAAAATTAGACACTCAAATCAAAAGTTATGGCCCCGCAAAGCTACCCCACTAAAAAGTGAATTTCGTTAAAATATCTTCCTAGGCAAGAAATCAAATGGTGATGCATTTGGTGCCAAAACAAAAGGGAAAGTCACACTTTCTAGAACATTCTAGGGCAGTTATTGAGTAAAATAAAAAGGGATAAGTGGGGGGTTGTAGGAGGTGGCTTCATTAGTGCAGATTGTGGCTCCAAATAATATATTTTGTTTTCAGAGTTGATTTTTTTGTAATGAATCAAGCCCATGAGGCTGTAGCATTGTAAGTTTTGAATATGTAATTTCATGTTCTTAAAATAATTGAAAGTGAGTTATTTTTATTTCCCATATTCTGTGTTGGTATCTATTATTGTGATTTGTGTGGGTTTCAAGTGGTGTGGCCCACATCAATTGGTATCAGAGCAGGTTTTCCCGAATGTGTAAACAGATCACCAAATGTGGGGCAGTTTTCACTAAGATGAGTGGTTGTGGGTTTTTGAGAAAAGTGATTAGTATGCCTCCGTGAAGATTATGATGGTGGAAGGAATGTTATTGTACCAGAAGAGGGTTTTAGAGCCCTACAGAGACAATTACAAGCACTTCAAGAGGAGTTGCATAGAGGGTTTGAGCCAAGAAGAGGAGATGAAAGTGAAGATGAAGCTAAAAATGAGGAGCAATTCAAAGAAGAACAAGATGCAATAGATCCATAGCAAGTTAGATTATTTAAGGCCAAATATTGATGTTTCTACATTTTTTTGAAATCTTAACCTAGAAGAGTTGATTGATTGGATCAACGATATGGAAGAGTACTTTGAGTATGAGGAGTTGGAAGATCTTAAGAGGGTCAAATATATAGAGACCAAGCTAAAGGGTCATGTGAATATTTGGTGGAAAGAGGTACAACTAGAAAGAAAATGAAGAGGAAAAGAGAAAATGACAAGATGGGATCGTATGGTGGACAAATTAAAAAGATAGCTCATTCTAGTGTATTATGAGCTAGATTTGTTGAAGAAGATGCAAGGTTTGAAACAAGTGGGAAAATCCATCAAGGAGTATATAGAGGAATTCTACCATGTCTTGATTAGAATAGGCCATTTTGAGGCCAATAAGGAGAAATTTTCCCATTACATAAATGGGTTGAAGCCGAGTATTCAAGAAGAGTTGGGTCTGGTAAGAATGTCTACCATTGAAGATGTATATCAATTTTCTTTGAAGGTAGAAGAAAAGTTCAATAGAAGATTTGAAAGTAAAAAAAGAGGTGGGGGTCATAGTGGAAAGACTAGTGGACAATCATATGGAGGTTGAAATTAAGATCAAAAAAAGGGTGAAGGATCCAACTGTAGCATCCAAAACTAGAAAGGAGATAACTCATATCGTCCTCATGATTAGAATAATGGAGACCAAATAGGAAGAAGATCTGGATGAGGACCGAGAAGAGGAGGCTTCTGTGGAACATGTTTCCAGTGAAGAGAAGGAGATAGAGCCTATGAGTGTCCTAAACATCAAGGAAATACAAATAGAATTTAAGTATTTAGCACCAAAAAAGCTATCCATTAAGTCTTCCATTCTAGGGATAGGAAATATGTACATTATGGTGTTTTTGTTTATTGCTATTGAATTAGTGCATAACCTCCACTCTCCATCCTTCTTTGGAGCCAATACTTTTGGCACAACATAGGGGCTTAGGCATTCTCTGATCAGACCTTTATCTAACAACTCCTAGATTTTCTTTTTGATCTCCTTATTATATTGAAGGGTCATCTTATATGATGTTGTGTTTGGCAGACTTCCACCCGGTATCAAGTCAATATGGTGACTTACTCCTTTGATTGGTGGTAATACATTAGGCATCTGCTTTGTCCCAATATGCTCATACTTATCAAGCAAAGTCTATACTTCACTAGGAACCTCTATTTGATCTACTACTACATCAAAAATACGCTTCCCTACAATGACAAAACCAACCTCTTCTTTCTCCAAGTCTTTCAAGAACACCTTTTCCTTTACTACCATCACACTAGGACCTTCATGGATTTTATTTTAATCCTCTTACAAAGGTTCCAAATTGATTGTCACACCATCTTTCTCAATTTCATATTCATTCTTATAACCATCATGTTGAGCCTTCCAGTCATATTTCCAAGGCCTACCAATAAGTAGGTGGCACACATCCATGGGAAAAATGTCACAAAGAATTTTTTCTTTATAAGGTCCTATTGAGGACTCTACCCAAGCCTGCTCATTCACATCTTGAACCTGATGCCCTTTGTTGAGCCATGAAATCTTGTATGGATTAGGGTGAGGTATTCTTTTCATCTTAAGTTTCTCTACCATTTCCAAAGACAATGTTATTTGTTCAACCAGATTCAATGATGACTTTACATACCTTTCCTTGGGTCTTGCATGTTCTAAAAAGATCTTTCCTTTGAGGGGTTTCCTTTTTAGTTGGTACCTTGATTAATGTTCTTCTAATCATCAAAGCTTCTCCTACTTTTGGTTTAGCACAAAGAGATGATGAGCCCACACTTTATACTTCATCTTCTTCATGAACAAGTTGTGTTCTTCTCTCTCCACCTTGAGAACTTGTACCTTGTTTTTCTTGGAACTTCCAAGTAGGATGTCCATATTGATTACAGTTGTAAAACCTTCTAGAGAAGGCATTAGAACCCATTCCTTCTCCACTAAATATACAACTACCTCTTGGTCTTCTTCTTCTGAAATTTCCTCTTGTTTCTCCATTAGATTCTTGTGTTGTGCTTTGTTTATTTGGTCCTCTTTAAGAACCTCTTCTACCAAGGTTACCTCTACTCCTTAAACTCTTTCCTCTACCCCTAGATTATTTTTCTTGCCTCCTTTCGATCTTCTCTTTAGCCTTGATGGCTATTTGAAAACACTCCTCCATAGTCCTAAGAGTGGCAAGGCTGATATCATCTTGTATTGCAGATCTCAAGCCATTCAAATATCTAGCCACCTGTTGACACGTGAAATGGCACAACCACAGTTAAACATAATACCGCTATTATATTTCTCCTAAAAGAGAAAGATAACACATGGATATCTTAGCTCCCAAGGTCTTTATAGTTGGTTCTCAACTATGCTGATTTCACTCAGTGGTCAATGTAAGAGTAATGTTCAAGGGGCCTATTGGTGCGAGTTTTTGGATTGTTCTAAGATCAAGCATGAATTTAAACCTACTCTTACCAAGGGTTTTTAAAGAAACATAAAAAGATAGATCAAGGTTTTGGTACTGAAAAGAATGATAATTCATCTAACTTAACCAGACTTGTTACCTCTCAAGGAATTGCTAACTAAGACTGTAGAACAAAATTAACTTGTGATTAACACCAGTTGCATTCATTCACAGTGCTGATTTCAACAATTGATTATAAGTTACCATTTAAACAAAACACAAAATAAGATTTAATTCCTTGAAAGCTTTCAAAATCAAACGATTAACTCAAGATAAATACCATTCTAGAACACAATATGAAGTAGATTCGAATCTGGTTGCTTCTACTATTGATGAGATAGATAAGCAACATTTACAAATCTGGCACAATCACAAGTGCACAGAAAACCTGCATCTTTAGACTGCTTCCATCTACACTAAGGAAACTGAAAAAAATACATTCCATCCTAGGCTAAATCTAAATTCTAACTGAGAAGACAAAAGAAGCTCCCATTACAAAGAATCAGGATGCAGTTATGCCTTTTCATCTTTCCTCTATTTCTCTATGTATTATAAAGCTTCTAACTTTTCCTAACCCTAGAAGTTCTAACCTTCTAACTTCTAATCAAAAAAAAATACCCTTTACAAAGAGGCAAGAATGCCATCTATACACCACCTCCTAAAAAGAATGTCGGCCCTCATTTTTAGTGTTTACAAAATATATTTCGTCAGTTGCAAGAGGGTCGACATCTAGATATTTTGAAGAATGTTGGTCCCGCATTAAATGCGAATCCCCGCTGTCCATGTTGGTGAGGATTGCCTCCTAGAACGATCTGTAGATATTTTGTAGCTACTGTATTTACTCCTACGCCTCCATGTCCATCTTTGAACTCCAAAGGAGCTGCTTTGAATGCCCTAAAATATCACCATTAATGTCCAGCTACCCTTGTTAGTAGACACCAGCTGGCATTATGACTCACGACTTCCTTCTTCTTCTTCCGCTCACTTCCCGCTCAAGATCGGTCCCTCTGCAGGTTGTCGGAAAGACTAACTTCCTTCGCCGAGACACTACACTGAAGTCTCATCCTTTCACCAAGAGCTTACTTCACTTTGGGGAGAATTTTCTTGGTCGAAAAAATGTTACACCATGCTCAACATGTTATACCAAAGGCACAAAATATATTGGAGGGACCCTATCGGGTTGGCAAGACCTTCCTTCACCCAGACACTACACTGAACTCAGATCCTTTGGAAAAACTTCCTCAAGAGATATCTTCAGATAAATAATCTAATTCTGCAAAATAGATTCCTCCATTAGTTCTCAAAGGCAAACAAAATATATCATTATTTATCATATCTTTAATTTTACCAAAAAGAAATACAACTCTGGTAGGGGCAGAACCAAAACTAAAATAGGAACACACTTCCATTTTAAAACCGGGGGAGGTGGGACCAAAATGGGACTGGGATGAGAGGGTAAACTGGACGAATCCCGGTAGAACCGGGATTGGGACAAAAAGGACCCAGAAACGACATCCCTCGCTGAGACTCTGGTGGGGGTGGGGCCAAAACGAAAACCAGAACTGGGGAAAAAAGATGAACAAGGCAGAACTGGGGTCAGAACCAAACCTGAACCATAAACTTCTCCAAGTTTCAGGTTTGGATTATGTTCTAAACCTGCCTCCGACATCACCCAAAAAGATGAAGAAAGGAAAAGAAAGAGAAAGAGGAAGGGGAAGGAAAATCCCACAACAAAGCAAAAGAAACAAAAAGCCAAAGAACAACAAAATGCAGGACTAGGACCAGAATGGAACAAGAACCTGAAACTTAGAAAGTTTCATGGTTCGGTTCCAGTTCTGGTTTCGAGTCCGCCGGGACAAAATGAAAAGACATGCGGGAGAACAAGAAAGAGGTAGAACTGGGACCAGGGAAGGAAAAGAAAATAGAACTTGGAAGGAATTCCAAGTTTGATTTCTGTTTCGGTTCTGGGCCCGCCAAAACAAACCAAAACGCAAAGGAAAAACCCGATGACGAAGAGAGAGAAAGGGAAAGGCGGAGTCGGGGTCGGGATGGAACTTGAACGAAAAAATTTAACAAAGTTTAACCTTTCGATTTGGACTTGGACCCAACTTCGATAAAGAAGAAAAGACGAAGACAAAGAACCATCGCAACTGAAACCAGGGACAGAACATTGAGACCAAAACTTAGAAGGAATTTCCAAGTCTGATATTGGTCCCGGTTCCACTTCTGATAGAAATTAAAAGAAAAATTCCTAAGGTAAGGGAAAAGACAAAGAGGGACCCATTTTATTCTAGAATAAAATGGGGTGGTTATGCAAGGCATAACAAATGGCGAGTCGGTTGGGAAAATGGTTTAACCATTTTCAAGAAATCGAAGGATTCAGCTACCCAAAATCTCTGGTTTATGAACATCCCAACTCTGGTTGGGTCAGTTTTAGCAAGCAAGGTTGAGCTAGAATCTCAAATGTAAATCAACATTGGCTATCCATGAATCTATGTGTGTGATTGATTGTGCATCACTCTTTTACAAAGTTTTCTTCATCTTTCATAAAACAATGTGCAAGATTTGAGCTACATGAGTTGATCCCCTTAGCTTTTGTGCAATGATATCCTGGGCATTGTTCCGCTGCCAATCAGGCATCCATAGCCCCGACGGAGATACCTCTAGTTTTCTCACAACATTGCTCTACTGCCAGTCAGGCATCCATAGCCCCGGTAGAGATACTGGAATCACCCATTCATATTGAGTCTTCTTTTCTCCTCAAATAGTTCTCTTTTTCTTTTTCTCTTTCTTTTTTGAAGTTTCAGATATTTCATTCAATTTTTTTCAATATGTCAAATGTTTAATATTTGATCTGGGTTGAAAACTACCATGGACCTCGCAACAGCACTTGGAAATCGAATTTTTCACTCAAATCTTACAACACTGTCATCCTAGGACATATACCATTACAAGAGGAGATGATCTTATGGATTTGTGATAGATTTAGGGGAGCTAATGAAGGCTATTTACTTTGCACCTTGTTTCCAAAACCTTCCACAACTCTTATTGACAATGGGCATAAAATAAAGAATTTAGGACAAGAGCACCCAATTAGCAGATCTGAAAATATCTAAACCAATTCTCTCCTAATGACCAAAGTATGATTCACATAAGGCAACCACCATTTCAAGATGGAAATAAATAGATAAACCCCCAAATAACAAAACAAAAGAGAAACCAAAAGGATAGAGGGACTAACAAGCAACCAAACAACAAACTATCTACAAACAAAGAGCAAATTACTTACAAGTAGAAACTATTTACATATATGCATCGCCCAGCAGAGGTACCAACTTCATGATTCAAAAAGTGTTTAAGAAACTGTCCATTGACAGACAATGGAACAAGTTCTCTAGTGAGACTACTCAATTAGAAAGCATTCTCTACTAGGATCTCAGCAATCTGATAAGGACCTAGCCAGAGTTTTTCAAACTTTTGGTGACTACCCTTCTTTTCACTAGCCTTATCCCATAACAACACAAGGTCTAATATCTGAAAAGGTTTGATTTTGGCCCTTTTGTCAAACCACTGTTTGACAACAACCTGGTGCCTAAAGAATTGTTGCAAGGCGACATCTCTTTGTTCTTCTAATTTTAACAAATCGGCTAATCTAACTTCTATCCTATTGTCATTAGAGTAGAATTTCTATATGAAATCAAGGATAGGTATCTACAGATGGATAGGGAAGATAGGCTCTTGGCCATATACCAGCTTGAATGGTGAAGTCTTTAGAGTAGCCTTAATCCTAATCCTATCTGCCCATAATGCGAATCTTAGCTAGGTGTGTCAGTCCCTAGGGTTGTTTTCTAACAATTTTTTTATTACCCCTAAAAGATTCTTATTGGTTGATTCTGCCACTCCATTTCCTTGTGGGTAATAGTTTGAAGAATACTTCAAGACAATTTTATGATCATATGCCTAGAAAATAAACTCAGCAGAAGAAAAGGAAGAGCCTTGTCACATACTGACGAGAAAGGTACCCAAAACCTTGTAGTGATGCACTTGGTGAGGAACTTGATCACTACCTCTATTGTGTTGTTCTTGTAGGTTATAGCCTCTTTCCATCTTGTGTAGTAATCAGTAGCAGTCAAAATAAACTTGTGCCCTACAGAAGAGTTTGGGTTAATTAACCCAATAAAATCTAATGCCCATTGGGAAAATGGTCTTACCTCATAGACAGGCTGCAATGGCATGGCTGCATGGCATCCCTTTGATGCAAAAATCTGACACATGTGACATGTTCTCACATGCTGATGGGTGTTTTTGAATACACACGACCAGTAATAACTAGATCTAAGGATTTGGTGTGCCAATGAATCTGTAGACCCATGACCTGTGCCGTGTTTTCCATGAAACTCGGAGATCACATGCTTAGCCTCTTGCTGATCAAGGCATCGTAGGTAGATTCCTTCAAAATTCTTCCTATATAGCAACCCTCCTTTGAACATATAATGAGAGGTCTTCATTCTCAGGGCTCTCCTTTGAGTTGAATTCATCCCCTTTTAATATCGATTGTTAAGTATAAAATAGACAATATCAGCATACCAGGGGTCGCTAGAGAAGGATTGGGTTGTGTATTGTTGACAAATGATGTTGTCACTAGCATCAGCCATAGATTTAGACAGACCCAAACCTCAAACAAGTTTCATAGGGTGTATCTACAGATCTAACTCTTGCAAGATGACCATCCATTTCCCTCTTCTTTCTCCTAGTTCGCTCTGCATAAGTAGAGACTTGACAGTAGCGTCAGGAACTACATCAACAATCTAACTTCAGAGGATGTAGTTCCTAAATTTCTTGACAGCTCAGACCAACGCAAAAGCTTTTTTTTCAAGAGGTGGGTACTTCACCTCAGCATTCTTGAATGGAGAACTCATGAAATTGATTGGCCTCTCTTCCCCCTCCTCTCTTTCTTGAGTTAGGATAGCTACACAAGAATGTTTAGAGGAAAAAAATAAATATAAAATGGCCTCAAGTAGTCAGGACTAGTGAAGACTGGAGCTTCTGATATGGATCGCTTGACTTGAGAAAATGTATCCTTTTCCTCATCACTCCACTCTATTTTGGCATCTTTCTTCATTGTTTGATTCAATGGTTTTACAATCTCTACAAAACCCATGATAAAATTTCTCACAAAATTGATCTTTCCAAAGAAAGACCTCATCTCTTTCTTGCTTCCCGGCATGGCTATCTTGAGGATGGACTCAACTCAGTCTGCGTCAATTGATATTCCTCTTTCTGAGATTATGTGTCCCAAAAGCTTCCCTTCAAAAACTTTGAACACACACTTTTTGGGATTCAAGGAGATGCCATACTGGATACATATTTGAAGAACTTTGGCTAAGTCTGTAGCATGGTTCAATCTATCCTTGGAGAAAACTGTCAAGTTTTCCATGTAAACAATAATGCATTTACCGATTATGTCCTTGAATGCTATGTCCATGGCACATTGAAAAGTCGCTCCAACATTTATCAGACCGAATGGCATCCTTTTATAAGCATATGTTCCCCACTTTGTTGTGAAGGTTGTCTTCATTCTATCTTTGTAGTTAACCATTACCTGATTGTATCCAGAGCAACCATCCAAGAATGATATCATCTAAGATCCATTGGCAGTTTGCAAGACTTCATCCAGTGAAGGGAGTGGGTAGTTGTCTTTCTCTAAAGCTCTATTCAGATTTCTGAAGTCCACACATAGCCTAATCTCTTTGTTTTTCTTACGAACTAGAACTAAGTTAGCCACCCATGTTGAATGGCGTATAGGGAAGATAATAATTGTAGAGAGAAATTTCTAAAATTCTTTGAAGATCAATGGTTCAATCAAGGCATTGACAAGGTGCTATTTTTGTCAGAATGGCTTGGCCTCAGGATTAAGGGGAATAGTATGAGTCATTACAGAAGCATGTAATGTCTTTAGATCCTCATATCCCCAGGCTATCGCATCAATATCCTTTTTTAGTGCCCTTAATATGTCTTCTCTAATTGCTTTAGGGTAGGCTTTCCCTATGTAGACATTCCTCTCAGGGTCAGAATAAGCTAGGTTAACAATTTCATATTCGCCGCCCTTATCTTCAGTTGATGCCTTCTCTCGAGCCCTTGGGTCTGAGTCAAAAATTCTTTCCAAGGCCACCATTCCCTTGGGAATGCTATTGCTTTTCAAATTGAGGACCCCTTCTATATCACATTCCTCAGGGCTCCAATCCCCTTGATCCCTATTGGACTCATCAATAATTTTCCCCTCAAAAACATCTGAGCTTGAGCTAGGAAAGCAAGAATGTGCCGATCATCATCAAAAACCTAATTTTTTTTGACATTATCAGGGACTACAGGGGTGGACATTAACTCCACTGAGAATCTCTTGAGCTTGGAGCCTTGCATAGGTTCCAGGGTGTTTGCAGCAATGGCTAGTGAATCAACTATCTAATTTTCTTCTCTAGGGATCAAACTAATCCCAAAAGCATCGAAGTCTTCAATCAAGTTCCATACCTGATTTCTATAAGCTGCCAACCTTTTATTGTGACATGTGTATTGGTTGAGCACTTACCTGATAACTATTTCTAAATCCCCTTTGACCACCAAGGTAGTGACCTTCTTATGTGCAAACATCAGTCCCTGAGCTAGAGCTTCATATTCTACTACGTTGTTTGTGCACCTGAACTACAACCTATAAGAAGAAAAGAAAGTTTTCCCTTTCGGGCTGGTTAGTACAATTCCAACACTACATTCTGTCTTATATTTGGATCCATCAAATGTAAGGGTCCATAGCTGATCGTGAACTGGGGTTGGTCCTTTTGAGGTCATTGTGGGTAGTTGGATAGAATGAGCCAGGGGTGGGGTCACTTGATCTTTTGGATCAGATAGAGGGAATGAGTGTTCAATACGTTCCTCAGGAGTAATTTCCAATCCATGCATAGATGTATTATGTAACCCAAGGTTATCCTCTTGACATTCACTTGCATCTTTGGTTAATCCCTTGGATTTTGGTATATTCGTGAGTGTAGGGGTGTCAAATGAACCTTGGGGTTGCTCCTCATCAGTATGTTGATTTGGACATGTGTCCGAGGTAGGTTCAATTTGAGAAGGAACCTCCTTTGAAGGTATCCCATTTCTGGTTAACATTATTGTTTCCTTGGCTTCAAACGGGAAGTAATCTGCAATGGCCTCATGGTGACTTGAGCTAGCTTTCTCAGCTTGGGCAACATGATTTAAAATGTCAATGCAGGGTTGGCAAGTCAATTCAAAATGATTTTGGTAATGTAACCTACACCAATTAGGGAGTAGGAGACTTTGCAAGTCGGTATCCTCTCCCAAGACCCACTGATCTTGTTGCAGCTTCCTGATCAATGCTTATTGGTTTTCATTGATCAGAGGATTAGGGAACTTTGGTATTGGAAGTCCTTTAGTATCAAGAACATAAAAGGTTAAAATTTCATCTCTTTTGTAAACCCCTATCCCAGTTTTGAAATAGGTTACCTCATTAGGGAAATAATACTCAGTGATGATATGCTTGAGGTGAGGTTCAATTTCAATCCTAATCTGAGTAGGAATCCCTCTCCATGGTAGCCACATATGTGAAAAGTCAAGGGAGAGATATCCCCCTAGACTTTTCATCAAATCTCTACTCAGCAACATATTGTAGGTCTCAGGAATGTCTGCCACTTGGATATCTATGTTCGTTAGGATCCTAGGGTCTGATCCTACTTGCACATGTATGTTTCTTAATTCCCCCACTACATTAACCTCCATCTTGTCAAGTTGAATGACTTTCTTATTTGTTTGTACAAGGTCCAATCCCAACTTCTTGCATATGGAAAATGGCATGACATTGCCTGAAGCCCCTGAATCCAACAGACAATTATGTAGGTTCTTCCCACAAATTCATAAACTCAAAAGGAATGGTGGAGTACCAACCTTGTTTCTATACAAGGCTGCATTCACATCCCCAACAGGTGCCACCTTGTTTTTTCCTTTTGATTTGTCAACTTGCTCCAAAGCTTTTAGCACTATCTCCCTTTGGGCAGGGCACCACTTTAAGATTTCAAAATATGACAAAGAAGTTTTTTTGCTTCTGCATCTTAGAAACAATGTCAAATTCTGTATTACAACTCACACTACCTTTGAAAACACCAAAGGAATTACCCTTGTTTTGGAAGTCAGGTGGGCCTTTTGGAGGAGGAGGGTTATTATTAGCACTTTGATTTGGAGGCACCATGTGATTAGGTGGTGCTGATGAGGTGAATGGACCCTTATTTTGATTCCTCAAGAAGTGTCCTCCTTTCGTCTGAAAGGCTTGGGCATCATATGAATCTCCCTCTAGTTTATTCTCCTCTTGCATTGGGAATGAAAGTTCCTCCTCAAAGAGGTCATAGGTCATTGTTGTGTCTACTGAGTTGCCTTCTTTGTGAGAATTCCCTTGGAATGTTTGGGCATCTGCCTATGCCTTGACCATATTTTCCACTTCATGGCAGTTTACCTTAGAATGGGTTGCAGTATCATGCAACCTGAACCAATTAGTCATAAGATTGAGGTCGGCCACATTCGCGGTATGTGATCTCTCCTCGTTAGCTTGATAGTTGTACGAAACTCCCCCATTATTGGGCCATGTATTCCATTGTCTATTGTTATTTGGCCTTTGGTTATACCCTCTATTTTGGTTTTGATACCCTTGATTAGAGGAGTTTTGGCCTTGATAACCCCTTTGGTTGTAATTGTTATGATTCTGATAGTTACCCCGATTGTTGTTGTTTTGGGAGGGATTCAATCAAAGCTGAGCCATGTCATTTATGACTTGGGACGGTGTTTTCTTCAAGGTTTCCACCTCATTTGTAAGTTGAGTTATCTTTTCACTCTCCACACTCTTGGCAACAGGTGGCTGACCATGATGATTTGGTGTTCCAATTTGGTTATGATAACCATGGGAACTTTGAGGAACCTGTGGTTGTTGAAAGAGATCAAGAGTTCCAGTAGAAAAAAATGGAACAGGTGGTTGGGTTTACGATTCAGACATAGGTTCATAATGGGAAGGATACATTTTTGGGATAGTATTGAATAGAGGGGCTGGGCTATGAATCTGATATCCCATTGATGGAAAAACTCCCCCAAACTCCCTTGTTGGCAACTAATTTATTGTTGCAGCTTAATAGCTAAATGATAAACTTTGGATAGAGAATCAATATCAGTTGGTTGATAAGTCCTTTGTAGGAACAAGCCAAGCAAAGGATCTATAACTCTCAAATATGCTTGGATGGCACTATCCTCAGTAACTAGATAGGGGTCATGTAGCCTCCTATACATTCATTGGAACTTGGTATTGAATAAAGGAAAAGATTCATGTAGTTCCTTCCTTATGGTTGCAAACTGATGGTATAAAAGAGCTGGATCCACATACACCCTGAACTGGTTAATGAAGGCATTTTCCAAGTGTGTCCAGGTCATAATGGAACCTTGAGGGAGATTAAGGTACCAATTGTATGCCATGTCCCCTAAGGAGTAAGGGAACAACCTACAAACTACATCATGGTGAGCTATCTGAGCTCTGGTACAAGCATCCTTGAAAGCTTGTATGTGCTCTTCAGCACTCCGTGATTCACCATGGATGTACTTGGGGAAAAATTTCTCAGGGTTCTTGGGCATATCATGAAACCTCTAGGAATAGTCCCTAATGGAGAGGGATTATTCTGAAAGAATGCCATTGGTGGGGGTGGTGGTTGGGCCCGCTATTGTATGGGTTGAATTAGCTGTGATGACAATTGAGATAAATTGGATGGTGGATTGATGGGTATCCACTGAGGTATTGGTGAAAAGCCTAGTGGAGTGAGCGGAGCTAATAAGGGTGGTATGATGGTTGCCGCAGCCTTGTGATTCTTGTGTCTTATTGGGGTCTTGAGTTCTATCAAAGGTAATGGATTTTTAGTTGATCGAAGAACTCTGTGGGGCCTTTCTAGGGAGAAAAACCTAGTTTTATCCATTTTTCCCTTCTAGGCCCTCCTTCTAGCACCAAAATATGTTGACGCGTGAAATGGTACAACCATAGTTAAATAGAATACTGTTATTTTGTTTCTCCTAAAAGAGAAAGATAACACATGAATATCTTAGCTCCCAAGGTCTTTATAGTTGGTTCTCAACTGTGTTGATTTCACTCAGTGGTCAATGTAACAGTAATGTTCAAGGGGCTTGTTGGTGTGAGCTTCTGGATTGTTTTGAGATCAAGCATGAATTTAAACCTACTCTAACTAGGGGTTTTTAAAGAAACATAAAAAGATAGATCAAGGTTTTGGTACTGAAAAGAATGATAATTTATCCAACTTAACCAGACTTGTTACCTCTCAAGGAATTGCTAACTAAGACTATAGAACAAAATTAACTTGTGATTAACACCAGTTGCATTCATTCACAGTGCTGATTTCAACAATTGATTATAAGTTACCATTTAAAAAAAACAAAAAATAAGATTTAATTCCTTGAAAGATTTCAAAATCAAATGATTAACTCAAGATAAATACCATTATGGAATAAAATATGAAGTAAATTCGTATTTGGTTGCTTCTACTATTGATGAGACAGATAAGCAAAATTTACAAATCTAGCACAATCACCAGTGTACAGAAAACCTGCGTCTTCAGACTACTTCCATCTACACTAAGGAAACTAAAAAAAATACATTCCATCCTAGGCTGAATCTAATTCCTAACTGAGAAGACAAAAGAAACTCCCATTACAAAGAATCAGGATGTAGTTCTTCCTTTTCATCTTTCCTCTATTTCTCTATGTATTCTAAAGCTTCTTCTAACTTTTCCTAATCCTAGAAGTTCTAACCTTCTAACTTCTAACCAAAAAAAAAGACCTTTTATAAAGAGGAAAGAATGCCATATATACACCACCTCCTGAAAAGAATGTCGACCCCCGTTTTTAGAGTTTACAAAATATCTTCCATCAGTTGCAAGAGGGTTAGCATCCAGATCTTTTGAAGAAAGTTGGTCCCGCATTAAATATGAATCTCGACTTTCCATGTTGGTGAAGATTGCCTCCTGGAATGATCTGTAGATCTTTTGTAACTACCGTATTTACTCCTACACTTTCGTGTCCATCTTCGAACTCCAACGAAGCCACTTTGAATGCCCTAAAATATCACCATTAATGTCAAGCTACCCCTATCAGCAGACACCAGCTAGAATTATGACTCATGCCTTCCTTCTTCTTCTTCAACTCACTTCCCACTCGAGATCGGTCGCTCTGCAGGTTGTCAGTGGGACTAACTTCCTTCGCTGAGACACTACACCGAAGTCACGTCCTTTCATCGAGATCTTACTTCACTTCGGGGAGACTTTTCCTGGTCAGCGAAATGTTACACCATGCTCAACATGTTATACCAAAGGCACAAAATATATTGGTGGGACCCTATTGGGTTGGCAAGACCTTCTTCCTTCGGCCAGACACTACGCCGAACTCAGATCCTTTGGCGAAACTTCCTCAAGAGATATCTTCAAATAAATAACCTGATCTTGCAAAATAGATTCCTCCATTAGTTCTCAAAGGCAAACAAAATATATCATTATTTATCATATCTTTAATTTTACCAAAAGGAAACACATCTCCGGCGGGGGCATAGCCAAAACTGAAATGGGAACACACTTCCCTTTTAAAATAGGTGGAGGTGGGACAAAAACGGGACTGGGACGAGAGGGTAAACTAGACGAATCCTGGCGGAACCGAGATCAGGAAAAAAAGGACCTAGAAATGACATCCCTCATCGAGACTCTGGTGGGGGCGGGGCCAAAACAAAAACCAGAATCGGGGAAAAATGATGAACAAGGCAGAACCGGGGTTAGAACCAAACCCGAACCAGAAACTTCTCCAAGTTTCGAGTTTGGATTCCATTCCAAACCCGCCTCCGACGTCACCCAAAAAGACAAAGAAAGGACAAGAAAGAGAAAGAGGAAGGGGAAGGAAAACCCCGCGATAAAGAAAAAGAAACAAAAATCCAAAGAACAACAAAATGCGGGACCGAGACCGTAATGGAACAAGAACCTGAAACTTAGAAAGTTTCAAGGTTCAGTTCCAGTTCTAGTTCCGAGTCCACTGTGAAAAAATGTAAAGATGTGCGGGAGAACAAGAAAGAGGCGAAACTGGGACTGGGGAAGGAAAAGAAAACAAAACTTGGAAGGAATTCCAAGTTTAATTTCCGTTCCAGTTTTGGGCCCGCCAAAACAAACCAAAACGTGAAGGAAAAACCTAATGATGAAGAGAGAGAAAGGGAAAGGCAGAGTCAAGGCTGGGATGGAACCTGAATGAAAAAATTTAACAATGTTTAACCTTCCAGAACCGGACCTGACTCTGAGAAAGAACAAAAGATGAAGGCAAAGAACCGTCAGAACCGGAACTGGGGACAGAACAAGACAAGAATTTAGAAGGAATTTCCAAGTCTGCTATTGGTCCCAGTTCCGCTTCCGACAAAACTTAAAAGAAAAACACCTAAGGCAGAAAACCAAAGGCCAAAGGGAAAAGACAAAGGGGGACCCATTTTATTCCAGAATAAAATGGGGTGGTTATGCAAGGCATAACACCACCTTTTCTTTTTCATTTTCAATATGGCCTGATCTTATGCTATGTTTATGAAATTATTTATTGTATGCAACCACATCCAACTCTTTTTTCTTAAAATTTTGTAGTCTCCTAAACACTTGTATTTTTTAATTAGCAAGTAAGAATTGTCTCTTTACCTTTGCCACCATCTTGCTCGAATAATTGATCTTTGACTTTCCCATCTCTGTTTTCTCCTCTTGAATGTAATTCCACCATGTGAGTGCTAGTCCCTTCAACTTAGTTTTGGAAAACTTGACCTTCTTATCTCCAGCTATCTCCTTAAACTCAAAATAACTATCTAAGGCATCTATCCATTCAATTACTTCCTCAACATCTATCTTTCCACCATACATAGGTAGCTCCAACTTGATATCTTGGGTATCACCCTTCACAAGCTTGAGCACTTGAAGAATTTTCTTCTATTCTGGATCCATCTGCCGTTGGGATCCTTCTAGGGTGTTCTCTTCACCCTCTTCCACATCTTAAGAGTCACTCCCCTCTACAAGACCTTTAACTCTTCTATCTCTCTTCTCTAGTGCTTCCATCACGACTGCCATGGCTTCCTGACTCTCTCTTAGGGCTCTCAACTCCCTAGCAATGACAAATGAATTTCCTTTTGGAGGAATCTTCACTAATTTTCCTTCAAACCTTTCAAATCCCAAATCTCTTGCAATTGATCTCAACCTAGGCTCTAATACCCCCTGATGTAAGGTAGGGTGATATTAAGCTGAAACAAACTGATTCCAACTTATCTTTTGGGTCACAACCCTAATCTAGGGTATACTCCTTCAATAAACCACTCACTCACTTATAGCACTAAAAACACACTTATTCAACTATATCTCACATAGAAGGTCTTTTAGGGACTTTTCTCCAATAGTTTCAGAAACCCAGTTTGTTGCAATTCAACATATCAAACCCTTGCCTAGGGTTGTTTTGAACCATCATACCAAATTTTTTCCTTTAACGCTATTTTTAGGACTAATTGGACCTCTTTTCCAAAGGTCTTTGATTTTCTACACAAAAAACCTAAAAATATTCACAAACATCTTCAACCAATCACCGAACTACCAATTTCATCATTGGTTTCCACATATTGCATCATTATTTTGTTGTCCTACTCCAAAACTAGCAATTTCATGCTTGACACTCAAACTTTTCAAGTTAGGGCACATGCAAATAATCTCCAAATAGCATCACCTTTCCTCACAACCCTAAAATTACTAAGGCACATACTCCTAATATTCTCATTCCACCAATTTACAAATATATCCTACAGTTGAATGGCCTAGAATTCCATTTCTTCCAACAAACCCTAAGAAACCCTAAGTAAACAAACAACTTTTGGAAAACTTTCTTAATCTCCTACAATTCTTGATGAAACTCTCTCCAAAAGGAATCAAATGAAATATAATTATCTGCTATAGCTTTCCACATAGGTTTCACTTCATCATTTGATCATGCAAAGCCATACAGAGATGGCATTTACAAAAAAACACCTTAAAACAGAGCAATTTATTGTATTGAAACTTCAAATATTTCACAAGACAACTTGCCTCAAAGATTTGAGAGGCCTTATAAACATGTTTCAACATCATTCCAAAAGTCTACAATAGAATTTTGAACAAATGACCATTCATGTTCCAACTACCAACTAAATTAACAAAAATGCATTAAGCAACTTTTGCTAAAATGCAACCTTATTAGCAACTTATTGACATCACACACCTAGGACCTCATAATGACACTATTTACATCATTTTTTTGGTCACATTGACCTTATTACATGATAAAATGACTCACACATGACCTAGACTCCAAAATGCATTGACAAACCAAAAATTGCAAAAGGTTGTCCTGCACAACACAAATGGGCTTCATATCTATTTGTCCATCTATGCTTTCATTCAAACCAACATCATATTACTACAAAGAAATATTTTATTCAATTTATCAAAATATATATTTGTGGTTAGATGTGTATGGAATGGAAAAAAATATAGTTGGAAAAAAACTTACAACAACAATAGGGGGATGAGATAGTGTATATTGTAGAACACAACACTTGTTAAACCATCCAATCTGCCAACTAGTGGAGGTGCATGGTAGGTTTTTACCATTTTATACCCATTGAGTGAGGCAACCAACTCCACCACCACCAACCCATGTGGTCAACAAACTCCACCTGAGCAAGGCCTCACAAATTGCATGGAGTGTTTGTAGTACCCCTCCCTTCTAACTCAGAATGTGTAGGTAGTCTTGCTAAGGAATCTAAAGAGGAAGATGGAACACAAGCTTCTAATGGTACTTTTGTGGGTATGATGCACATTGTTTTGTTATTATTATGATACAAAAATTATTGGGTAGTTAAGTGATGCAATAGCATGTTGCGAGGATAGGTGGATAGGGCGGCATCATACCATTGAATGTATGGGGACATACGAGAATGAGATACGATTGCTAGAGTTCCTTTCCTAGTGCCTCGACTATTATGAATGTGTACTTTGATTTGTATGTTTGAGTAAAAAAGTATAGGACATCACCTCCACCTGGATTCATAGGTTTGAGCGTGTCCATTTCCCAACCGTATTGTTGATTGGGAGATAGTAACATGATTTCCTTGTCAAGCAACAACCCTAGTCACAGTTATTATCTGAATTTGAATTATAAATTTCATAAAATAGATAAGTTAATTTGTAAATTTTGAATTATCCAAATAGCATAAATTTCTTGTAATTATCAAAAGGGAAACATCTAAGTTGGTTAAAAGATATTTTAATTTTGACATGTGTGTTAGAAAATTTATTAAACATAGTAGTTGGAAAATAATTCTTGGAGGGAATATTGATATTAATTGGAAAAAAAGAGAGGTTGTAACTTCACGAGAATGAGAAAAAAGTTATTTTTAGAAATTAGTTATTGTAAAATTGGGAAAAAGAATTATCGGGAAGTTCTGGGCTTTGGTTATTGTTTTGCATCTTTCAGAAAGGCTCTGGTTATTGCTTTGCATCTTTCTGGAAGTGGTTATTTTTGGTAGAAGCTTTGGAAATTGGAATTTAAAGGTGAAGCTTTTTTTCAATCTTCATTTCTTCAAGCTACTGGAAACATGTTCTTTATTATTTTTATTTTTATTTTATAATCTTTGAAAATGCAAGAAGTTTACGTATTTCTATAGAAGCTTTGCTTAATTCTATAAAATTTGAAATATTGTTTGTAAAAGAGGATTTGTTAATTTTAAAAAGCTTTAATTTTATTTTGTAAATTTGAAAGGTTGTTTGGAAAATTGTTGTGAATTTTTAGAAACTTCTGTAGGAAATTATTGAAAGCTTCTGTGTAGAAAATTGTTGAAATTTTTTGTAAGAAAATTGGTTTTAAAGCAATAGAAAACCCCAAACGAAAATAATAGAGAAATTTATAAATATTTGTAGGAATGGATTCAAAAATCTTCTTGTTAAAAAATTGGGGAAAATCTTATTTATATCGGAAAAGATCTTCATGTAAAAGAATATTATTATTTTTCTTCCTATTAGATCTATTCGGCTGGGAAATTGGCAACCTCTTGTTAATTTGTAAATCTTTTCCTGTAGAAAAACTTTTGTGGATAACTTTTTGTAGGAAAAAATGTTAAAAAAAAAAGGAGCGAGAGTCACTAAATTAATAACTAAAAATCTATAAACCGGGTATCACTGATGTTTCTATATGTTTTAAAAGACTTGGTGGCACATTGTCTGTAAAAAATTCAGAAAAACTCATATCCAAAAATGAAAGTTATTAAAGTCGTAATAGACTGGTTTAATATTTAGTATTGTTTAAAAATTGTAACAGACTAGTTTAATATTTAGTATTGTTTAAAAATTGTAAATTAATATATATATATATTTAAAATGAATATAATAGGTGCATGTAAATGCACAAATTAGTCATTATTAGAATGAAATGATTTAAAAAGGAAATTTTATTTTATATTGATATAAATAGGGAAATGGAATTAAACAATTAGATTTAATTTCCTTATTGTCTGTAAATAATACTGCATTTTAAGTTGGATTATTTTGAGCAATATATTATTATTTTTTTGAAATAGAAATTAGATTTAGAAAATCCTAATGGTAGTTTTATTTATTTTCCTAAATTTCTTTTAAGTAGTGTTTTCTTCTATTCACTTCAGTTGGGCAATTTGGATTAGTAGTGATTTTGTAAGTCTTCTAGATGAATTTACTTTTTGGGGGTTGTTATGTGTTATGGTTATTTCTTTGATTTACCATGGGTAGTGCACGTGGTTGTAATTCAGTTAATCACCCGGTTACTACAAACGGGGATGAGTTGTCTCTTGCATCATAGTTGATATCTATTATCGGTATTTGTGTGCATCGTGTCTACCCTTAGTTCTGGATTAGATCCTTATGTAGTTGGTAGGGGAGTGGTTTTCAGTTGGGAGTCCAACACACAAAGGTGTGTCAGGGTAACCCATAAAAAAATATGTGTGAAATTCCTCCTATGACTGTAACAATATGTTTTGTGAAATTGATAAACTTGATTTTTTTACTTTGGAAACATTGTAACCTTTATGTTATGTTTTTAATTGTGTAGTTTAGTATTGAGTTTGTCTATGTTTAGAGGTGGTTGTTTTTTCCTAGGGAACCCTTTTACTATCTCCTAGCACAGGGGGTGGGCCTTTGGGTACCACTTGGTTGGGTGGAACGTGCACCTTACACTGTTGGGTTCCCACTTCATGTTCATGATACTGGGATTTTCCAGATTGGAGAGCTCGCATATACCTGTTACTTGTACCATCTCTTTTGTACTTTGTATTAGTGGATATTTGTATATGTATTACTCCTCATTTGTATTCAAGGAGGAATTTTGAATCAATGTAATTGTAACTTTATTGTATGAACATCTTCATTTTGGAAATGAACTTTGTAATTAATTTATGGAATGAATGCAAGCTATAAATTATTCCTTTATGTACTTTGTATCTTATAAGATGAATTAAATTCTTTGAATGTATGTTATTTATTTCATGAGTAAAATTTATATGCTAAGGTTAGAATACTTTTGTATATGGGGTTTGAATGCATTGCATTGTCATGTACTTTAAATAATGTATGTGTTAGTGTTGTTCACTTTACATGTTATAATTACAATTTAAAAAAAATTGTTACATTTTTGTATTTTTTGCATCATTCTTTAAGGTTACCTGGTGGGGCATTACACATGGTATCAAAGCCCAAGTTTAAGCACCTGGTGGGGCATTACACATGGTATCAAAGCCCAAGTTTAAGCACTAGGTACTCTGATTTCACATGAGCCCATTAGGCTATCCTTGCTATTTGCACTCTTATGTGTGCATTCCTTTCTTTTTTTACCTTGACTTTACTGAGTGGTTTATGTTTAGGGTAGGGTCAACCTAGTTACCCTAGAGGTGGATAAGAAATGGTCTTCTTTTCTCTTTCTACTCTTTCTGTTATAGATGACTAAATAGTTGTTAATTATGTTAGAAATGAAAATAGGATACTCTATTTTAAGTATGTTAGTATGTATTTATGACATGGAGTTGTGTGGAGGTTTAACCACTCTTTTATATATAAGATAAATGTTTTTTTGTTATGAAAAGAGGAATATGGATTTACGTTGGGTGTATTACGGGTATGTGCAGGATCATCATGGAAAAAACAGGCCCTTAAATAGCAAAAAATTCAAAAAAATCAGAGTTAGACAACTTGATGTAAAAATTTGAATAAGTTATCTATATTATTTCAAAAATATGTAAGAATAAAATCTATAGAAAATTGAATATAATACTTCTAAACTACTAGGTTTGAAAAAATCTATTTGGTAAAATTTGGAAATTTCAATGCAGTAGTACTTAAATTTCAAGGAAAAAAGAAGAAGTAGGTGTCTATCTGACCACCCTAACCACAATAAAATGATAATATTTTTTAATAATATTTTAGATACAAGTAGAGGACTCATGTCCCAATGTGATGCATATTTTTTGTAATTTTTTTCCAAGTAAATAATTAATTGTGAATTTTTTATTACAACTTTTAAAAAATATAAAAAACTGTATGTTTGACTACCTTAACTTGGTCAAAACTTCATGAAATTAAATTTTTCTTTTTTTAATCCTATAGTATACGAACCATAGAATGTGATGCATGTTTTGGATTTGATGAGGGTACATCCTGAGACACAGAAAATAACTCATGAAATAAGAGAATAAATTTATTATTTAGAAAATAGAACTTCTTACATGTAGAGGATCTCAAATCCTCAAGTTCTACAATAGATGCAAGGGTAAAAGTACAAAGTTGTGTCACTTTATAAAGGAAATGGCCAACGTTGATCCAATTTTTAAACTTGAATCACAAAAAAGTGGCATAGATGTTTTGAATTTTGAAATGATGTAAACTAGTAAAATATGTAATTTTTAGTATATTTTATGTTTGTATTTTTAAAAAAAATATAAAAAATTATTTTAAACTAGTTTTGAATAAATTAAAACTATAATTTAGTTGCTGATAAAATGCTGAAAAATGAAGTTGCATGGGACGTCAAACTTTTTATAGCAAATTTTACTTTTTTTCTTTCAATTTTTTTGTGTGTATTTATAACTTGATATTTTAGTGCATGGATATATTTTTTTCCAATTTTGATAAATATACATTTTTAAATAAATATTAAAATGTGCGTGAATCAAAAAATAACTATTTTCATCAGATGTCAACTTTCATATTAAATATTTATCTAAAATGGAAACAAAATTATACCATCTTAAAATAGATTCTTTTATCTAGTGCATCATTTTTTTCAATTTTTTTTAATAAGTTTTAGTATTTTTCCTTGGCATAGTAATCAACCTAATATTTTGTGCTAAAAACCTACTTTTAGTAAAAATAAAATGTAAGATATAAAAAATAATTAAACTATTAAAATAAATATATTTTTTGAAAACTAATGGATCTGCAAAAGGGTATTTTTATATTTTAAAAAAATGTTGTTTACATTAGCAAGAGTTATTGAAACTTCAAGTTTTTCAAATAATTTAATATTTTTGGTAAATTGGACTCAAAGTGGTGCTCCATACATTTTTAGCCAACAATTTTAGTTGAAACATTTGTGGAAGCATTTAACTTAGCTAGAATGAATCTTACTAGATCATATGTTTGACCAAAATTGATTTTTGGTTAAAAATACTTAAATTCAGTTGTGCTGATAAGTTGGCTGAAAGTGTGACACAACTTTGTGCTTTTACCTGCAAGTTACAGAAAATCATAGAATAACCCTTTTCGCAGTGTGTGAACTTATTCCCCAAAAACTACATAAAAATAAAAAACTTGCCCATAAATAGAGCTCCTTATTAGTTTGGAGCCAAAACAAAATTCAAATTTTAATTTTTTGGCGGCCTGGCGCTGAAAGTTACAACTTGAAATTCAAATTTTAGAGTATATTCAAAAATTAGTATCTTCTAGAAAGTGTGCCAACTTCCAAGAGCCATAACTTTTAATCTAGGACTCCATTTTTTGAACTGTTTGAACCGTTGGAAAGGTCTCAAACTCAAGAACGTACTTGAAATAAACTATTCCAATTTTGGCAAGTTTTGGGGCCGTTTTTGGACCTTTTAGTGCCTCAAATCTGTTAGAAGGTTTTTAGGTGCAATTCTTGGAGACTAAAACTGCAATATCTTTCAACCCAAGAATAAAAAAGAAAAACCATAAATTGGGAATTACATTATGATAAAAAGGGTATCTAGAAATGAAAAAAAATCTAAGAAACTACCAACATGAAATGAGACTCTTTTTGGGTGATGTAGGATTTCCCTTACACCACTAGATACTCCTACATCAGGATTCAAAAAATGTAATACCTTTTGAAAGTCATAGATATTTTTCAATCAGCCTATCAATTAGGACTTTAGTCATAATTCAAATAGAAAATAAATAATAATTATTCATTAAATTCAAAGTAATGCATAATTTATATTGTTGGAAAGCTGAGAATCTCCTTTAAAAATCTTTTTTGTTTCATCAATTTTGGGTTAAAAAAAGTTGTCAGCCACATACCCATTATATTGCCACTTTTTGGCCCATCATGATCCTGCACATAGCCTTACAAGAAAAGATAATGATGAGTTATGGATATATGTGATGAGGGTATGTGCAGGATCATCATAAAAAAACAAGCCCTTAAGTGGCAAAAAATTCAAAAAAATCAAAATTAGGCAACTTGACGTAAAAATTTGAATAAATTATCTATATTATTTCAAAAATATGTAAGAATAGAATATGTAGCAAATTGAATGTAGTTTCTAAACTACTAGGTTTTCTTACAAAAAAAATAAATCTATTTGGTAAAAAATAGAAATTTCAATGTAGTAGTACTTACATTTCAGGGAAAAAGTAAGAAGTAGGTGTTTATCTGACCACCCTAACCACAATGAAATGATAATATTTTTTTATAAGATTTTAGATATAAGTAGAGGACTCATGTCCCAATGTGATACATATTTTTTTTGAATTTTTTTCAAAGTAAATAATTAATTATGATTTTTTTATTACAAATTTTAAAAAATATAAAAACTCGTATGTATGACCACCTTAACTTGGTCAAAACTTCATGAAATTCATTTTTATTTTTTTAATCCTATATTATGCAAAGCATAGAATGTGATGCATATTTTGGATTCAAAAAATGTGATACTGTTTGAAAGCTATAGATGTTTTTCAATCATCCTAACAATCAAGACTTTAGTTATAATTCGAATAGAAAATGAATAATAATTACTTATTAAATTCAAATTAATACATAATTTATATTGGTGGAAAACTAAAAATCTCCTTTAAAACCCTTTTCGTTTCATCAATTTTGTGTTAGAAAAGGTCATCAAATGCATACACATCATATTGCCACTTTTTGGCCCATCATGATCCTACACATACCCATGATATGAATCACATGGATTATGGAAGTAAATTTACTTATTGAGTTATGTATAAAATTATATTACCCCTTATAAATGTGATAAACTAGTAACTATGCATTGATTGAGTGTTGTGAATACCTCGGGGCAACAACATTCGGTCTTTCACCAGAAGAATGAAAAATTGAGAATGATGGTGATGATGTGTGGGTGCAGGCGAGCTAGGGCACCCGAACCCTAGCTTGCAGACTGGATTTTCTATGCACAGGGGTCTTTGCATGCTCTTGGGGGGTCAAGTGGACTAGGCTTTCATATTGGATTACTTTTTTCCGTCTTTGGGTGTTGCATGATTTTCCTCTGGTGCTACGTTGTGTGTAGCTTTTGTGGGTTCCAAATGGGGCATATTCTCTCTATTCTAAGCATCCTTTGGTTTGTGCTTGGTGCATGCTTGGGGAGGGGAATTTTTCTTCCTTTGTGTTGCTGATTCTTGTGTTGGTGCACCCATTTTGGGCTCTTGTTTTGGTTTTGGCCCAGTGAGTGAGGGGCTATGGGAGCCCTCATATTGCTGATATAAATGACTGCTCATGTGTCTTTAGATATGGTGGGTCTTGATTCTTCTTCATCTGGGGTGAATGCAAGCATTCCTTCTCAACATTCTTCTGGATCGGGTGGGGTTCGAAATGGTGCCCTTAAATTGCAAAAGGTGAATGGATGTTTGGAGAGGACTCAAGAGTAGCCAGTTTTAGTAATACAATCAGAATCGGTGGTTGAAGATATCGATTACTATTGCAACCATGTTTTGATTTGTAAGTTCATGGGGATGAGGGTTTCTCTCACATTTCTTGATAATTGGATTGGTAAGACATGGAACCCATAAGGTGACTTTGATATTCTAATGGCTGCAAATAACTTCTTTATGGTAGATTTCTCATGTGTTTCTGATCGAAATAGGGCTTTTGAAGGTGGTCCGTACTTTTATAATCGAGTGGGTCTTTTCATCAAACCTTGGCATGCTGGCTTTAACTCGTTAGAGGAATTACCTTCTAGAGTCCTAGTTTGGGTTCGTCTACCTCGGCTGCCACTAGAATGTTGGAGAAGTGATATACTGTAGTTGATTGCGTTGTTGCTAGGAAGGCCTATTGGTCCTTCTAAACAAACTCTGAATAAGAATTTTTTTTCTTATGCTAGGGTTTGTGTTGAAATTGATTTGAGTAAGTCGTTACTAGATTCTATTGATATGACTGTTGGATCCTGCTCCTGGACTCAACCGTTAGATTACAAGATGCTACCTTTTAGGTGTCAAGTATGTCATGAATATGGACATCTCCAACGGAGGTGTCCCTGTGCTCCAGGTGCTTTTGGTACAAGTAATGCTTCTTCTCAGCCCTCTTTGAATGCACATAAGGGTAAAGCTCCCATGTAGGGTGGGGGGGCTGATAAGGAGGGATTTATCCCGGTTAAGACTCAGAATCCTAATCGAGGCCAAAAGAGATCATTTAAAGATAGATAGGAAGAAGAGACTCTCAACAAGTTTGAGGCACTTGAAGATTTAGTCCAAGCTGATCCCATAATAGTGGTTTACAATTTTTGGCCAAACTGGACACTAAAATTATTATTTTTAACTAAATCTTCACATTCGAGCACCTATAGCGGCTAAACCATGAGGAATTTGAAGATGGTACAAACTAGAGTCTCATCAAATTTTGTCTGTAGATTCTAAAAATATTTTTTCAAAATTTTTGGAATCAAATTGCACTTCTTTTTCCATCTCCCACAAAAATTGATTTTTTGAGAAAACAACATTTTTAAAAAGTGACACACACCGTATAGCATAACTTTTTTCCATGAAGGATAAAATTCTAATTCTTTCAAATTTAGATTTGTAACTCTGATATCTAGTGCTTCCATTTGGTTAGATAGTTTTTTTATTGAATAGTTTTTCCTTAATCAAGTTTCAAAGTCAAACAAATCATAATTTAGACATAAGCGCCATTATAGCGTAACTTTTTTGTATATGTCAAAATTTAATTTTATTTTGTTTGTTGGATCAAGGACTTCAATATCTGGTGCACTCATATTTTTTAAATTTTTTATTTTCATAATCTTCTATTTTTCCACATGTGAAGAACAAAGAAATTAATTTTCAATGAAAAACCTATGTTTAATAAAACTTAAAAAACAAATACATAACAAAACCAAAACATATTAAAATTATATTCATTGGATAGCTTGTTCTGAGGAATACCATAATCATTTGAAATAAATTTTAAATGAATTCATTTGATCCCCCAAAAGCTAAATCAAAAGTGATTTTTTATCAGCATTTTGGTAGGTGTAAAGGAGACGCATTTATAGGTATGGTTTAAAACTAGCGAGGTTCTATCCAAGGGGGTTTGATCTAAGGTGATTTGATCAAACCCTCTTTAATTGGAATCCTTAAAATAGAACTTTTTAAGGATTAAATTATTATATTTTCTAAAAATATGTGATTTCAGCTAAAATTCATTCCTCTCAGGAATTGTAAACCACTATTGTGACAGCACCCTCCAAGAGGAGGGTTTTCAAGAAGTTCTACAAAGATCAGTGAATTCTTTAGCTGAGGAGGTGCCTGGAGTTTAGTCTACTGGGCCTCCAAGTTTGACTCAGATTGGAGTACAGGGTGCTTAGATAGCTATTGTTGAATCTTCTCCAGACCTTGCTTTGGTTACGACTGGTTTGGTGATGGAGGCGTCTGGTGGGCCTGCTGACATTGGTGGAGTTCTCCCTGAGATGCAAGGTGCTTCAAATCTAGGTAAACATAAGTCTCACTCCCCTAGTTTAGGTCTGATTCAAAAAAAATTCAAGAAAGGGGCTCTTGAGAAACCTCTTAAGGTGGGTAGAAAGAAGGATCAGGAAAAGGTCAAGCTAACTGGTGAGACACTGGTAGAGTCAGGTTTAGTGAAGACTATTGATACTCACTTCTCCCAACCTCCTTGATGATTGTGCTTTCTTGGAATGTGCGGGGTATGAATAGCATCCCTAAACAAAAGGCTATTCAAGATTTGATTTGGTTTCATTCTCCTGATGTGGTTTTCTTACAAGAAACTAAGTTGTTTGTTGATAGTATGTTGGTAGTGGTTTCTAAGATTTGGGGTCGAGGTCAGTGCCAATGTGTTGGGGCGTCTGGTAATTCTGGTGGGGTGGCTTGTTTGTGGGACCCACGTAGAGTCAGACCTATTTGGTGGTTCTCTTGTAGAGGTTCAATTTCTTGTGTTTCTTTTCATCTTGAGTCAGGGGAGAGAGTTCTCTTCTCGAACTTGTATGGATCATGTGCGATATGTGAGGTCTTTGGATCCATACCTTCCTTGGATTCTAGCTGGGGATCTTAATGCTGTCACATCTTTAGAGGAGAAGAGGGGTGGTAATGCCCATCTGGATTCTGCTTCGACTCTATTGAAGGATAATATTGCACTCTTGAACCTGGTTGACATCAAGCCAGGTAATGGGTTATTTAAATGGAGTAATAGAAGATGTGGGGAAGCAGCTATTTCTAAAAGATTAGATAGATTTTTGGTTTCCAATTTTTGGATGGGGAATAGGTGGGTGACTAGCTTTGAGATTCTGGATGGCATGGGTTCTGATCATTGGCCAATCAAACTTACTACTGCATTACCTCGACAAGGTATAAACTAGTCTTTTAAGTTTTGACTTATGTGGCTTAGGGATGATTCTCTTCATGACTTAGTTCTTGGTTGGTGGAGTTTTGGGAAGCCGACACATGGGACTGCTATGTACTCCTTCTCGAAGTAGCTCCAGTTTGTGAAGTATAAGTTGAAGTGTTGGAATAGGCAGCACTTTGGTAATCTCTTCCAAGAAAAGAAAAATGCTTAGTTTCAGTTGGACTCAATTACTCGGTAGATTTGGGACCAAGGTTTCACTGAGGAGCTTGGTTTGCTTGAAGCTGCTGTGGTGAAGGATGTGGAAGAATGGAACTCAAGAGAGGAGATTTTTTGGAAATAGAAATCCAGAATTGAGTGGCTCCAGGCTGGAGATAGGAATACATCCTTCTTTCACAACTCTGTGAAGGATAGAAAGCAAGGTAATGTTATCTCCTATTTACTGTTGGAGAATGGAGAGATTTTTTCATCTTCCATTTCTATTTTTGCTGAGTCTATATGTTTCTTCTCTGCGTTATTGTCTGAGGAATCCCCTCCTGTAGAGGAGGATGAAGCTTTGATCCTGGGTAGCATATCGCCTTTGGTTACTAGAGAAATGAATGAATCTTTGCTTAGTCCTATCTCTTTATCTGAGCTTGAAGTGGTTGTTTTTCAGATGAAAAGAGGAAAAGCCCCAGGGCCTAATGGGTTTTCGACTGAATTCTTCCAAGAGTTTTGGGAAGTGATTAAATTGGACCTTCTGGCGGTTGTTCAAGAATCTCTCTTGAAGAAACAAATGTTGAGATCTATGAATGCTACTTTTTTAACCCTCATACCAAAGAAGGTGGGGGCTAATGCTTTGGATAATTTTAGACCCATTGCTTTGTGTAATGTGGTGTATAAAATAATTACAAAGCTGATTGTTGAGTAGCTGAAACCTTGGTTAGGCAGACTACTCTCAAAAGAACAATGGGGTTTTGTTGCTGGTAGACAAATTTTGGATGGTGTCATTATTGCTGCTGAGACCATTCATTCTATGGCAAGCTCTAAAGAGAAAGCCATGTTCATCAAGTTGGACATGGCTAAAGCTTATGATCATGTTAAATGGGCCTTCTTGTTCAAGCTTCTGGAAGCATTTGGTTTTGCTGGTGATTGGATTGAGTGGGACAGGAGTTGTGTCACTTCATCATCCTTCTCTGTGTTCGTTAATGGTGAGCCCTCTGTGTTGTTCAAGGCTTCTAGGGGGCTTAGACAAGGAGATCCCTTGTCTCCCTATTTGTTTATTCTGCTTGCGGAAGGCCTAGGGAGGTTTATAAGATCTCGTGTGGAGTGTGGCTTGATACAGGGGTGGAGTTGGGGAAATAACATTCCCTCCCAGTCTCATCTGTAGTTTGTGGATGATACTACTCTCATGGGTTGTGCCAAGGTTGAGGAAGCTGTCAGATGGTGTAGCACTCTAGATTGTTACTTGGCTACTTCAGGTCAACGAATCAATGAAGGGAAGTCCTTTATTTACTTCTTTAATACTCTAAAGATTATTCAAAGGAGGATCGCTGGTATTTTTCATTTCTAGATTGGTACTCTTCCTTTTGTTTATCTTGGCATCCCGCTTGTTGTTCACTCACTTCCTAAAACATTTTGGAAGGGGATTATTGATAAGTTTCAGAATCTGGTCAGTCATTGGACTTGCAGGTGGCTCTCTTCTACTGGTAGAGTGACTCTGCTAAAGTCTGTGGTACAAGCTCTTCCTTTATACAGATGCTTTGTTCTCTTTGCTCCTAGTTTTATCAGAGATTTTGAAAAATTGTCTAGGAAATTCCTTTGGATAGACAACCTTCTTCATAGAAAGTGGAGCTTGGTTAAATGGGATGTCATCTGTAGACCAAAGTAGGAAGGTGGGTTGGGGCTGTGTAGGAATGACTTGAATGGGCAAGCTCTTGCTGCGAAACTATATTGGCGGTGGTGCTCTCAGCAAAACCAATTGTGGGCTAAAATCCTTACCTCAAAGTATCTTGGTGAGGTCAAAAGTGCTGATGTAGCTCGCTTTAGCCTAGAAGGGAAGGGTTCTATGATTTGGTGCACTCTTAAAAGGGGTGCCAAGTTGGTCAAACAGGGGTTGTTTTGGATTTGTAATGAGGGTAAGGAAGCTCTTTTCTGGCATGATTCTTGGGATGGATATCCTCCCATTTTGGCTACACATCCTCATTTGCAAAATTTGTGTCAACACTTCACTAATGCTAGTTTTTATCATGTGGCTGATTTTAAAAATCATCAAACATTGTGGCAGGTTACTATTTTCAGGTGGAAGGACCCAAGGGAATGGCCTCCTGATGGTACAGGTGAGGACCGTCAGGAGCTTGCTAGGATTTTGTCTAGACGTGCCTGTAGTTCCCTCTCTGGGCATGATGTGTTGGCTTGGGACTGTGATCCAAAAGGAAGATTCTATGTTGCTTCAGGTTATGCTGTCCTTGATAAGCAGTTGTTTGGGAGTACTGAGATCTCATGGTGGAAGAAGGTTTGGAATAAGTTTGCATGGCCTAAGTGCAATTTCTTCTCTTGGTTAGTGGTGCAAGGAAAATGTCTTACCTGGGAGAATCTCTACAAGCGTGGTTTCCAGGGACCTTCTATGTGTGTTATGTGTGTTGGTCATGAAGAGTGTATTTCTCATCTTTTCTTTCAGTGCTCCTTTGCAAAAGCCATTTGGCACTTTTGGTGGAATCTGTGGCGTATGCCGTGTAGACATGTTCTCTCTTTGAAGGAATTTTGGGAAAGTCAATGGTCTCCTTCTGTTAGGACTTCTTTTCTTTTAATTGCTTGGGTTATTGGCCCTAGTTTGATAATTTGGCATATTTGGTTGGAACGCAATCACATAATTTTTTTGGATAGGAAGTTGCTAGTTGGTCAGCTTTGGTTGAGAATTTTGGGGGGTCTTCAGGAAACTTTGATAGCTAAGTGTGATTTGTTTGTTCCTATGGATCCTGGTGATTTTGGAGTTGTTAGTGCTTTGGGGCTATCCCTAGGGGGGAAAGGTATTGTGAGGAATGATCGCCATGGGCGCGGGAGGGAGAAGGTTAGTCAGGCTGGTCACTGGTGTCCCCTTGCTCTGGGGGAGTTGAAAATTAATACTGATAGCTCTTCTAGAGGAAATCTTGGACATGCTGGTGTTGGTGGCATTGGTAGAGATGGCTCTAGAGTGGTGGTGTTTTTCTTCTCTATTTATAGAGGTCAACATACTAATAACCTCATGGAGGCCACTACCATTCTCCTAAGTTTGGAACGGGCTTGTGCTTTGGGATGGAGAAGGATTGTTTGTGAATATGATTCTCAGGTTGTTATTGACCTTTTAAATAAGAGGTGGTTTGAGGAGGTGAATTGGCAGTTGGCAGTGGTGGTCAAGCAAATTGTTGCTTTGGGCACTACCTTAGACTCTCTTGTTTTTTGTCATGTCCCTCGGGAGTGGAATAAGGTGGTTGATGGCTTGGCTAGGTGGGCTTCTGAGCAGATGGGGACTTGGAATGTGGCAGATTGGGACAACCTCCCTGGAGATTTGGGTTTGGTTCTTGAAGATTTGGTTATGGAAGCTATGAGGTGCTTCTTAGGTGTAACTTAATTTGGTGATGTTTTGGTGCTTTTGTTAGGTTTTTTCTTCTCATTTGTAATGCTCTTTTGATTTAATAAATTTTTACCCTCTTTTTAAAAAAAGTGTTGTGAATACCCCATACATGCTTTGTGGACTCATGGGATGGTGATATGGTGTACCCATCCATATGGAATATGTGGTTTTGGTGTGTAATTAACCATGCCATTTTGTGTGTGTGTATGTTTGTTACTTGATTGAGGGCCAACCCATGTGTGGTTGAAATTTATATATATAAGAGTATTCAAAAATATAGTTTCACAGATTCTTTTCTTTTGGTTCTCTAGTCCTTCAATCCGTGAAGGGATAGTAGTAGCCACAAAGTTTCTTGGGTGGAGTGCGTAGCATATGTACATTATGACGTAGAGTGATTTTAGCTCAACCGAACTCGAGGAAACATACCCACTACTTTCCCTTATGATTCAACAAGGTACTTGATCCATATGTGTTAGCCTAATCCCCACAGTTTTGATTACTACAACATTGGTTTGTTAGTATATGTCTAGCCATCCATAGGGACATTGAGCTGGCATTGTCTGACCACCTGTAGGGGCATTGATTTGGCGTTAGCAAGTCAACCTCATCTATATGAGAGGTGAAGATAAAGTAGCCCCATATTGATATACTCATATATGCATTATATATATTGTATCTGCACATGTTCTGACATGATGCAATGGATATGATACCACACCCCACTAATGTTCTAACATAGTGCTAGTGATGATGTTGTGTGAGTTGGGCTCAAGGACATGATGCCTCGTACATAGACATGTGAAGGTGCACTGTGATATTGTGTTATGATAGCCTACTTGTGTGATGAGCATTATAGGGCCTCACACACTTGTAGAGGGATACCCATGGTTGCTTTGACAATTTTTGGGTCAGTTAGCATATGGGTATGTCCTAGACATTTATACCTCTGGCTATGGCAAGTACCTGCATGTGCCTTATCCATGAGGTATCACTATGTGAGGTGTGTTATGCACGTGCCTATTTTTGTGGAGCCTTAGACACATTGCCATGTGACATATGACCAGTGTGTGCCTTCTTTGGCTAGTGTATGACCATTTCATGTGACGACGTGAGGCAGAGTGTTGTCGAGGAGTACACTCTATGGCATGTGGATGGTGTGCTCACTCTGCATAACATGTGGGCTATTTTTATAGCTAGATGTTGTTCCCTCCTTCCTCGTTTGGTGGCTAGTATCTAGTCACGTAGTGTTGTACAGTGTAATTTTGAAGATTGTGCACTTTCTTTATGGTTATTGATTATTTTCTATTGATTGTAAGGCTGAAACCTTATTTATATTTGATTGTGATGGTTTAGCCACCCTTTGTGATCTTATTTACTCATAGCCCTCATGGTTACATTTAATTTAGTGTATAAATTATGCATATTTCTTGCTTTATTACTGGAATTGAATCTTATTTGATGTTTATTTATGACTTGGTGGCTAAACTAGTTTATCCTTATTGTTTTCAATGTCAACCATGTGTCGAATTGTGATTCCTCTCCAAGGACATATGAGGAAAACTTGGTGGGTGTATACTAGGGAGTAAACACATGGAAACTTGAGGATTGGGGTATGTGAGGTTGTTATACAACTAGGACCCACTACCCACCTATGTGTGATGACTATTTCTTGGACGCTAACCACCTTATACAACAAGAGATAAGTCATTGTGGTCTTGTTTGGATGATCTCACCATGTGTGTGTGGCCTAACACCATCAAGCGACTAAGTGTGAGGTATGGATTATGTGAGATGGTTATTGGCTCTTGGCTCATGGATTATGTATCATGGTTTAGCATGTTGCTTTCTGGTGTCTAGATGGACCCTTGTATAGCCTTGTGATGTGATATTTAGTGTTGTAAAATGAATGAAATGGAATGTCTTGTTTTTCAATGATGGTTAATGGATTAAAATGTGTGTTTGTGGGTGTATTTATGTTATTTTTATGGAAATGTAGCATTCTACTATTTGGATTGCTTAATAGTGTACTGGAAAAGGAGTTGTAAGTGAAGGATAAAGATAAAGAAATGGTAATGCATTTGGAATTAAATATTTTTATATGTTTTTGAAAACATGAGATGGTGTGTATTTTTGAATATCAAGTAATCATATGTCGTGTTTTCCCTGTATTAGATTCTAAAGATGTCTGTATTGGGAATGAAAAATTGAGTTAATTGGAGCACCTGCTATATTTATTAGTGTTAAGTGATGTAGTAGCATGTTGTGAGGATAGCTGGATAGGGTGACATTGCACGATTGAACGTATGGGGACATACGAGAATGAAATACAATTGCTAAAGTTCATTTCCTAGTGCCTCAGCTATTATGAATATGTACTCTAATTTATATGTTTGAGTGAATAGGTATAGGACATCAACTCCACCTGGATTCATAGGTTTGAGCATGTCCATTTCCCAATGGTATTGTTGATTCAGAGATAGTAATGGGATTTCCTTGTCAAGGCACAACCCTATTCATAGTGTGTTGTTAGTCTTTGTTTGGTATGCCTTGTTATTATGTTGTCCATGTTTGCCTTGTCAAATGTTTACTTATTTTGTAAGGTTTGTTTTTTGGGAAATTAATGTTAATTAATGCTTTTAATGATTTTTAGTAATTATTTAGTTAATTTTGATTAATGTGTTAGAAGCTTTGTATTTAATTTAATTAATTAAATTAAATTAAATTTGTAAATTAATTTAATCCTTGTGATTAAATTTATTTTATAAAGTAATTAAATTAATTGGATTAAATTTAAATTAGAAATTATTATGTGAATTTGAGTTATAAATTGCATAAAATAGATAAGTTAATTTGTAAATTTTGGATTATTAAAATAGCATAATTTTTTTGTAATTATCAAAAGGGAAATATTTGAGTTGGTTAAAAGATATTTTAATTTTGACATGTGTGTTAGAAAATTTATCAAACATAGTAGTTGGAAAATAATTCTCAGGGGGAATATTGACATTAACTGGAAAAGGAAAGAGGTTACTTCACGGGAATGAGGAAAAATTATTTTTTAGAAATTAGTTGCTGTAAAATTGGGAAAAATAATTCTCAGAAAGTTCTAGGCTCTGGTTATTGTTTTACATCTTCTGGAAGGGCTCTAGTTATTGTTTTGCATTTTTCTGAAAGTGGCTATTTTTGGTAGAAGCTCTTCTTCAATCTTCATTTCTTCAAGCTTCTGGAAACAAGTTCTTTATTATTTTAATTTTATTTTGTAATCTTTGCTAGTGCAAGAAGTTTATGTATTTTTGTAGAAGCTTTGCTTAATTTTGTAAATATCGACATTTTTTTGTACAAGAGGACTTTTTAATTTTAAAGAAGCTTTAATTTTATTTTGTAAATTTGAAAGATTGTTTAGAAAATTGCCATGAATTTTTAGAATCTTTTGTAGGAAATTGCTGAAAGCTTATGTGTAGAAAATTGTTGAATTTTTTTGTAAGGAAATTGGTTTTAAAACAATAGAAAACCCTAGAGGAAAACAATGGAGAAATTTATAAGTCTCTGTAGGAATGGATTCAAAAATATTCCTGTTAAAAAATTGGGCAAAATCTTATTTATATCCGAAAAGATCTTCCTGTAGAATATTATTATTATTTTTCTTCCTATTAGATCTATTTGGCTAAGAAATTAGAAACCTCTAGTTAATTTATAAATTTCTTCCTATAGAATTTTTTTTTATGAATAACTTCCCATAGGAAAAAAAAGTTAAAAAATAGCAGAGAGAGAGTCACTAAATTAATCATAACTAAAAATTTGTAAATTGGATATGATTGATGTTTTTATATGTTTTAAAAGACTTGGTGGTGCACCATCTATAAAAATTTCAGAAAAAATCTAGATCCGAAAATGAAAGTCATTAAAGTTGCAATAGACTGATTTAATATTTAATATTGTTTAAAAATTGTAAATTAATATATATATATATATATATATATATATATATATATATATTGAATATAATAGGTACATGAAAATGAACAAATTAGTCATTATTAGAATGAAATGATTTTAAAAGGAAAATTTATTTTATATTGATATAAATAGGGAAATTAAATTAAACAATTAGATTTAATTTCCTTATTGTCTGTGAATGATATTGCACTAAGTTAAATTATTTTGAGAAATATATTATTATTTTCTTGAAATAGAAATTGGATTTAGGAAATCCTAATGGTAGTTTTATTTATTTTCCTGAATTGCTTTTAAGTAGTGTTTTCTTCTATTCACCTCAGTTGGGAAATTTGGGTTAGTAGTGATTTTGTAAGTCTTCCAAATGAATTTACTGTATGTTGGGGTTGTTATGTGTTATGGTTCAGTCTTTGGTTTACCATGGGTAGTGCAGGTGGTTGTAATTCAGCTAATCACCCAGTTACTATGAATGAGGATGAGTTGTCTCTTGTATCATAGTTGATATCTATTATCGGTATTTGTGTGCATTGTGTCTACCCTTGGTTTTGGATTAGATCCTTATGTAGTTGGCAGGGGAGTAGTTTTTAGTTGGGGGTCCAACACACAAAGGTGCACTAGGGTAACCCATACAAAATTATGTGTGACACTCCTATGAAAATAGTATGTTTTGTGAAATTGATAAACTTGATTCTTTTACTCTGGAAGCAATGTAACATTTATGTTATGTTTTGTACTTGTGTAGTTTAGTCTTGAATTTTTATGTGTTTAGAGGTTGTTGGTTTTTCCTAGGGAGCCCTTTTACTATCTCCTAACATGGGGGGTGGGCCTTCGGGTACAACTTGGTTGGGTGGAATGTGCACTTTACACCATTGAGTTCCCACTTCATGTTTGTGATAGTGGGATCTTCTAGATTGGAGAGCTCGTGTATACCTATTAATTGTACCATCTCTTTTGTACTTTGTATCAATGGATATTTGTATATGTATTACTCATTTGTATTCGAGAAGGAATTTTGTATCAATGTAATTGTAACTTTATTGTATGAACATCTTCATTTTGGAAATGAGCTTTGTAATTAATTTATGGAATGAATGCAAGCTATAAATGATTCCTTTATGTACTTTGTATCTTATGAGATGAATTAAATGCTTTGAATTTATGTTATTTATTTCATGAGTAAAATTTATATGCTAAGGTTAGATTACTTCTGCATATGGGATTTGAATGTATTGCATTGTCATGTACTTTAAAGAATGCATGCATTAGTGTTGTTCACTTTATATGTTATAATTACACTTTTAAAAAAAATGTTACGTTTATGTTGTGTTTGCATCATTCTTTAAGGTTATGTGGTGGGGCATTACAATGTTATCATATATTAAGCAAAAAATGCAATGTACAAAAGACTATATATTTCTGAAAGCAATAGAGAGGAAGAGTGAAATAGTGAAATGCTCAAAAGAGAATTATATAGATCAACATTATACATATACATACACATACACATACACATACACATATGTATACATACACATACAAATACACATACACATACACATGCACATACATATACACATACATAGATACATACACATACATATACATACATATATGTACACATACATACACATATACATATACATATACATATACTTATAACTCTACATATACATATGCATATAATTTTTGCCCTTCATTTATTGTTTGTAGTTATCTATGTGCATCGTTGGTGTTATCCTCATTACCATATGAGAAATTGCAGTTAAATCATGTTTCTTTCATCAAAAAAATATGGTTAGGGTTAGTAATTTTTTCACTTCTTCTATTCTCCATGTACTTGGCACTAAATATTATAAAGAAATAGAGAAGACTTGCCCAGGGTTTGTAATGACAACATGGAGCTTACCTCTTCAACAAAGGATGTTCCTAAATGTTTCTCATTGGTCAATAAGGATTGCAAAAAAATATGAATTTAGAATTGACAAGGCAGACTAAAAACAATCTGGGCACCATGTTAAAAACAAAAGGATGGGACGTCAATGAAAGTGAAAATATATATATGAAAAAATAGGAATAAATTATGTTCATATTTGTAAAACAAAAGTCTTAGCACCCCATAGTGAGCATTTAAAAGGAAAGACTAGGAGAAATGTTGGAAAGTGCAAAAGAACAATCAAAGCATAGGATCACTAGTGGATCCTTTTTTCTGGAGTAGGGGTAGATATCTTTACTATTTCTGAAAGTGACATTTTACACTCTACTTTGAAATCAACTTTTGTTTCTTTCACAATTGTTTTTTGAAGCCAGTCCTCAGAATTGTAAGTATCTATTTTGAACAAGACAGTAAAGATGTATGGTTTACAAACAAGGCCTTTAATAGCAACAACATGATCTGTTGTAGACTTAGAGTTGTCCTGCAACATGTAGAGGTCTTTTGCTAGAATTTGTAGTAAAATAGTGGCAACTTTATCAAAAGCAATACACCAAAGGTTGGTTGAATGGTCTTGCAACTTTAACTATAGAAGATAGCGATAGTTGCATTTCTCAATTTCCATTTGGAAACGATCACAAAACCAAACATCAGCACAAGGGCGTGTGCATTTTCTTTTGCATTTTTTTCCATTAACCAACAAGGGGCAAGCAGAATAATAAAAAGACTCAGTTTTTTTTTTGTATTAAATATAAGGTAATCACAATAGTTACAGAGAGTATCAGAGAACGACCAGTTCAGCCAAAAAGACGGGCAAAAATAGCCGCAACAGATTTACATTTTCGTTACATAAGCCAAAAAGAGGCACATCAGACCATCACCAAAAAATAGGGCTAGTAGAGGACGTCTTCCACTTTATCCATCCAGGCAGTCCATCCTTTATCTCCTTCCATCCAGACAATATGCTTCATCTCTTGAATCTGCACAAGCATGAGCGTCGTATCCTTGCCAAAGCCTTTGTTGTTCTTCACCTCTTGGGATAGGATTTTGCAGGTATTATCAAAAAGCTGCCGGTTGTTGAGGGTGTCTCTCCAAGCATACCCACCCTTCATCTCATAAATGAAAAAGGTGGCATAACCATCCTTGAGGAAGCGCTTGAGTTTCTTTCTTTCAATGATCATGGTGGTTCTAACCTGCAAATTTTTTTTGAAATAGATGAGTTTCCTAGAAGACTCAGTAAGATCACGGAGATTATTCTGATATCTTTCTTCATTTCTGCATTTCCAGATGTGCCAAAGAATATTAGAGGAGAGGATCTTCCAGAAAAGATTAGAGTCATTTTTTAAACCATCAATGTGCCCAGTAACAATGTCCATCACAGTAAAAGGCATAGGATAAGTAATGCCAAACATGAGCCATATTTCTTTCACAAAGATACAGTCAAATAGAATATGTCTAGCCGTCTCAGGCAGTCTACAGAAATTGCAATAATCATACTCGACATTCCCTTTCCTGACAGGGAGTCTATCAAGGAGAAGGAGCCAGTTAAAACATTTGATCTTAGGCTCGGTGGGGCCTTTCCACAGGCGGTCAAAGTGATTCTTCCAAATCCGGGTGTCTAGCCTGGAATACCAAATAGTATTAACATGGTCAATGATAGCTTCCGAGTGCCCAATAACATTGTAAATGTGCTTGGCTTTAATCTTGGAGAACAAGGTGCCATCGGGCCATTTACACCCCAGAAATCTATGAGAGTCCACATGACAGGAGGAAGGGAGGTCTTTAGTCGCCTTGAAAATCAGATTATAAGTCTTCTTTTGGGACATGGGGAGGTCAAACTTATTTCTAAGAGCCTCCCAGCTGATTAAAACATCATTCTCAAAGAGATCAGCAAACTGGGAAATGCCTTTGCTCGACCAGTGTCTAGCAGAGCAGCCTTGGGAGAGAGCTAGGGGCTTGCCAGAGGAAGATAAATTCCACCAAATGGATCTTTCACCATGAAGATGGCAGTCATCATGGAAGGCCCTGTTAGAAACATGTAATTTAACTTGGTCCCAAGCCTTCCAGATGGACCTAAAAACAGCCGAACCTTGAACAAGAACATGAAAATTACCAATAACAAGGTCAATAATCAGAAGATTCTTCCAAGACTTCACAGACTTAGGGAAGCCTCTTTCAAAAAATGGATCCAAAAAAATTTCTAGCAAGTGAAGGTAATTGTTCAATATGAATGAAATAGTAAATCTATCATTTGAAGGAAGACTCAGTTTTTGCAATTTGAATAGTTGCACTTTAAAAATGGTTTCAACAATTTCTAGCAAGTGAAGGTAATTGTTCAAGATGAATGAAATAGTAAATCTATCATTTGAAGGATGTAGCCTACAAGTTGTAGAAGAAGATGAAACCATTTTTTGGGTATGTGTAGAGGATCATCATGGAAAAAATAGGTCCTTAAGTGGAGAAAATTTTAGAAAAATCAGAGTTAGGTAACTTGACGTAAATATTTGAATAAGTTATCTATATTATTTCAAAAATATGTAAGAATATAATTTATAGAAAATTGAATATAGTTTCTAAACTACTAGGTTTATTTTTAAAAAATAAATCTATTTGGTGAAAATTTGAAATTTCAATGCAGTAGCACTTAAATTTTAGGGAAAATATAAGAAGTAGGTGTCTGTCTGACCACCCTAACCACAATAAAATGATAATATTTTTTTATAAGATTTTATAAATAAGTAGAAGACTTGTGTCCTAATGTGATGCATATTTTTTTGGAAATTTTTTCTAAGTAAATAATTAATTATAATTTTTTATTACAGTTTTTAAAATATAAAACTTGTATGTCTAACCACCTTAACTTGGTCAAAACTTCATGAATTTTATTTTCTTTTAATCCTATAGTATCTGAAGCATAGAATGTGACACATGTTTTAGATTCAAAAAATATGATCTTGTTTGAAATCTATAGATGTTTTTCAATCAACCTATCAATCAAGACTTTAGTCATAATTCAAATAGAAAATGAATAATAATTATTTATTAAATTCAAAGTAAAGCATAATTTATATTAGTGGAAAGCTAAAAATATCCTTTAAAAACCCTTTTTTGTTTCATCAATTTTGGGTAAAAAATAGGCCATTATCCACATACCCTACACATACCCATCATATCGCCACTTTTTTTCCCATCATGATCATGCACATACCCTGTTCTACTTGATTAGGCCCTTGGATCTAAGAGTGTTTTCCTCAAGAATAGAAGGGTTAATGTCAAAGATTGTTTCTATTGATGTGTTGATAACTTTACCATTAAAGTAGCTGACACAGCCACCCCACACAACAACTATGACTATATCACCAAAAAGATACATCAACTCCAAGACATCACCTTTTTCTTACCAACTTGGGCCCCACAAATTAACATCAATGAAAGAAGTAGAGATATCATATAGTTTAATAGTTCACCAGATTTTTTTGGATCCATTTTTCCTACAAATAGTTGATATGTACCCAACATTAACAGCAATGCCAATAATATCAACCAAGCTATTATCACTATAATTGCTTATGTCACTAACTGGCACAAAAGAAGAGGGTTTTTTTGGCACAAAAATGTCATCTTCATGCCATTTAATTGTTGATTTTTCATCCAAAACAATTCCAAGGTTACTATTTAATTTATTGAATTTTTTATTTGCTTCCTTCATTGATCCTCTTGATATTAAATAAGTTTCACCCACCTCAACTCGACCGTAATGCAGTTCAACAATATCATTGAAACAAGTATCACACATTTTTGTCCCCTCCATATCTATAATGTCAAAACTAAAAAGTCGGCCTTCACCTCTTTGTTTGTGGAAATGGTACATCTCTCTAATATGTGTTACATGCCCTTTCACTATCCAAAAATTTTGATAAATGTTCAAAGCTTTAATTTAGGGTTGACATTTGGAGGGTTGTTTTTTTTTTAGGGGAAAACTACAGACCAAATTTAGGGGGTTGTTTAGAAGGAAGTGGTGAGTTTGGCCCCAACATTTTCTCTTCTTGCTTCTTGAACAGATACCTAGGGGTCCTGATGATTTGACAATTAGACATAATACAACTAAGCTAAATATGATTAAGGCCCTAGAAAAGAAGCAAAACAATATATTGGATACATTATACTAGGCACATACAAAGGAGAAAGATAATTTTTAAAGACAGACAAGCAACAACGCAACCCACCTTGAATCTTGGACATTCCTATAGACGTAGTTTGTTAAACATACAAGGGACCCTATTTTCAGGAACCTGAAAACAAAAAATCATTGCATTTGGAAGGCAGGGTTCCTATTTGCATATGTTGTTGATCAGACAAGACAACCTTGCATCGCTCAACCCGCCCTTCATCACCACCAAATTTTTTAAAGGACTAAAGTTGAAGGAATGGAGAGGGAATGACATCTCTAGCATTGATGGAATGAATTGAAAATGAATTCAAAGTTGGTTGTTTCTTTGCAGCCTACAAAGACAAGTTCAATCAAGGAAAATTCACATCATCACACCAAATGGATAAAACGAGTAAGGAATAAAAAGGCTCCAAAGAGATATTTTTATGTGTTCTAAAAGATCAATGCATATGTACTTCCACATAAATATATGCTTTACTAGGGCTAGCCATGTGTGTATACACCTAAAGGCCAATAAAACTAGAAACATAAATAGTAAAGTATATGTGGTATGTCTTTCTGTATTTGAGAATCCTAAAATTAAAGGAACTGAAAGGAAATGTTCAAGTTTATTACAAGAGAGGAATAAAATAATAACAACAAATTTCTAGCAGGTATAAGGAAAAAGTAAATACAAACTTATAAAATTAGGATTTGGAGGTTGGTGGATGGCACCCTTAGAGCTAGACTTCGTAGTGGGACCTATGGGAGGTGTTGCCAAATCAATCGCCAAATCAATTTTGGGGGGCTCTAGAGACCCATCCACAAAGCCTGATTCCATATACATAGTTCTGGGACTTTTTAGAGGGAGTAAATTTTGTAATTATATTTGACTAATTGGCACCTCTATTTCACAATAAAAATAAAAGATTAATGTATTGCAACATCCAATTTTCCAACTGGTAGACAACTTAGAAATATTGATAATCTAGCAACCATTTTACTATTTTGATTAAATTAAAATGGGTATAACCATTCCACTTTTAATATTGTCAAAACAACAGGAGATACAACAAGAACAATAGGAATGATAACTGCAAATGTATATATCCTTATATGTATAAATGTTTATCTTTGAGGTTTCTTATATATGTATGCATGCAATTTTTTACTATAATTGTATAAATACATATATGTAGACATTTGTATATGTTGCTACCTATTTCCTTCATCTTTTTTAATGCAAACAATAGAATATACAACAAAAAGAATGAAAAAATGATTAAGTACATATATGCATTTAATTTTCCCTTTGTCTACACATTTAAAAAAACACATATAACTATATATATATATATATATCCATATGTAGATATGTATATATTTATTTATATATACATTGGTATATCTAAATGAATGTATGTATACTATATTTATTCCTATATAATCATTGGCATGCCAAGCAAGGGATTGTGAAAAAATGTACATAATGTCAAAGGTGCATAGTGGCAAGAATCAAAATTAAGTAGAGGACGAGAAGTTTGCAAGTCAGCAACATGTTTTAAAAATTACAACCTATGGAAATATGCACATAATGTCAAAGGTGGATAGCAGGAAGAAGGGAAAATAAGTAGGGAGTGAAGGCTTTGCAAGTTGAAACAAGCAATCTATATAATAGTTGGCTTGTCAATTGAAGATCCAAGCTATATTATTTGGTACTAAATATTATAGACAAATAGGTAAATTGTAAAATAGCTATTAGGAAAACACTTAAGGATCATAGGAAAATGACAGGTGATGAAAAACCCACATTAAGTAGAGCTTTAAAATATGGAGAATAGAAGAGGTAAACTATGAGACTAAACATGAAAAATAGAAGAAGTGATCTACAATAATGAATAGATTTCTAGGGGAAAGTGGATATTGATACAACGCAAGCAACCTATGTAACATTCAGCTTCTTAATTCAAAATTTAAGCTACACATAAAAGTAGAATGCAACAATTGGCATTTAGCTATGGGCTTTTCATTTCAAATTTCCACAAGGATTTTTTGTCAGCCTAGCCATGAGCAGAAGTCCACAGAATCGGTGGTGAACTTTTGAAAACAGATGGTGGGGGGGTTTCTAGGGGTTTTTTATAACAACATGGGGTTTGATAATTATGTGGTTTGGTGGTGGTGGAGTTGGTTTCCTCAATACATGGAAGTTGAATGGTAAATGTTTTCTAACATGAAGGTTAATGTATCCTAGCATTGTAGCACTATGGTGTTGGAGGAAGTAAATGCAATATTCAATGTTGCAGTATGGGAAAGTATACTTCAAAATGTGCCAAAAAATATAGTGATTAAGTTGCATTGTCAAAAGAGCCATTGTGGTCCTTTAGTATTTTTTACTCTTTCTAAATCAAAGTCTACATAAATACTAATAAAGAGACCATACACATCTATTTTGATATACATATGTATATATAAATTATTGTTGGATTGTCAAAAAAGCCACACTAGTCTTGGTCTGTATACATGAATATATATATATCTACCTATATGTACACTTTTAAATATGAAATGGGGAATTCAATACATACATATATATGTGTGTTTGTGTGTGTATCTATCTATGTAAAAGTTGCAAGCAACCCAAATGTACATATCAATGCCATGGTTGTAGTTTCTAGCAGTCTACAAAATATTAGAATTTACAAGAGCTAAACCATGACAATGAACACTTTGTTACAAGGACCTTCAAACAGATGAGGTAAAAAAAATATAATGAAACATATTGATACAAGACAAACAATCTATGTGAGACTTGGCTTCTCAATTCTAAATTCAGTCTACATTATTTGGCACTAATCAGTATAGAAAAATAGGTAAATTGTAAAAGAACTATTAGGAATATACGTAAGAACCACAAGAAAATAACAGATGATGAAAAAGTCAACTTTAATATATGGAGTATAGAAAATGAAAAATATGATAATGAACAACTTGCTATGGGGAACTAAGAAAAACAATATCATGAAGAACACTTTATTATCATGAAATTCAAACAGTTGAGTAAAAAGGAACATCATGAAACATATTGATACAAGACATATAACATGTTCCATCCAAACAAAATAGCCATGAATTTTTTTTTATAATTTTAAAAATTGAAAACAATCCTTGTTACAAGAACAATAGAATAATCTCTTACAAGCAGTTTCAAATAGATGAGTGAAAAAGAATATCATGAAACATATTCATACTCAAATAGATGAGGAAAAAATAATATCATGAAACATATTGATACAAGACAACCAATCTATGTAGCAGTTGCCTTGTCAATTCTAAATTCATAATTTTTTTGCAATCCTTATTGACCAATGAGCAACCTTTAGGAACATCCTTTGTTGAAGAGGTAAGCTCCATGTTGTCATTAAAAACCCTGAGTAAGTCTTCTCTATTTCTCTATAATATTTAGTGCCAAGTAATGTAGCTCAAATTCCCAATTAACTCTATGGCCTTGTAGCCATTTTGCACAGATTATTTCTACCAGTTTCTTTTACAAGTTCTATTTAATGTGGGTTTACTACCAAAGAATGTAGCTCAAATTTTCAATTTGCAAGCCAAATCTTACATACATTGCTTGACTTGTATGAATATGTTTAATGTGGGTTCTCGATTACCTATCATTAACGTGTTATTCTTATGAAAAATATGATAATGAACAGTTTGCCATGGGGAACTGAAAAAAGAATATCATGAAGAACAATTTGTTATGGGGAACAGGACTTTAGTCATAATTCAAATAGAAAATGAATAATAATTATTTATTAAATTCAAAGTAAAGCATAATTCTTATTGGTGGAAAGTTGAGAATCTCCTTTAAAAACCCTTTTTGTTTAATCAATTTTGAGTAAAAAAAAGTCGTCAGCCACATGGGCCATCATATCACTTACATATCGCCACTTTTTGGCCAATCATGATCCTGTATATGTATATACATATGCATATTCATATGTATATACATATGTGCATATCTATATGTAAATGTATCTATTGATCATCAAAGCTTGTGCCTCTCCGATAGTCTTATGGGAAATTAAGCGAGTGGGGGACAAATTGTGTCTCACTAAATACCTCCAAGTTTTTTAAAGAAATACGACTCTTTTTTGGGGTTTTGAGATAAGGGGAGAAGGAAATGTAAACATAAAACATAAAAGGTGATGAACCAAAGCTTTTACAACATTTTAAACCCAAATTATTCCTATGATTGATATAAATAGACACAAAAATGCCACAACCCCTCATTGTTGGAAAGAGAACGAACAACAAAGGCTAAATTCAAGCACAATGTAGAATTTCAAATCTTCTCATAGGAATTTTTCATTAAGGTCCGATCAAACATAAAAATTTCCTATGGGTAGCAGAACAATATCTCTGAAATCACATGAACTCTTCCTCCTTATACATCATAGCACAAAAAAATAACAACTTTCAGAAAAATAGAGAAGTCCAATGACAGTCCAATTTTATTAATCTACTACTCTACCATATGAGCATAAAGCATAGAAATCCGATACTTAAAATACCTAGATATAGCTTGCAAGACTCAGTGTTTCATTCAAAATGATAATATAAAGAAAGAAAACTTGAAAAAGGCCATACATGCACAATCTCAACAATTTCTCCTTAATAGTTTGGGCTTTTAAATATCAAATGAAATTTGAAACAAAGGTTGGATGTCAATTCGACAATAGTTTAAACCTTTTAATAGATATAACATTCCAAAGTAAAGTAGTTCTCCAACTTGTTTCTGAAAATAATTCTAAAACAGGCTAAGAAAACTAAAGAAACTTTTCTTAACAAAGAAAATATCACTTGGGAAAATCCATTTTTATTTTTGTCATTGCGCTCCTTATATAGCCAGAACAAAAGATACATGATGCCTTAGCTTAGAAGTAATTGCTGCTAGGTTTTGATAGTTAATAGCACACGATCCTATCATAGATCTTTGGTTAGGTTGCGACGATCTTTGCACATCAATTCTCAACTACTGCATTAGTATCCTTTAGATATTTTAGCAACGATAGAGGCTCATAAATGATCAAATACTTAAAAAAATATCCTAGCAAAAGGCCCAATTGTCCGATCACATCACTCCCAGGCACCGTCTCAAAACTTCCATCCCAAAAACCAAGAAAAAGAAAAGAAAAGGCCAACCAACTTTGACAAACTCCTTAATCAGATTGCTCCATAGGAGGTACAAATAGCTCATGGAAACAAGATGATGTGTCAACAAGGCAGAATCTCATGAGCTTATGAATATAGCTCCCAAGAAAACGTCTGACGATTCAACATGTGTACCAAACTCTCTCTTGAAAAGAAGGTGAAAGATGAAATTTGTGCAACCACCATGTCGTGCATTGTACATCTTTCTGATGATTCTATTTGAGCATGGGTGCACCCAAAGCAGAAGACATTTATGCAAGCCAAAAATGGAAATGACTGAGGTAGAAAAAGTACTTCATAGTTCTGGCAACTCACAATTGTCTTTGCTCTGCAAAGATATGAACCTAGGAATTTGGTTGTTCTTGGAGTTTGATGAAAGTAATACACTAAGCCTTCCAATCCACATCAGTTGATAGAAAAAGGGTATAGATTTTCCTGTATGCTTGCTCAAGATAAAAAATTTCCTTAAAAGAGATGACCCCCCCAGCTGCATTAAATTGCACCCAGGTGATAATAGAGTCAAGAAAGAGGGTAGATCTCATGCTCAGCATCATCCACCATGGGTGCGACACTCAAGCTTGGAAATTCAATGGTGGTTTGGATTTTGCATCAGATTGCATCATTGATTTTCTTCGTTGTCAGTGCATCTTCATCTAGTGAAAGAAGAGGCAACCCGAAACCAATCAAGATGATGAAGTCCTTAATCTCAATGACTCATTTATTCAACACCATCTAGTAATCCTTACATTTTTCTACAACCATGTGACAGTTGATGATCTCATTGGCTTTGATGGAGGTGACCAACTGATCAGGAATTCCTACTCTTTCAAGAACCTGATCAGTGTTGATGCTCAATTTGGAGATAAAACTTTAGGAATTTTCCACTTGGGGTGAGCATTTATTCATGAAGCGATCAGCCATCAGACTGACCTTGGCATTCAATTCTTGAACATCCCTTCGAAATTGCAAGGTACGTCCCATAATACATACAGCAGTCACTATCTTTTCCCAATGCATAGCTATCAACCTTCTCATTATAGGGAGGGATCCAAATCCTCTTGCAGCAGTTAACTCTCAGTTAAATCAAGCCTCTCTTGCCATGGTGTTTCCAACTCAGAGCTTAGTCTTCCAACTTCTTTTCTTGACTCTTCTTCATCTATCTAGATTCTTTGAAGATCATCGGTATTTTAGAATTAGACATCACTTAACTTTCTCTTTAAGTTTTCAATTTTAGCATGAAGTTGAACTTGTTCATTCTAAGCATCTGTAAGCAACCTAGACACATCTTCTTGCTAGCCTTGAATTCTCCTTAGATGGGTTACCTCAACTTCCTTGGATCGGACTTCATTCTATGGTATGCTCATTGTTGCTTTGACATTTGCCAACTCAACCTCATGCTCCCTTAATTTCCTACCTAGCCTTTCATAGTCAACATATACCACCCTTTGCATGGCTTTGGCTAGGACCATCTTATCACATGGGAGATTTTTTCTCAAGTCTAGGCGCACAACATGAATGTCGTAATCTTCCATCTGCATCTATACTTCAGGCTTGGAAATGAGTGGGTTCATGGTGGTAATAAGTAGAGAGTTCAACACTTCATTAAAATAGGCTTCGATCCTCTTGGTGGTAGGCCTCTTGACACTTTTTCACAACATGGTATGTGCAGGATCATGATGGGACAAAAAGTGGCGATATGATGGGTATGTGTAGGGTATGTGGCTGAATTTTTTTTACCCAAAATTGATGAAACGAAAAGGGTTTTTAAAGGAGATTCTCAGCTTTCCACTAATATAAATTATGCTCTACTTTGAAGTTAATAAATAATTATTATTCATTTTCTATTTGAATTACGACTAAAGTCTTGATTGATAGGCTGGTTGAAAAACATCTATAGACTTTAAATGGTATCACATTTTTTGAATCCAAAAAATGTGTCACATTCTATGCTTCACATACTATAAGATTAAAAAAAAATGAATTTCATGAATTTTTGACCAAGTTAAGGTGGTCAGACATACAAGATTTTTTTTTTTTAAATATATAGTAAAAATTTCATAATTAATTATTTACTTGGAAAAAAATTACAAAAAAATATGCAACACATCGAGACATGATTCCTCTACTTATATCTAAAATATTATAAAAAAATATTATCATTTTATTGTGGTTAGGGTGGTCAGACAGACACCTAATTCCTATTTTTCCCTGAAATTTAAGTACTCTGCATTGAAATTTCAAATTTTCACCAAATGGATTTTTTTTAAATAAACCTAGTAGTTTAGAAACTAAATTCAATTTTCTATAGATTTTATTGTTACATATTTTTGAAATAATATAGATAACTTATTCAAATTTTTACGTCAAGTTGCCAAACTCTGATTTTTTTGAATTTTTTGCCACTTAACGATCTATTTTTTCCATGATGATCCTACACATACCAAAAAAAAATTTCTTCCTAGCCTTTCAAGCCTATTTGGTAGAATCAAGATGACCCTAAAGAGTTTGAGGGACATTGACACTTTGAGCTGCAATGGGAGCGCCAAGGGGAATCCCAAAAAGAGTGATCGTAGGGGAAACTTTAGATGCATGAGTGTGAGGGGATGCAAAGGACAATGTGATCACGGAAAAAGGTGGGACACCAAATGGAGCAGGGGAAGAAATAATAGGGGTAAACACATAAAAAGGTTGATGGAGAGGTTCCTTCACAAAAGTAGATGGGCTAGGAGTAATGGGAAAGGTTGTGGTTTCAGTAGTTCCAATGGAGGCCTTTGATAAGGTGACTAATGACACGACAGTTGTAATAGATGACACTACACTGGTGGGCAATATGGTTTCAAGAGTTCATTGGAAATGGTAGAGGGTGAATTCAACATTACTATTTTTGGAATCGAAGATGGAAGATTCCCTTTGATAGGAGGAGGTAGATGATTGACCAAAGATGTAGAAATAGGAAGAAGAGGAGGAGAGAAACTTACCTAAGCCATAATGGATGAAATATTTTGTAAGGAGGACTCCACTTATTCTTCTTATTGAACTAGTATGTTAGGGGCACCCAGGTCTTAGATCCTCCTTCACTTTGCATGATAATGACCAACACATTCTAATCCTCTAGCTAGAGAGTCCTCCAACATTTGACGTTCAGCAGTCGCTTTTCCTTTACATCGGGTGTAGGAAGTAGACAAAACTTGTGGAACCCCTTGCCCTAATTCTCTTTGGATGTTAGATTCCTGAGGTCTAGGAACTAGGAGTGGAACTTTTTACTCATCAATTTCATGGCTTTTCGAGGGATTGTTGTTGTCAGAATCGACCTCTTTGTCATATATATCCTTGAATTCCTAATCATGTTGAAAGCTACCAAATAAGGTGCCTAAATTTCTCATCTCTTGTTGGAACCTATAGAAGTCTTCCTTCTTTCTTTCTGACCATCCCTTACACCTTAGCTATGCATTGAGATATTTTCCCACTGGGAGATTCCTCTGATACTGTGTTTGGGGATCATTAAAACTTAGCAATTTTTTTTGCTCTTCTGGAATGCGGGCTAGGTCAATGCATATTTCCGCACTCTCTTGACCAGGATTTGTCCTTCTTTGGAAGTATTCCCTATCCTCGTGCCTTAAATTGAAACTCCCATCCAAGTTATAATTCCATTTGTCACAAATGAGGACCAAACCTAGAGTCACCAGTAAATTTGTGATCTCATCCTCGGCCTTCCACTTAGCCAGTATCACCTGACTCTTTGCAATCACAAGGGGAAGATCAAAAAGCTTTTCTTTATTCCTCCTAACACCATAAATCCTGTCGATGGTGGATACTTGTCAACATGGTTCTAATGCAAAGGTTCAGTCTGTTACAAATCTAGGGAGTCAAAAAACCTCCCTGGAAAAGCCATGAAACCTGACAAACATGAAATCCTCACCTAGGAAATAATCCAATGAGATAGGTGGATGCTCCATCCATTCTATAACCTCCTAAGAAAAATGGCCAATGGGGCGAGGCAACAAATCCTAGAGCACTAGCCTTAGAAAATAATTGGTAAATCAATACTAATCTCTTGTTCTTGAAAGTATAGGGGTCCATATAGAAATTGGCTGGAAATAGCCCCTTGCATCTATCCTAGGCATCGATACATTCCTCCCTAGCCACTCAAAATTTTTATGTAATAGCAAATGAACCAAGATGGAAGAATACCTAAATTTGGACTCAACATTATAATTCTTCAACTGCAACTTCATATTCCTAACTATTGCCTCAGCAAAATCATAATGCCTATAGACCCTTTCTCTTTTAAGTGCAAAGCATAGGGAAAACTAGAAAGGGTTAACCTCTTCATCATCATCAAGCCCAAAACCCTAGGCCAACATTGAGAATACAGACTATGCATCCTTCTTAAATTTATTACACAAAAGAGGCTAGAAAATATGTCCTCTCTACAACCTTTCCTTTATCTCATCCTCATAGAAGCTTGTTTGCTAGAACATATATTCTCCTAGGGCATCCATTTTCTCTTTGTTGAAAATATCGACATCCTACCTTGTAGGGATACATAGCATATCCCATATAGTTCTAGGCATGGATGCATAACAGATACCAAAAACTGTGGAAGGCCACTATTCTAGAGCTTAAATGCAAAACCCTCTGATAGCTCATGATCCAGCATCCTCTGAAATGCACCTTCCCTAAGATTTTTAGGGTTGGTGGATAACTAAGGGTCAAAAAAAATTTCAGTGATGTCTTGAACTGCCTCTCTTTGGATGCATTTATCAGGTTGAAGTTTTCTACAGTGTTCAAATGGCCATTCTTCTGGTGTTGGAGGATTGGTGAAAGAGTAGTACCCAAATATGTCAGCATAGCTAGGTATTCTTCTTGGAACTTTAGCCTGCCTTTCAGAGGTAGATGCTTCTTCCATGATTGTACAAGAAAGTTGTAGAGAGCTTCTTTGGTAATAAAAACCACTTTCCTTATTCTTCTTTAGAAAAAAACTACTTTTGGGTGTAATTAATTCTATGAATTATGCATGTAGTTAAGACTACGCCACTATCGATGGCCCATTAAATGCTACCATAGGGGTGATACGTGTGAATATGAGATTCATATCCCTTGGGAATGCCAAGAAAATTGTGAGAATAGAATTAGTACATTCCCTCTACCTCTTTTACAACTAAATTTATTGCATCTAAAAGCGTGCTTTTTGTCATATGGAACATGCTAAGGTGTCATAAGGTAGTCCTGAAAAGATGTTCACATTATTTTTTCAAATTTTTAGCATCTTAATCCATGTCTTTTCTCACTAGTGAACTGGTTGGCACTGATGATGGAGAAGGACACATGTCAACCATCAGTGTATTAGATCATTTACTCCCAATGCCCAAATTTATTTCTCAGGAAATTCCATCAAATCCTCTATATGATTTATCTACTTTGCTTTGTTTTGTATCAAAAAAATTTGTTGTCATCTGGCCCAAAATATACATCCCATTGGTTGATTTCATCGGTTGGCCTTTTCTATATATAGCTATGCCACCTTTTGCAACATTCATTTGAACATATAGTCCCCTAAGTTAGCTAGCCTTCCACTTATTCTCTTTCTACCATAATTCACTGCTTCATTAGAATGTCTACTAGTCTAGCACCCCTATTTGGCTCCTTCCATAGAGACCACAAAACTGCTTCACGGGAGAGGTCACTACTGACCGAATCAAGCATTTGGTGAAGAATTACGACACCCTCTTCATGGTAGCATTCAAGTGGGTAGTCAATGCAGACTTCATTACTAATGAGAACCAACTTTAGAGCAACTACAACGCGCTTTCCTAGTTCATAACCTCACTACTAGATCTTAATGTGGCCAAGCCCATGATAATCGAGTTGTTCAAGAAGATGTTTGAAACTTCTCTAATGTAAGGGCTTGGCAAGATAGTGCGAGTGGCCATCCCTGGCATTGGTATCCCAAGCAATATGGATCTCCACAGGCATGTGGACTTTGGAGTAGATGTACCCTGGTTTCCCTTCCTTATCTATTTCCACACCATGGACATTGAGACACACCACTACTCTTCTTAGCTAGTAGCCACTTTTCTCATGCGAGAGTACTGTGTGGAGTGCATTATGGGGTTCGCCTAGAGGAAACACTTCAGCTTCCTGGTGCAAATTCACGGTGAGTAGACACTAGGTTTGCACTATGTGTCCCATGTGTGTTGTGTGTTTTTCCCCTGTTTGCAACCCGTCAAATGGAAAGAAGAAAAAGAAGGAGAAGATGAGGAACCCAATAACAAGCCCCTTTTGTCTCATCGTCAATAGCTAGAGGTTGAAGTTTATTGTTTTTTTGCTTATTTCCTTTGTTTTGCTTCTTTTTGCTTGCTACTTCTTTTGGGTTTTTCACGAGAGAGCCTTCAATTTTGAGCCTTGAGTCATACATTATATTGTAAATTTTGTCGATAAACATAATATAATATAACCTTTATCTCCTCTATGTTATTCTTGGGTTATTATTCTCAAAATTTTGAAATAATTACAAATTTTTTACATATGGTACATAATTGCTAAAATTTTTAAAAGGACTAGCCATTTTAATGGAAAATCCTTAGATAAATACTATTCACCGGTATATCTAAAGCGTTGTTCTCCATTTCTTCAAGTTCTTACACGTTCTTTCCTTTGCACACGTAATCTTTGAGAGGTTCTCTCCAGAATGATTTAAATTTCATATGTTGCCTTGATTTTGTAGCACATTTGTCACACTTTAGCACTAAGCTCCCTTCTTTGAATTCTGGTTTAGAAGTCTTTTTTCCAAAACACCACTTGATTGTTTGCTAGTGATTGTTCATGGCTCCATGAGCCTTTTCTCTATCTTCTTCCAATCTTGGGGTTTTTTCCAATTTTCCATACATCAACTCATATGGGGAAGCCTTTAGAGCCTACTTGGGAGGAATCTGGTTCACCAACAAGGCAACTCATTCATGATTGTGCCAATCTCTTTGTCCTTATAACCCAATACATTTTATTAACCTAGTTAGGTTCTTGTTGGTTGATTTTGTTAACCTACTCCCTTGTAAGTAATAATTTGATAAATCTTTTGGAAAAAACCTATATTTGGTAGTAAAATTTGACCCTCGTGATTCCACCAGACCTTGGGCATTGTCAGGTATAATGGTCTTGAGTAGGCCAAGCTTGGCATCTAGTTCCTCAAGAAACTTGACAATTTTTTCCCCTGTGATGTATTCCCACACACAGACTCCCTTTTTCTTCATGGTCCTTGAAGGGAATGCAATAGTATGCTCTCCATTCTCTTCCTCATACTTCTGAGTGAGCACATAAACTATACCATGTTGGCCATTATACATACAAAGTAGAAATTCTTTGGAAAAATCTAGACTAATTAATGTCAGGGCTTCTGAGAGGGTCAACTTTAGCTACTTGAAAACTACTATGTCCTTAGAAGTTTGTTGGAAAGATAGATTCTCTTTAATCATCAAGGTGATAAGGAGCACAATGCTTGTGATATCTAATATGAATCTACAAATAAAATTAATATTCCCTAGAAAATATTGTATCCCCTTTCTCATTCGAATCTTTTCGGGATCTATTAATATTCCATTCTGTGGTACTATAAAGCTGAGAAGCTTTCTTTCGGGTGCTCTGAGGAAATACTTTTTTGGAATAAGAAGAATCCCAAACCATTGGTGTTTCAGAAAAACCCCTTTTTTGATGATCAAAATGATCATCTTTAATTGCTAGATCGCCCTGATATATGAAAATAATATGGTTGACCCATCCTTTTAAAGTAATGCACATTTCCCTTTGAAGGGTTGCACTAGCATTAAATAGTTCAAACAATGTTTTTGAATATGCAAGCGTTTCCCACTTAGTGGTAAGTGTCATCCCGTGTTGGTCATATTCCTTTATGTAGTCTTGATTGTACCTTGGGGGACCATCTATCAATGAGAAAATCCTTGATATGGTTAGAGTCTATGAGATCCACTTCATCAATGGTGAGGGGTAATGATCTTTTATCGAAGTCCTTCTTGAGTCCTGAAAACCATCACAAAGTTGGATATCACCATTCCTTTTCCAAACTAAGACTATATTTAATGCTTAAGTGGAAAATTTGATAGGGCATATGACCTTTGATTTGTCCCACTTGATGAGCTCGTGTACTATCAAAACTTCAACCTTCAAATTGACTAACCTTTGTCTTTGTCAGCATAACTTAGGTCCTTCAGCTAGGCCAATTGTACATTGAACTATACTTGGGTTATAACCTCTAAGATCATACCTGAAGCATAGATCCTTTAACTTTTTTTGTCTTTGTGAGAGACTTCCCTACCAACTATCAGTGTTCTATTACTTTTGATGTCAAGCTCTTCATAATATTTTGGAACTATGAAAAATATTTTCTTGACATTCCTTGCATCTTTAAGAAGATCCGCTCCTAGTGGTGAATAGTCAGAAGTTGTTCCTGACTTCTATATAAAATAAAAAATTTGAATATCATTGCCCAAAATTTTCCAATTCTAACCTTTGTTAGAAATTGAAGGCCAGGAAATGATCTACACCGCATCCTTCTTTTCAAGTCAAAAGCTAATTCCAACTATGGTCCAATAGGAAATGTCCAATCGACAATGTTATTTTGTGGTCGGGGAGTCACTTGTATATCGAAAGCTTCAAAACTATTGATGAGATCCCATACCTTATGTATGTAAGATCTTAGCCTTGTATTTATTGCAGTTGCTCACCCACAAATCTAGATTACTACTAATTTTGAATTTTAAAAAGCTCGTATCTTACTTGCACCCATTTTCTCTACTAGAATCAAACCATGAACCAAAGTTTCATATTCAGTATCGTCCCTAGAGAATGGAAACTAAAAATGGTAGGTTCTAGGGATTTTCAATCCCATTGGAGATACTAATTGGACACCCACTCTAGCACCAACCTTGCATTTGACACCATCAAAATATAAGGTCCATAAACAATTATCAAATAGGTCATCGGACTTCTCCTAATCCTTCATTAGTTTTAGAAAGGCTTGATCCCCATCAAAAATTACATAGGTGCTTAGCCCTATTGCATGGAATTTTCCAAATGGATTAGAATAAATGAACTGATTGAGCAACACTTCTTTTTCAAAAGTCTACTTGCTTGTGTCTTCCTCTTCTCTAGGAATTTCTACACAATATCTCTCCTACTAAAAGATAGAGGAATGGGCAGCCCCAAAAGCATATCTTTGTGTCATCCAAAATGTGGTCGAGATGCAAGGATTTAGATAGGATCTTCATCTTTGTCCCATGTTTGGTTCTCAATATTAGGTGGGACCAGTCAAGTGCCAGGTATCTACCAAGTTTGGTGGTGAAATCTCTTGATAGACACATTTTGAAGGCCAATGGAATACCTATTATTACCACTTCCTGTGTGACTATTTGGCTTGGGTAGGAGAAAAGGGTCAAGGAAAAATCCTTTATCTGACCAACAAATTGGAACTTCTTCTTGTCCAATTACATAATTCCTATTTCAAGGGGTTCATACCTAAGCCTTAAAGCATCTTCCACTTGTTTTGGCATAATAGTTGTGATAGCGCCCAAATCAATCATATTATTATGCAAAAAATTGTCTCCTACTATAAGTGGTAAAAAGAAACGCATGGACTTTGTTCCACTTACCTCTTTCTCTTTTGCATTTCCTAAATCATTTGTATAATCTATTGCTTTCAGAGCCTGAGGGGGAAGCATGGGTTTGTCATCTCCACTTTGATTACACGACTAAGTTGCGTTCACCTGTGGGTTTTGTTCTTCCACCTTTAACTCTTCCTGAAGAAAAATTTTCTATTTGGGAATTGATATGACATACCACAATGATACATTAGCAGGTGCCTTCTTCAATTGCTCCACAATGCTAAGCATCCCAACCATTTGGGCCTTAGGCTTAAACAATGGTATTTCTCTCATTTTTGGAAGAAAATGTTCTGGCGTGATTGGGCTTGGCATTTTGTCCATATATTTCTCTACTAATGATATGTTATGTGGCTATGGAAAAGGTTAGATAATGGGTGACAAAGCCTGCTTCTTTGGGGGGAATAGTTGGCGCAGTTATGGTCGTGGCACAACTTGTTGCACATACTCTCTCGAAAGCCTTCTCTTTGATCTTGTGTTGTAGTTTGATTGCACTTGTGGAGCTCCAGTCGTCGGAGTTTCATTTGTGAACACAACCTCACCCTCTTCTAACCATGAGAAAAGAGCTTGGTTGGGCGCATGACTCTTTCTCCAAGGACATTCCTTGAATCTGTGCTCTAAAATGAGCATTATTCATTTTGGATGATTCGTACTCATCCACATTGAGGAGCATGACCTTACTTATTTGTTTCACCACCTTCTTCTACATATTTCCCCTTAGGAAATTTTGGGGCATATGGCTATCATTGCACATGAATCACTAGACATTTTAATCTTCCACCAAATTGTTCTAGCCCAGGTCTAGCTCTTTCTTCAGGATATCCTTGACTATCTGCAATGGTGTCATGGTTGGGACTATCTTATTTATTGATGGAATTTGTTGACCTCCTCCTCTATAGGATCCTTGGTATGAATTATGTTGATACAACAACTTTCCTCTAGCATAGGCTTGACTGGTTAGTTTTAGAGGTGTCACTTTTTTTCATTTGATAATGACCAATTCGTTAGAAAAAGTCCATGTGAGATCCTTCATATCAAAAATATCCACCACCTTCGAAGAAAAACCTGACGTGCTTTCTTGAGCAGTAGGATGCACATTTGTAGACTACGAGGTGACCAGATTTAATTATGTTGTAGGAGTGCTTGGAGTGGCTTCTTCCTAATGGCCATCAGATATTTTTGCAAACACTAGCATTGGTGGACAAGGAAAAAGCTTTCCTACATTGATTAGATTATTCTCTACATGTACCACTGCCTCATATGCATCGAGCAGGATATCCCCTCCCATGGAGGTTGTCATGACTACAATATCTAGGTTAAAGGCCTTTAGATAGAACATGAACGGCATGGCAGTCTAAGGTCAAGCAATCACAAGGATCCTTTCCCAAGTCTTCTAGAACTTGGTGTTGAAGTAGCTCATGGCTTCATGTGGAGCCCTCTTGATGGTAATCAGTTGTTACAACAATGAGGAGCGGTCTCCCTTTTCTAAGAATCATTCGAATAGGTGTTGCTTGAGCTAGTCCCAAGAGAAGATAGAACCCAAGGCCAAAGATCAATACCAATCTTGAGCCTTCCCCTTAAAAGAGGTAGCTAGCAGTCTCAATGTGGTGTTTTCCTCCAATATGTGATGTACCCTACATACCTCTGCTATATCTTGAAGATGTTTAGAAGGGGTTTTGAAATCTTCTCTGGAAAATCTTGGAATAGCCTTGAGGGCATTAGCGGGTATAGCAGACCATACATCTAGTGGTGTGGGTGGCTGTACTGGACTACCACTATCCCATGTTACAAAATTTCTAGGAGCAGGGGGAGGTACGTGAGCCATAAGGAGAAAATTCTTATGAATTGGATATACAAGTAATATTATTTGCAAGTTTAAGCCTCTAGGTGGAGTAGATAAAGCTCTAGATACTGGGCTCTAACTTCTCTCTCTATTACTCCTTACAGGTGATACAAAACCTGTAAGTCTTCTCCTTCTAGGGATTGAGGGAGGTATTTGAGAGTACTGGAAGTGACCTCTCTAGGACGCTCTTGTTTGGAATTTGGGCATGAAACTTTTAGTTTCCTTCCTTAGCTCGATTCAAGAAATATTTCTGAATTCTAATCAGGCTTTTGGAAAACTTCAGTCCCACCAAACTGTTGATCATCAAAGCTTGCGCCTCTTTGACAATCTTATGGGAAATTCAATGAGTGGGGGACAAATTGTGTCTCACTGAATACCTTTGTGTTTTCTATAGAAATTTTTCTCTTCTTTGGGGTTTTGAGATAAGGGGAGAAGGAAATGTAAACATAAAACATAAAAGGTGATGCACCAAATATTTTACAACATTTCAAACCCAAATCATTCCTATGATTGATATAAATAGACACAAAATACCACAACCCCTCATTGTTGGAAAGAGAACGAATAGCAAAGGCTAACTTCAAGCATAGTGCACACTTTTAAATATTTCCATAGGTAGTGTTCAATAAGGTCTGATCAAACATAAAGATTTCCTATGGGTAATAGAACAATATCTTAGAAATCACATGAAATCTTCCTCCTAATACATTATAGCACAAAAAAATAACAAATTTCAAAAAAAATAGAGAAGTCCAATGACATAGTCCAGTTTTCTTAAGCCACTACTCTACCAATGAGCATAAAGCATAGAAATCCACTACTTAAAATACCTAGTTATAGCTTGCAATACATGATGTTTCATTTAGAATGATAATATAAAGAAAGAAAACTTGAAAAAGGTCATACATGCACAGTCTAAAAAATTTCTCCTCAATAGTTCATTCTTTTAAATATCAAATGAACTTTGAAATAGAGGTCAGATTCCAATCTGACAATAGTTTAAACATTAATAGATATAACATTCCAAAGTAAAGTTGTTTTGCAACTTTCTTTTGAAAATAATTCTAAAACCTTAAGAAAACTAAAGAAAATTTACTTAACAAAGAAAATATAACTTGGAAAAATACTTTTATTCATTTGTGTCACCGCCCTCCTTATATAGCCAAAACAAAAGATACACACTGCCTCAACTCAAAATTAATTTCTGAAAAGTGTTGACAGTGAACAACACACGATCTGATCATAGATCTTTCGTTAGGTTGCAACGATCTTTGCACATCAATTCTTAGCTGCTACATTAATATCCTTTAGATATTTTAGCAAAGAAAGAGGCTCCCAAATGATCAAATCCTAAAAAACAACAGCTTGGAAAAAGGCCTAGTTGATTGATCACATCACTCCTAGGCACCGTCTCAAAACTTCCATCCCAAAAAAGAAAAGGCCAACCAGCTCTGACAAACTCCTCAATCAGATTGCTCCATAGGAGGTGAAAATAGCTTGTAATGAAAAAATGATATGTTAGCAAGGTGAAAACTCTCAAGCTTATGAATATAGCTCCAAATAAAAATTTTGACGAGTCAATACATGTGCCAAACTCTCTCTCAAAAAGAAGGAAAAAGATGAAAGTTGCATAGCCACCACATAGCACATTGTGCATCTTTTTTATGATTCTATTTGAGTGTGGGTGCACCCGAAGCTGAAGACTTTTATGCAAGCCAAAACTGGAAATGACTGAAGCAGAAAAAGTACTTCACAGTATCTATGCATATGCAATGCATTTTCAGTGGAGAGTGTACCGAATGGAAGGTATGGTACATTTTTTTCCCTGGAGAATTTAATTCTACTGTTACTTATGCATATGCATCATTCCTTCCTTTGTTGCACCCTCCATCTAAAAGAGATTCACTTTTTTTTATTGCATATGCATATATAAATATACATTAACATATGCATATATGTATATACATATGCATATGCATATGTATATACATATATGCATACACATATCAAACAATGCTACAAATTGTAACAACAATTATGCAAATCTAAGATTGAGTGTAATTGATGAACAAACTAACCATGCATCCAACAAAGGCCCAATACAATTCCCCAAAGTGTAAAGGAAGCAAGCAACACACCTACTAGACTGGTTTCTAAGGGTTGTTGAATAGCCTAGGGAGAGCTACAGTCCATTATGTGATGAGGGTGCAACCCGAGACTTAGAAAATAACCCCCAAAAAGAGAATGATTTTATTATTCAGAAAATGGAGCTTCTTACATGCAGAGGATCTCAAATCCCCAAGTTCTACAACACATGCAAGTTATAGAAAGCTACAGAATCACCCTTTCGCAATATGTGAGCTTGTCCCCAAAAAGCTACCCAAAAATTAGAAACCCGCCCATAAATAGAGCTCCTCTTTATTTTGGAGCCAAAACAACATTCAAATTTGAGTTTAGGTGGTTTGGCGCCAAAAATTTACAACATGAAGTTCAAATTTCAAAAGAGCATTTGCAATTGTATCTTCTAGAAAGTGTGCCAACTTCCCAGGGCCATAACTTTTGATCCGGGACTCTGATTCGCAAACCGTTTGAACCGTTGGAAAGGTCACAAAGTCAAAAATGTGCTCAAAATAAGCTATGCCAATTTTGGAAAGTTTTGGGGCTGATCTAGGAACTCTAAGTGCCTCAAATCTAACTTAGAAGATTTTAAGGTACAAATCTGGGAAATTAAAACTGCAATATCTTTCCACCCTGAAATAGAAAATAAAAAACATAAATTGGGAATTCCATTAGGATGAAAAGGGTATCCAAAAATGTAAAAACATCTAAAAACTGAGAAACTTGAAATTTAACTATTTTTGGGTGATGCAAGATTGCCCTTACACCACTAGATGCTTCTGCATCAGACACCCAGGGTAATTTGAGAAGTGACCCTGTCATGTCTCAAATGGTGGAGGAAAAACCCAAACGGTCAACCTCTGCCTTAGGCAACCAGGATGAATCTTCAATAGGCCTTCCTTTCCATTTCACCAGATATTCTTCATACTGCCTGTTCCTGGTACTCCTTCCCACATGACTATCTAGGATTTCTTCGATCTCCTCCTTTTCTAAAGTAGGTGCTGGAATCCCACACTATCCCATCGTTGATACTTCCTCTGTGCCACCTTCATGACTCTGTCAAATTTGAAATGTTGAACACAGGGGAAATGTTGAATCCATCTGGCAACTCTACCTCATATGCATTCCCTGAATCATGCCTCTTCAAAATTTTATAGGGACCGAACTTCTTCATCTTCAATTTGTTATATGTTCCCACTAGAAACCTTTCTTTCTTCAAGTGGGCCATCACTTCATCACCAATCTGAAACTCCTTATACCTCCTCTTCTGATCTGCCTTAGCCTTATACTGCATATTCATCTTGTTAATATGTTCTCTTACCTTCTCATGTATGTCCTTGATGTGTTCTGCAAAATCTTCGGCTTCAAGCACTTATTTTCTTCTCTTGGTCCATCTTCCTCAATTCTGGAGCTGTTCTAGGGCTACCTCCATACACAATCTGGAATGGTGATCTACCAGTGCTTCTGTTGACAGAATTGTTATAAGAGAATTCTGCATGGGGT
>VDFB02193867.1:157718910-158159033 GCA_007258455.2 Sequoia sempervirens | reverse complement strand
CATCTGGTGATATTTATTTTTCCTCTTCAATTTCTTTCCAACTGGACATCTTTCTACCAAATATTGGCATGGCCCTTCAGCTTCATTTTTTCAAACTTAACCCGATCTGGGTCCTCTATTTCCTCATACTCAAAATATTCTTCTAGCTCATTGATCCAGTCGATCAACTCTTCCGGGTTCAGACTTCCAAAATAACTGGGAACTTTTGCTCTAGGTCTTTTCCCAATCTTTGAAATGGCCCTTATTAGCTGCATTTTGTCTTGATCAATTACTTCTTCTTCCTCTTCTACATCTGAAGCTTCGTCCTCACTTTCTTCCCTCGGGTTTAACCCTCTTCTCAACTACTCTTGTAACACATCAATCTGTCTCTGGAGGGCTGCCAGTGCATCTCTTCCACCAACATTTCTACCGCCTCGACCACCTCTGGCACCACCACGCCTACCAGGCATCACTCTTGGAGGCATCTTTCTTGACCTTGACCCACAACCACAGTCTTGGTGCAAACTGCCTCATGATCGGTGATCTGTCCACACGCTCAAGAAAACCTCGCTCTGATACCACTTGATGAGGGTGCAACCCGAGACTTAGAAAATAACCCACAACAAGAAAATGATTTTATTATTCAAAAAATGGAGCTTCTTACATGTAGAGGATCTCAAATCCCCAAGTTCTACAACACATGCAAGTTACAGAAAGCTACAGAATCACCCTTTTGCAATATGTGAGTTTGTCCCCAAAAAGTTACCCAAAAATTAGAAACTCGCCCATAAATAGAGCTCCTCTTTAGTTTGGAGCCAAAACAATGTTCAAATTTGAGTTTAGGCGGTTTGGCGTCAAAAATTTACAACATGAAGTTCAAATTTCAAAAGAGCATCTGCAATTGTATCTTGTAGAAAGTGCGCCAACTTCCCGAGGCCATAACTTTTGATTCGGAACTCTGATTCGCAAACCGTTTGAACCATTAGAAAGGTCACAAAGTCAACAACGTGCTCAAAGTTATCTATGCCAATTTTGGTAAGTTTCGGGGCCAATCTGGGAACTCTAAGTACCTCAAATCTAACTAGGAAGATTTTAAGGTGCAAATCTGGGAAACTAAAACTGTAATATCTTTCCACCTAGAAATAGAAAATAAAAACCATAAATTAGGAATTTCATTAGGAAAAAAAGGGTATCCAAAAATGTAAAAACATCTAAAAACTGAGAAACTTGAAATTTAACTATTTTTGGGTGATGCAAGATTGCCCTTACACCACTGGATGCTCCTGCATCATTATGGGGAACTGAAAAAAAGAATATCATGATGAACAATTTATTATAGAAAACTTCAAATAGATGCGGAAGAATGAATATCATGAAAAATATTCATTTAAAACATATAACATGTTCCATACAAACAAAATATAAACAACAATTAACACTTTATTATAAGTAACTTCAAACAGATCAAGGAAAAAGAAATCCATGAAACATATTGGTGCAAGACAAGCAGTCTATGAAATAGTTGTAAGAGATGTTATAAAATCACTTAAGAAGTAGACGTACCTAATAGATGATTGGAAAAAGAATATCATAAGAAAACATGGAGAATAGAAGAGGGAAATAACCTATACAAAATGCTATGAAACCAACACCACAATGGTTGTTTCAACAATCCAACTTAATCAAAGTATTCTTTCCCACACTATGACATTCAATATTTCATTTACATCAATCACCTGCATTTAATTTTTCTACCCCCATCATACAACAATGGTAGAATGCATTAACCCTCACATGAGCAAACACTTACCATTCAACTTCCACATATCAAGGACACCAAATCCACCACTGCTAGCCCACGTAATTACCAATCTCCACATCACCACCAAAAAACCTAGTCAAGTCACCATCGATAGGGGCATCTCCAGTGCTGACAAATCCAATTCATGTCTGGGCCAACGAAAAACCTAGTGGAAACGTCAAACAAATAGCCTACCGCCCAGGACATCTCTGGGGATACCTATGATTCTTAAATGTTTTTCTAATAGTTGTTTTACAATTTCCCTATTTTTTCTATAATATTTAGTGGGAAATAATGTAGCTTGAATTTTGAATTGGCAAGCCAACCGTTACATAGAATTTGTTGTTACACCTTGTCTCGACAGTGATAGAATTTCTAGTAACTAGGAATATGCTGCAAACTCAAATCTATACATGCATTTTAATGACCTATTAGAAAAAAACTTAACAATTAGAGGAAAATGGGAGAGGTTTCAAAGACCACATTAAATATAATGTTAAAATATGGATAATAGAATAGGAAAAGTATGATAAGGGTATGTGCAGGATCATGATGGGCCAAAAAGTGGTGATATGATGGGTATGTGCAGGGTATGTGGATGACGAATTATTTTTTACTCAAAATTGATGAAACAAAAAGGGTTTTCAAAGGAGATTCTCAACTTTCCAAAATATAAATTATAATTTAGTTTGAATTTAATAAATAATTATTATTCATTTTCTATTTAAACTATGACTAAAGTCCTGATTGATAAGCTAATTGAAAAACATCTATAGCTTTCAAATGATATCACATTTTTTTAATCTAAAACATGTGTCACATTCTATGCTTTTCATACTATAAGATTAAAAAAAATGAATTTCATGAAGTTTTGACCAAGTTAAGGTAGTTAGACATATGCGTTTATATATTTTTTTAAAATTTTAATAAAAATATTCATAATTAATTATTTATATGGAAAAAAATTGCAAAAAAAGATGCATCACATTGGGACACGGGTCCTCTAATTATATCTAAAATCTTATAAAAAAGTATTATCATTTTAGTGTGTTTAGAGTGGCCAGATAGACACCTACTTCTTATTTTTTCCCTAAAATTTAAGTACTAATGTATTGAAATTTCAAATTTTCACCAAATAGATTTAAAAAAAAAAAAACCTAGTAGTTTAGAAACTACATTCAATTTTCTATAGATTCTATTCTTACATATTTTTGAAATAATATAGATAACTTATTAAAAAAATTACGTCAAGTTGCCTAACTCTGATTTTTTTGAATTTTTTGCCACTTAAGGGCCTATTTTTCTATGATGATCCTGCACATACCCATAATGAATAGTTTGGTATGGGGAACTTGAAAAAAAATATCATGAAGAACAATTTGTTATGGGGAAGTTCAAAGAGTTGAGAAAAAAATAATATCATGAAACATATTGATAGAACAAAAAAAGAAAAATTGGAAAAGACCTATTAGGAAAACAGTTAAGGATCAGAGGAAAATGACAAATGTTCTCAAACCCACATTAAATAGAACTTTAAGATATGAAGAATAGAAGAGGCAAACTACGATAATGAATAGTTTTTTATGGGGAACTGAAAACAAGAATATCGTGAAGAACAATTTGTTGTGGGGAACTTGAAATAGACGAGGGAAAAAGAATATAATGAAACATATTGATATAAGACACTATCATCCACGTAATTAGTAAGCTCTTTTGCCTATATAAATAGACCTGAGTAGTTTGTTCTAGGGACCTTCAAGCAGATCAGGGAAAAAAATATCATGAAACATATTGATACAGGGTTCGAGCTATGTTCTTTGTTAATAAATATTCAACAGAAGTAGAGAAATTGTATAAGAGGTGTTAGACTAACAATTATTTTCTACAAGTCATTTACATGGGTATTTTACATAAATATCTTTGTCTATAATATTTAATGCCAAGCAATGTAGCTCAAATTTACAGTTAAGTATGTGGTGTTATACACATTTTGCACATATTATTGCATCATATAATTGTTGTCATAACCTAAAGAAAATATCATGAATAAAATATGGAGAATAGAAGGGGAAAACTATAACAATCAATAGTTTATTATGGGGAACTGGGAAAAAAATCTCATGAAGAACATCTTTTCAAAGGGAACTTCAAAGACATAAGAAAATTTGACCTATTACCTAGCACTAAATATTATAAACAAATAGAGAAATTGTAAAAGAGCTATTAGAATAACACTTAATAGCCACTAAACTAATTTGATCTCCAATATGCTTATGCTTTCATACTATCTCTCTACATATATTTATATAATTACTCCTATGTTAATCTACAATCACTCCTATGTGAATGGGTATAACACCAAATATGCACACAGATAATTAAAACAATAAACCAAGGGAAATAATATTAGTAACCCTAAACATATTTTTTGATGAAAAAAAGAAGATTTAACTAAAATTGCTCCTATGGTAATGGGTATAATGCCAAAGATGCATAGAGATAACTACAAACAATAAATGAGGGTCAAAAAAATTACTAACCCTAACCATATTTTTTTGATGAAAGAAAGAATATTTAACTACAATTTCTCCACCCGTAAAGAGCGATAATCTCTTTGAAGTCTCCAAAATGGGTATAATGCCAAAGATAGAAACATATAACAAGAAGACATTAACAATAAATAAATCATCTATGCAAAACACCCATGTAAAACGACTTATATATTTCAGAGAACAATAATTTTTCAATCTTCTTATCATGGCGTGGACCTTACCTCTTGAACAAAGAATGTTCCTAAACGTCAATCATTGGCCAATAAGGATTGGGAAAAAAATATGAATTTTCCTTTGAACAGATCAGGAAACAAGAATATCATGAATAAAATATGCAAAATAGAACAAGAAAACTATGATAATCAATAGTTTGTTATGACCAACTGGAAAAAAGAATATCATGAAGAACAGTTTGTTACAGGGAGCTTCAAACACGTGGAAAAAATAATATCATGAAACATATCCATACAACACAAATGAGCACAAAGCCATATTAAATAGAACTCCCAAAGTCAATATGTAACAATAATTTGTGCAAAGTGAGTATAACCCCACAAACTTCATTGAAAGTTCGAGCTACATCATGTGGCACTAAAGATATAGACAAATATAGAAAATGTAAAAGAGCTATTAGAATAACACTGAACAACCAAAAATTACTAACCCTAACTATATTTTTTTGATGAAAGAAAGATGATTTAACTACAATTTCTCCACCCATAAAAAGCAATAATCTCTTTGAAGTCTCCAAAATTGGCATAACACCAAAGATAGAAACATATAACAAGAAGACATTAACAATAAATTAATCATCTATGCAAAACACCAATGTAAAAATGAGTATAACCCCACATACTTCATTGAAAATTTGAGCTACATCACCTGACACTAAATATTATATACAAATAGAAAAATTGTAAAAGAGCTATTAGAATAACACTGAATAGCCACCAAACTAATTTTATCTCAATATGTTTATGCTTTCATACTAACCATCTACATATATATGTGTGTTTGTGTGTGCGCAATCACTCCTATGTTAATGGGTGTAATGATAAAGATGCATAGAGATAGCTAAAACAACAAATGGAGGGAGATAAAATTAGTAATCCTAACCATATTTTTTGACGAAAGAAAGAAGATTTAACTACAATTGCTCCTATGGTAATGGATGCAACACCAAAGATACACATAGATAACTACAAACAATAAACGAAAGATGTACAGTTAACTAAAACAATAAACTAAGGGTGAAAAAATAATTGCTCCTATGTTAATGGGTATAACGCCAAAGATGCATAGAGATAACTAAAACAATAAATCAACGGTGAAAAAATTATTAACCCTAACCATATTTGTTGATGAAAGAAAGAAGATGTAACTGCAATTTATCCATCTATACAGAGCAATAATCTCTTTCAAATCTCCAAAATGGGTATAATGCCAAAGATAGAAACGTATAACAAGAAGACATGAACAATAAATTAATCATCTATGAAAAATACCCATGTAAAATGACTTGCAGATTCTCGAGAACAACCATTTTCAATCTACAATAAAATTGTTTACAAGTTGTAGATTTTTGGAATAGTCTGCTATCAAACTAGCCACAAAGTCAAAGGTGACGATTTTTACAATAGTCTGCTATGAAACCAAAACCACAATGGTTGTTTTGAAAATGCAACTTAATCAAAGTATACTTTCCCACACTGCAACATTCAATATTGCATTTACTTCATCCACCTGTATTTATTTCATCCACTTGCATTTACTTCATCCGCCTCCATTGTACAACATCAACATAATGCATTAAACCTCGTGCAAGCAAACATTTACCATTCAACTTCCACATATAGACGACACCACCTCCACCACCACCAACCCACATAATTACCAAGCTCCATGTCACCACAAAAAAGCCCGGTCAAGTCGTCACCAGCCGAGACATCTCCAGCGCCGCCGACAAATCCAATTCATGGTTGGGCTGATGAAAATCCTGACGAAAACTTCAAACAAATAGCTTATCAGCTAATTAAAAGGAGTAGAGTCTATATTGATATTTTTTATTAAGAACTATGAATTGAAGATTATCCATTCAACCAAAATCGCTCAATCTCATTTTCATCCTTGATAACCTTATGATTGTTAATAAACATAATTTGAGTGTTGCTCTTGTCAGGGAGCAAGTTACTGGTATGCTTATATTGAATTTCAAAGAAAATTTTCAGCCATGAAATCAATTCAGGTATTCTTTGACTATGCAATGAATTTCACATTTCAAGGCCTTGCAAAGCTTTTATCTGATTCCTATTAATCTTTTGGTAGGCATCCCAGCTCATCATACGTGGAAACCGAGTTTCTATTAAGGAAACAATGCCTTATTATATGTAATCCCAACATAAACATCAACAACATTTTGCAATGTAACTTCAATAGTTTTGAATTTGATATACACATATGTTCCTCACCGGTTTACAGGTCTTTTTAAATTAGTATGTAAGTTGGATTAATAAAAGAATTACCGGTAGATTACCCTACAACAATTGGAATCTTCTAAGTGCTAAAAACTCACTGTTTAACTGAACTCTCCTTTTGTCTTTTTTTAATTTTCAAAATATTATGAGTTTTAGTGAATGATAAGCCCCTCCAAAGTTTAGAAGGTGATGCTTCTTGCAATGTAAATGTCTTGTATTCAAATTGTATATGTCAATGACATATGGCTTATTTTTCTTTAATAAGAAATGGATAAACTTCTCCCAAATTCCCATTAGACTAACTTATTTGCCGATTATGAGACTTTCCTATGAACAGATTTTCCTTTGAACGAATTTAAAAGCATACAAAATTGCATTTGAATTTTTTCTAATTTCCACTCTGGAAAAAAATGGTTATTAATAATTTTGATAATGTTCTTTGAATTACTTTCAATATATAATTTTGAAATAGCGATTTGCATATCCATCCCTTTTATTACTTAGTTTTTTCATTATTTAAAAAATATTTTGATATATGTATATAGTGAGAAATGATGTAATTTTGTGTTTATTTTAAGATTTTTTTGAAACATGTATATAATGATAAATGGTTTAATTATGTATAAAGTTAAATTTATTCTTTTAGATTTTTAGCTATTCATATACATAAACTCTTCAATATTTGTACTATTCATACATTTATCACATTTACTTATGTACCTACTTTCATATATTGTGGTAAAACATACTAGTGAGTCACACTTCTAAACCATCTTTATTTTTTTCTTGAAATCACATTTGTTTTAGAAAATTGTATTGTATAAGTCAAGAAATTTAATGTAAGGCTTGAAGTGAACCTCTAGTAGAAATTCAATTTTAATTCACCTTTTGGAGAATCATATGAAATCATTTGAAGACATCATTTTGTGCATGCATAACCTCAATGTTAGTTTTCCAAAAAGTATAACATTATCATTATTTTTTAATGTTATCTTATTTTAATTTTATATTCCAAGAATCTGATGACCTCTAATCAACACATTAAAAAATAATCTTAGAAAAATATCAAGCAAATATATTATAATATAAATGGATGTCCTTGTTTTAACGAAAAGTATTTTTCTAGAAACATGATATAGTAAAATATAGGTCTAAAAAATTGTTAGGAATCATGGAAAATTAATAAGGAATAAAATAATAAATAATAAATAATGGAAAATTATCTATATAATAGACAGTAGAGTAATGATTCAATTCATAAAATACCACTTATGTATTATGCAAAAAGTCACTCAATGAAAATAATAATAATAAAATTAAAAATTGATTGAGAAAAGTAATAGAAATAATTTTTTTAAATTAATTAATTTTATAAATTGAATCAATGTAAAAAAATTAACAAGTCATTAGTTTACATGATCTTAAAATTTTGGACCATTTGTTTGGTATATCTAACAAAAATTTATTCTTGAGGGAAAGAAAATAATTTTATTTAGAAAATTTTAAATACACACAAACCTCAAGGAATTCTAGATGACCATCACTAAAATAAAATACAACATAAGAATAATTGTAATGCCCCAAGCCGACATGCTCACAACAAAACTTGAAGGAACATTTAAAAAAAAAATAAGACCACAATGTTGATAATGCAACAATGACATGTCGCACTTGCACAACAACATGCACACAAGTATCCTAATGACCAAGACAACTTCACCATTGCTTAAAAAAGGTGGCAATAATGGAAGACTGACCACTCATGGGATAAATCAACCATGATGAACCAATGAGAGAGAGATAGAGAGAAAAACACCTATACCATGATTGGTTACTAAACCATGATTGCAGTCTCTTGCAACACCAAACCAGAATAGGATGAGGGAAACATAAATCTTCAATCCACATCTAGACACACTCCACAAATCTAAACATAGAGGTAAACCTTCACATGAGGTTGTCTACCCAAGAGGCGAAACACACCACTAAAGTTGGAATGACAATGAGTCACTTCTAGATAACCACCTACTTCCAAAGACATCTAATCATAATGTGACATCACAAAAGTAGAAGAATACTACTCCAAAACACCCTATAACCTATGAGGAATGTTGAGGACACCAAAAATGTGAACCATGAAGGATTACAACCTTCTCAAGCCTTCACAAGAATAGGTACACAATCTCCCTACCCTAGGTTTGATAATCGAGCAACTTCAGAAGAAGCCATGCAAAACAAGGCAAGAGAAGCCACAAGTTCTCAAAACAACACATGATAATATGCACACAATACCACTAGACCCTAAGGAGCATGAGGAATAAAGAAGAAAGATCAAGCTTTGAAACAAAGATGCTTGACTAGGTTTTTGAGGGTTCTGATGACTAAAACGAGTAGAATAGGAAATATACAAGGCATAAAAATTATTCATCAATGGCATTTTTATAATAACATTTCATAACCATGGTTAAGAGGGTTAATATTCTATTTTTTGTATTGGGAACCAGGTCGTCCAACCATGTAAATGAACTACCCCAACAGTGTTAGATTTAAAATTTTAATAATTTTACCTTAAAAACTAGGTTGTCGCATTGATGAATAGGCCACCCCACTGAGAATCAAGTTGTCCAAGTAAACATAAATAGTTTTTGGGCACTCTAAATTAGTTCTAGGTGAAATAGGGTTGCCTAGGTACAATACTAGGCCAGGCCCAACTATGGAAAAACCATCAAAATTTATTTTAAACACCAATTTAAATGGTCCTAAGTTCATTTTATCATTTTCATAGTCAAATTAGGAAGAACATAAAACAATCATGCTTGATAGTACCCATACCAAGGAATGTAATTAAACCAATACATTTTTCCATCATGAAATGTTATAAATTACATCAGTAGGACTCAAACATCATTTACATATACATTTTATATTTGAATGAAGTAATTAACAACATAAATTAAACTTATTAAAACATGGTACTGAACTCAAGCTCTATCCTCAAACTTTTGGTCATCAACAGTGGTTACCATTGCACTCAACCTCATGGAGTTGAAAGGATCCACTCCCACCATGCTAGGAGATAGTCACACAGGCCACAATCATGACACTCACACCAAGAACATGGGTGGAGGGCTTACACACACACCATACATGAAGTATATAATCAACATATACATCATATTATAAAAATACTTAACCAAAATCTCAAGATAGATCTAATACACATAAACACTTGATACAATCACAAATGGTATATATCATAAACCACATTGGAAAACCTCACCAATGTCATATCACAATTTGCATTGGGCCAACTCACCAAATCCATACAAGAATCATGCTTGGGAAAAATCACCAAGGGCATAACACATGGGATAACTCACTACTATGGTACCACAATGATTGCCATTGGGCCAACTCACCAATAACAGATTACACATACACAAGACACTATGGTAAGGTGCTAAAGATGCTAGTTAAGGAGTGGCATCATGATGCTCGAAGGTATGACACCCATGGAATATAGAACTCCTCTCATACAGATGTGGGTACTTGATCTTACTAGACCCAAGTTCCATAAGCTGGTATGTCTTCCTAAACATCCTTAGTTTTTACTAGTAGTCAAGGTATGAGAGGGGCGCCCATTATCTTAGTTAATTAATTACTCTTGTTTCATTAATTGTCACTTGATTAGATGAATCCCCACCCATGATCAGCCTACTTTCTACTTTGGTTCAGGGTTATGTTGGGATCCACTCCCATAACTCTCTCTAGTATCTTATTCCTAGGATCTTCACACTCGCCAATGAGAGTGGCACCAAAAACTAATGCAAAAATTGAACTTTCCCAATTTCAATGAAATTTTTCCACAACATCAATTATCATATTTCATGAAGTGACATATTCAAAAATATCAATTTCATGAAAAAAATTCCAATTTTCTGAACATATTTTTACAAGGTAAAAAGTAGGTTTTTCCCAAATCCACCATTGAAATTTATTCAAAACTTAATTTTCAAATTTCAAAAACATAAAGATACCCCTTTTCTCTAAATACGTCCAACAACACAATTTGCATAAAATTCACTTTTCACACATTTCTTGAAAATTTGGGCATTACAATACCGTGTTTTGGGAAATTTCAAAAATTTAAATAAAATGATTAAACATCATATTTTACAAAATGAATTGCATTGGGAGATGTCTACACTCCCCCAATCCTATTCCAATATATATATTTGAAATAAATTGGTAGAGTTAAAATAAATAAACAAAATGCCTCACATGCAATCAAATTTTGGAATACAAAACACATCATAAACACCAAATGAAAGCTTGCAAGGATAGGAAAGAAAAATCCCATACTAATTCCTAACTCAATGAATCTAACCTTGTAAAATTACACCACTGAATGCATTCCCAATCAACAAAATAATTTTCTCCCAAAAGAGGGTTTTCTCTCTTAATTTTCTTGCCAAAATAAAACATTACATAATGAAAATTATGTTGAGCGCACCAAAATGCTAAGAGGGGGGCGAATCAACGTATACTAAAACTTAAAGTATTCCATTTCTAGATTTAAACATAAAATATCATTAAGTGAAAGAAGAGCATATATGAAAAGTATGCACCACACAAGGACACTAAGATTTTTTATGTGGAAAACCCAATGAGGGAAAAACCATGGCGAGAGTTAACTGATAATATATGAGGCTCACTACTTACAAAAATGAAAATATGTTAAGGCTCAATGTCTTTGGACTTGCAGACTAAGGATCACAACCTTAGGGCAAGATACAAAGATGTATTGAAGCTTGGATCACTTCCTGATACTAGGATACATGAAAAATTACAATGAGAAGATGAACATGAACTACTATAAAAGGAGCATCTAACATATGTTGATGTTGTAATCCCTTTATCACACAATTATTCCATCATATCAACTTCATGCACTTCGTATTCAACATACTACCTAATCTCACACACAATATTTTTACATCTATTTTTTTCTTCTATAAATACCCTCTGCAACAACTCAAAACAATAATTAGGTCAGCTCCAAGATGACCTATAAAATGAAACAAGTGATACTACATAGGTCGGCTTCACACATATGCATTTATGAAGATAAAGTATTGCAAATCAACACAAAAAATAGTAGGCCCCAAATACATCACAACACATCCTCTGAAGAAAAAATACTTAATCAAGATCAATCACAAATGAAGTGAACAAGACTATCAGACCAAACAACATCAATACTACCAACAAGTTACCAACTATTCATCTTTACACCACCAAGGAGAAACCAAAAACATCATGTAGACAAGGATGTGAATAATGCAATCTATGCAAAATATCTCGTCAAACTTCTTCTAAAGTATATGATCATTATGAGCGTAAGAAGAGAAGATTATTAAACTAATGAAAATAGAGCATCCCAGAGAGACTGTAACACTTCAAAACTTGGGATATTACATTGTTGTAAACAAAAATATTTGAGACTTACAAGGATGAACCCATACACTTTTTTGAGCATGTCCCCAAGTCCACACAACCACATCTATCACTCTAGAGTAATGCGGAGAATTCCAATAAGCCTTCATCTACACTTTACTCTACTAGAGCTCAGACTGAAACTCTATCACTTATATCTTTCATTGTAGAAGGTCTAATGAATTGAATTCTTGAATATAACACTATCACATCTAGAAAAAATTATCATCTAAGCTACAAGATAAAATCTTGCTCTGTGAAAGGATACATACCAAAACACCATGACATTATCTTAGAGTATACTTTATGATTATCTTAGCAAAACTTTTGCAACTTAAGTGTGGTACACAAAACTAGTAAGATATCCATGTAGGCATGTAGGAAACATAGTGGAACAAGTTTTAGTGTAGAAAAATGTATCCCTTTACATTTTCTAACTTGTTTGAGCCATCCTAATTAAAACGAACTTAATAGTTCCTTAATTTAGTGTTGTGAAATATATCTCTTTACATTTTTACACTTATTTGGGCCCTTTCAATTAAAATGGACTTAATTGTGTCTTAATTTAGTGTTGTAAAGTGTATCCATTTACACTTTCACACTTATTTATGGCCCCCTTAATTAATTGATCTTAATTTGGCCTTAATAATCCCTATAATTCATTTGTAAGCCCATTAAATTACATTTTTCAATGAGGAAACTTGAAATTAATTAATTCCATTACAAAACACTTCACATTTAAAAATGTGTGTTCTAGGAACTAGGGCCTTGGACCCATTCACCCATGGGCATATGGGTCCTCCCTAAGACTTGGAACCCATTTTTAAATATGTTTTTGGTAGTTATCCTAAATTCAAATATCAAAGGTTGGCTTGTAAAGTTTGAATTTCAGGAAATCAAGGATAAATGTCTATAAATACAAGGTTATTTTATCAAACTAACATTAGATTACAAGAGCACAATTAAGAGAACTTTCACAGGAGAAAATATTATTGTCAAGAGTATTCAAGAGAATATTTCTTCATCATTTGTTGCAACAATTCAAGATCTCAAGTGTCATATCAAAGTCTTGAGTTCATTGAACCCAACAACCTCCATATTCATCTCTATCAACAAATTTGTCCTTCTACTCAAGGCATATGTGACTCTATTTGACCTTCCACTCCTATGCTTCAATAAAAAAGTATAGCTCTAAAAAACTCAACCCATTTTAAGTTCCTTTGATTTAACTTTCCTTGACTATTGAGATACTACAAACCCTGGTGATCAGTATATAAGACAAATTATTTTGGAAACAAATAATGTCTCCATTTCTTCAAAGCCTAAACTATAACATAAAACTCTTGATCATAGAAAAAGTATTTCTTCTTAGTATTATTCAACTTCTCACTAAAATAGGCAATAGGCTTACCTTCTTGACTCAAAACAACTCCTATGGAAGTGCCACTAGCATCACAATCTACCTGAAAGACCTTATTGAAATATGGAATTGCCAAAATAGGTTGCTCTGTGACTTTCTTCCTCAACATATCAAAACTCTTTGCATCTCCTATAGACCATTTAAAATCCTTTCTATCGCCTCTCATTGCTTCAATTAGAGGTGCACAAATACTACTAAAATTCTTAATAATTTTTTTGTAAAAAATTGCTATACCATGAAATGATCTTACCTATATAACACTCCTTAGGGTAGGCCATTCAATGATAGCCCTCACCTTCTTTGGATCTATTTTAAGACCCTTTGCTAAGACAACAAATCCTAGATACACCAACTCTATCTTCACAAAACTACATTTCTTCAAATTAATCAACAAGTTCTCCTCCCTTAGCTTCTCAAAAAAAAATTGGATATGCATCAAGCGCTCCTCTAATGTCTCACTAAAAATTAAAATATAATCCAAATTAACAATAATTTTACTAAAAATTATTTCAATACTTCATTCATAAGTTGCATAAATATGCTCGGTGCATTGGTTAGCCCAAAAGGAATGACTAACCACTCGTATAATCCCTCCTTTGTTTTGAAGGTTTTCTTCCATTCATCTCCTTCTCTAATTTGGATCCATTGATATCCAATCTTCAAATCTATGTTTGTTAAGTACTCAGGTCCACTCAAACAATCCATAATGACATCCGTTCTTGATAAGGGAAACCTATAATTTATGGTGATCTTGTTGTTGGCTCTAGAATAATACACATCCACCATTCCCCATCCTTCTTTGGTGCTAGTACTATAGGTACTACACATGGACTCAAAATTTCTCTAATCAATCCCTTCTACAACAACTCTTGCACTTGTTTTTTCAACTCTTCACTCTCTGTTGAGTCATATGATGAGCTCCCTTATTCAGAAAATTGGCTCCAATAATCAGGTCCATCTGATGATTGGGTATGTGCAACGTCATCATGGAAAAAATAGGCCCTTACGTGGTGAAAAATTCATAAAAATCAAAGTTAGGCAACTTGACATAAAAATTTGAATAAGTTATCTATATTATTTCAAAAATATGTAAGAATAAAATCTATAGAAAATTGAATGTAGTTTCTAAACTACTAGGTATTTAAAAAAAAAAAAAAATCTATTTGGTGAAAATTTGAAATTTCAATGTAGTAGTACTTAAGTTTCATGGAAAAAATAAGAAGTAGGTGTTTGTCTAACCACCCTAACCACAATAAAATGATAATATTTTTTTAATAAGATTTTAGATATAAGTATAGGAATCATGTCCTGATGTGATACATATTTTTTTGTAATTTTTTTCCAAGCGAATAATAAATTATGATTTTATTATTACAACTTTTAAAAAATATAAAAACACGTATGTCTAACCACCTTAACTTGGTCAAAACTTTGATGAAATTCATTTTTTTTAATCCTATAGTAAGCAAAGCATGGAATGTGATGCATGTTTTAGATTCAAAAAATGTGATACCATTTGAAAGCTATAGATGTTTTTCAATCAGCCTATCAATCAGGACTTTAGTCATAATTCAAATAGAAGATGAATAATAATAATTTATTAAATTCAAAGTAAAGCATATTTTTTTATTGTTGGAAAGTTGAGAATCTCCTTTAAAAACCCTTTTCATTTCATCATTTTTTAGTAAAAAAAGAGTCTTCAGCCGCATTCCCTACACATACCCATCATATCACCACTTTTTGGCCCATCATGATCCTGCACATACCTGACTAATATTTCTTCTTGGAGGCAAAAATTTAGGTACTTTATCAAAAAAAATATCTTGAGACTCATTCAACATATCTAAAACCTCTACAAGTACCTCATTAGTATGTTCTTTATCAACTCTAGGGATCAATGAAAAACACATATGCTCATGCCTCATACCTTCTAGGAAATTTCTTCCATCAACCAAACAAATTCATGCATTACTGCATACCTTTTCTTCTACCTCCCTCAGGGGTTTCAAATTATGGAAAACATAATCCTTTGTCAAGGAATAGGTGTTAGCATGTCCATCATGCACCACTCTCTGATAAAATTGCCATAGTCTGCCTAACAGTATATGAAGAACATTCATACACATAATATCACACAAAACCTCATCATGGTAATTTCCAATCTTGAAATTTACCAAACATAGTTCATTTACCAAAGCTTTATGTTTCTTCTGCAACCAAGCAATCTGGTAAGGATTTGGAAGCCTTATTCTCTCCAACTGCAACTTACTAACCATCTCTTATGAAACAAGGTTATTAGTACTACCTTCGTCAACAGTAACATTGTAAACTTTACCTTTACACTTGCATTTGGTGCAAAACAGATTTTTCCTTTGAGTTGGTTCTTTCTCCTCATTCAATAAGGATCTTCTAGTAACAAGAACCTCTCCTCTTTCTGCATCCTCAAAATGTGAAGACTCAACATCTTCATCTATATGTGCAACTCATGCATTACCCTCAAGTAGACAAAAATGGATTTAAAAAGTGGATATCATTAGATAAGAATTAGGGAAGGTGATGACTGGAAGGAAACTTTTAAAACTAATGAAGGATTATATGAATGGCTTGTGATGCCATTTGGACTATCAAATGCTCCTAGCACATTCGTGAGACTAATGAATGAGGTGTTGAAGAGCTTCATAAGAAGATTTGTGGTAGTGTATCTAGATGACATACTTGTGTATAGAAAAAAAAAATCACTTGGATCACCTGGACAAAGTCTTGAACAAGATCAATGAGGAGAAGCTAATGATCAATCTCCTCTTTCTGCATCCTCAAAATGTGAAGACTCAATATCTTCATCTACATGTGCAACTCATGCATTACCCTCAAGTAGAAAAAAATGGATTTAAAAAGTGGATATCATTAGATAAGAATTAGGGAAGGTGATGACTGGAAGGAAACTTTTAAAACTAATGAAGGATTATATGAATGGCTTGTGATGCCATTTGGACTGTCAAACACTCCTAGCACATTTGTGAGACTAATGAATGAGGTGTCAAAGAGCTTCATAAGAATATTTTTGGTAGTGTATCTAGATGACATACTTGTGTATAGAAAAAAAAATATCACTTGGATCACCTAGACAATGTCTTGAACAAGATCAATGAGGAGAAGCTAATGATCAATCTGAAAAAATGTGAATTTATGAAGAGGGAACTAATCTATCTTGGATTTGTGATATCAGAGGAGAATTTGAGGATGGATCCTACAAAAGTGGAAGCCATACTTAATTGGCCTACACCTACCTCAGTCAGAGAAGTTAGGAGTTTTCATGGACTAGCCAACTTTATAGGAAATTCATCAAGAATTTCAATCATAGATGTGCACCAATGATTGATACCATAAAGGGGGTGAAGAAAAACAAGTTTTGTCTGATTGCATATGCATATAGGAGATTTGAATACCTAAAAGCAAGAGTAGCACAAATGCCAATCCTCACACTCCCTGATTTTGACAAAGTATTCACAGTGGAATGTGATGCAAGAAAATTTTCCATAGGTGTAGTTTTGAGCAAAGCTGAAAAACCAGTGGCCTTTTTCATTGAAAAACTAAATGATTCCAAGAGAAGGTACTCATCTTATGACCTTGAACTCTATGCTATGGTTCAATCTCTCAAGAAGTGGAGACATTATCTCTTGCCCAAGTTTGTGGTATTCATTAACAACCATGCATTGAGTTACTTGAATAGCCAAGACAAGTTAAGTCATAGGAATATAAAATAGATGGAGTACTTGCAGGCCTATACCTTCTCAATTAAGTACAAGAAAGGGCAAGAAAACAAGGTTGTTGATGCCCTGAGTAGAAGAACCATGTTGGTGCAAGAGGTGCAACTTCAAAGCATTGGTATTGATTCACTCAAAGGTATGTATGAACATGATGATGAATTTAAGGAAGGTTATTCTATTTTTAGTCAGTTTCAGGGTAGTTTTCATAGTGAATATGCATATTATGTATTGAAAAATGGGTTTTTTTTCAAGGGGCTCAATTGTGTGTGACTAAGTGCTCCATAAGAGAAAATTTAGTAAGAGAAAAGCATAGTGGGAGTTTGAGTGGTCACTTTGGAATTGATAAAAATTTGGAACAGGTTATGAAGTTTTAATATTGGCCTAGGATGGATGTTGATGTTAAAAGATTTGTTGAAGGATGTGGAATTTTTCAAAGGGAAAAAGGAACAAGTTCAAATGCTTGTTTGTATCAACCTTTACCAGTCCCTAACCGTCCATGGGATTCTATAAGTATGGATTTTGTTTTAGGTCTGCCTAAAACACAGAAAGGGAATGATAGTGTCTTTGTGGTTGTAGATAGATTCATTAAGATGGAAAATTTTATTGCATGTAGAAGCACTAATGATGCAACTCATATTGCTATCTTTTTTTTAAAAAGAAATTGTGAGGATTCATGGTTTTCTATTAAGCATTGTGTTTGATAGGGATTCAAATTTTATAGGTCATTTTTTTAGGACCTTGTGGAAAAAGTTGGGTACTAAGTTGCAGTTTAGTTCAGCATACCATCCACAAACGGATGGCCAAACAAAGGTTGTTAATAGGTATCTTGGGAATTTTTTGAGATGTCTAACCAAGGAGCATGGTGAATCATGGTATGTTCTTCCTCAAGCAGAGTATGCTTACAGTGACTCCATAAATAGAAGAATAGGGAAGAGTCCTTTTGAGGTGGTCTATGGGATGAATCCTAAAGGAATTTATGAGCTTAGAGACCTGAGAGACATGGAGAAAAGGAGTACAGTAGGTGAGGAATTTTCAATTGCTATGAAAGACATTCATGATCAGGTAAAGGAAAACTTGAAGAAGAGTATGGAGAAATACAAAGAGAGGGTAGATTTGAAAAGGAAAGTTGTTCAATAAAAAGTTGGTGACTTAGTTGCTCACCTCAGGAAAGAAAGACTTACAAAGGGAAAATTGATGCAATAAAAAGGAAAAAATCAACACCTTCAACAATCTTAATTTGACTAATTCAATCTTTAGAAACATCTCTAACTCATCTTTCTTGACACACTTATTCAACTATATTTCCCTCTTAAACACCATTCAACACAAAAATTTAAAATAGTAGTTCCAAACCTAATCAAGATCTTCCCAACACTTTTATTACCTTGAAAATGATTTATTCAAACCAACTAAGCTCCCTAAAACATCGGTTTATGGCCACTTACACCAAATTTTCCTCAAATGCATAACCATGACACTAATTGATCACAAGCCCATACTTGAGTTTTTAAAACACAAACAAATCATTAAGGACTTAAGACATCTTTATCAGGATTAAATCAACATAAATAAACCCATACAGAGCCCTATGAACATAGGCTTATTGTTTTAATGAACAAACCTTCAATGGATCTTCCAATCCTTGTAACACTCCTCTTAGGACTATCAGTGAAGAAATTTTCGTAGATGTTGTATCTTTGGACTGTAATCAGTCTTTAGAGCAACCATTTGAGAACCTTAAAACATATCAAAATTTTCCCTTGAGTTGTTTAAGGAAATGGTGCATAAATCTAATTGTCCACATTGTCATGAGCCTCCATGCTTAAATTTACCAAGCCAACTATTGAAAAACCTTAAATATGACCTACCCATGCTCTAAAGATCATCAAAAATCCATTTACTATAACATTTCTCCAAATCCTAGGTTTGGTTTTCTTTACTTTGTTTTCCTGACAGTGTACAAAATGAAAATCTTAGACTTAAATTCTTTGCCCCTTTGCTTTATGATTTTTCCCCAAACCCATTGGAATATAAAAGAACATATATAGAAGAATTATTTTACCAAAAACTAGATGATTATATTAGTTCATAAGAGAGAAACACAATTATTTTGAGTCACCACTTACCCTAATAGGGGTTTGAATGTATTCACAAAAATTACAATAACTTCTTCAAAAACTAACCAATCTGCATGAAACTTGAACCAAATAGAAGGTGATTGATGGAATCAAAATTTACAATCAATTTTGCACATTTCTCAGTCCGTACAGACTATACAACACTAGAAAATCAAAATAATTCTATAGAAATTCCCTAAAACAATGTTTTTATTCATTCAATTGCACTTCCACAATCACCCACACCTTCTCCATCAGTTACAAGGCCTTTTATAGGAATTTACATGTGACCTTTCAGTTTCTAACCAACTTGGAATGACCTAAGACAAATGTGTCTCTTTACCTTCCTTGTTTGCACTTTTACACTTTTACAATTCTATAATTTGTGACAACTTTCTCTTTCCATACATTGGCATCTTTTGCATTTTTTATTAAAAAAACCTCCTAATCACCTAGACACATAAGTAATAACTTAAATAATCCATATTACAAGGTAAAACATAAAATTGAATCAAGTTCTCAAAATTTCCACAAGGAGGCACAATTGTGTCAAGGTACTCTTGCACCAAAAATACACTAAATTGATGATGAAAAACATAGGCCCCTATAGAATAGTGCATAAATTTGGTCAAAATGCCTATGAAATTGAGTTTCCTCTAGGGGTTGCTATATCCCCTATTTTCAATGTTGTTGATTTGTATCCATTTAAGGGTGTTGTGAATGTAGGTGATATTTTAGGTAATTTTGATGCTAATGATGATGAATGGGTCAAAGATTTACCTCATAGCCAACCAATGAAACTTGAAAGCATTGTTGATACAAGGGAGGTCAAAAGAACAAGAAAGAAGGTGTATAATGAGTATTTAGTCAAATGGAAAGATATATCCTTTGAAGATTCCTAGTGGATGACTGAAGAAGATATTAGGTAGCATGGTTCATCTATCAAAGACCTCATTTCATCAGGAGGATGAAATTTTTCCTCCCCAGTTGAATGGTGCATGAGCACCTTTGCAATTTTTGGTTTGTTAATGCATTTTGGATTCTAGGTCAGGTGTGAGTCATTTTATCATGAAATAAGGTCAATGTGACCTAGAAAATGATATAAATAGTGTCATTAGGAGGTCCTAGGTGTGTGATGTCAATAAGTTGTTAATAAGGTTGCATTTTAGCAAAAGTTGCTTGATGCATTTTTGTTAATTTAGTTGGTAGTTGGAACTTGAATGGTCATTTGTTCAAAATTATATTGTAGACCATTGGAATGATGTTGAAACATATTTCTAAGGCCTCTCAAATCATTGAGGCGGGTTGGCTTGTGAAAGATTTGATGTTTCAATACAATATTGCTTTGTTTTAAGGTGCTTTCGGTGTTTTTCTCTAAATACCATCTCTGTATGGCTTTGTATGATCAGATAATGAAGAGAAACCTATGTGGAAAGATGTAGCAGAGAATTAGATTTCATTTGATTCCTTTTGGAGAGATTTTCATCAAGAATTGTAGGAGATTAAGCAAGTTTTCTGAAAAGTTGTTTGTTTACTTAGGGTTTCTTAGGGTTTGTTGGAAAATATGGAATTCTAGGCCATTCCATCATAGGATAGATTTTTAAATTGGTGGAATGAGTCTATTAGGAATGTTCTTTATTAATTTTAGGGTTGTGAATCATGGTGATTCTTTTTGGATATTATTTGCACGTTCCCTAGCTTGACAAGTTTGAGTGTCAAGCATGAAATTGCTAGTTTTAGAGTAGGACAACAAAAGATTGATGCAATATACGGAAATCAATGATGAAAGTGGTAGTTTTGTGACTTGTTTAAGATGTTTGTGAATATTTTTAGGGTTTTTTTGTGGAATATCAAAGACCTCCTTTGGAAAAGAGGCCTAATTAGGCCTAAAAACAATGTTGAAGGACAAAATTTGGTATGACGGTTCAAAACAGTCCTAGGAAAGGGTTTAATATGTTGAATTGTAGTAAATTGGGTTTTTGAAACTATTGGATATGAGTCCCTAAAAGACATTTTGTGTGAGATATAGTTGAATAAGTGTGTCTGCAATGCTACAAGCTAGTGAGTGGTTTATTGAGGGATTATACCCTAGATTGGGGTTGTGACCTAGAAGACAAGTTGGAATTAGTTTGTTTTAGCCTAATATCACCCTTCCTTGCATCACTATACAACAATTGGAACCTAAAATATTCCCATAGCTATAACCATAATCAAGGTTTGTTTTATAAATTTATATTTTACTAACTTATACATTAAAACCCCTTTTCTTTCTGTAGGGCTAGATATCCTCCAGTACATACCAAAGTTATACATTCACCCCTTTTCTTTCTGCATGGCTAGATACGTTCCAGTACATAACAAAATAAACTATGTTTATAAAGTTATTTGTATACATTGTATTCTTTGAAACAAAACCTTTGCTATTTCTTTGATGTCTTCCTTTTAACGATATCTATGTATTTCATCTACAGAATTGGTTCTCCTTTGAAACAAGACCTCTTGTATATTCTCATTTTCCAATATTTATCAACATTATAAACAAATTCCATCTTCTATAGTTCTTTATTAGCATTCTCTTTTTTCAAAAAGTTATTGGAGCAATAAAAATACTAGAATCCATATACTGGAACATGCAATTTTTTTAGCAGCTTCGTCATTGTTTGATATATGATGGAACTGCATGAAATTTTTCATCAATGTTCCATGCTTTACTTGGTTGACAGTTTTCTAGGAGCCCATGAGGCTTCATGATGCTGATGTGGTGGGGAGGAGAGGAACCGTGCAATTTGGAATTTTTCCATTCACTGTCCTATTGTATATATATATACATACAATGTGAACTATATGTGAAAATCAATGCTTTGAAATATAGACAGATATATATACACATATATATATTGAAGACAAATAGAGTAATTTTATGAGAGGTATTAGAATAACACTTATTTCTTACTAAATATTATACATAACCATTCAGCTTCCAAGTAACAAGGACACCAACTCCACCACTGCCAACCCAAGTAATTACCAAGCTTCATGTCACCATAGAAAAACCTGGTCAAGTCCCTACCAGTCGGGGCATCTCCAGCACCAAAAAATCCAATTCACGTCTAGGCTAACAAAAATCCCAGTGGAAACTTCAATAAAATTATTACATACACTTTATTAAAATAATCATAGTCTATTCTACACATTACATTTGTCCATGTTTCTACAATTATCTTTTCATCTTATCAAAAAAATTATCTCTAGATAGTTTTCTCTATGTTATGGCAACAATTATATGATGCAATAATCTATCCAAAATGCATATAACAACATAGACTTAATTGGAAATTCGAGATACATTTCTTGGTATTCAATATTATGGACAAATCATTTATGCAAAATACCCATGTAAAATGACTTACAAATTCTAGAGCACAATAGTTTCAAAACCCTCAAATCTGCTATAGAATGGACCTGACGGAAACGATTCTTACAATAGTTTGATACCCAACGAACACTGCAATGGCTCTTTTGAAAAGGCAACTTAATCAATATATTTTATTTCCATACAAACAATAAAACAATGTAAATTAATATTTTCTTATAGGGAGCTTCAAATAGATGAGGGAAAAATAATATCATGCAACATATTGGTACAAGACAAGCAATCTATGTAACAGTTCTAAGAGGTATTAGGATAATACTTAAGAATCAAACACATGTAGTTTTTCAATGTTTTCCTAATATTTATTATTACAATTTACCTATTTTTCTATAATATTTAATGCCAAATAATGGAGCTTGAATTTAGAATATATGCATGTATATATGTATATATATATGCATATATATGTATATATATGTATGTATGTATATATGTACATATATCTATATATATATAAATATATCATCCTGGCATTGTGGTGCGATAGCGTAGCAGGAAGTAAATGCAATAGTCAATGTTGCAGTGTGGGAAAGTATACTCCAAAATATGTAAGAAAAGATATTGATTCAGTTGCTCTGTCAAAAGAACCATTGTGGCATTATGAATATGTTACACATACTGCACAATTAAATGCTATGTTCTTAACAACATCTCAATACTATATCATTGAATGCTATGGTTGTATTCTAGCAATTTTCTCACAACATAGAAAATACTTATACATGCTATATTAAACTCTATTTAAAATTGTAGTCTACATAAATATGAATAAACATAGTATATAGATCTATTTAGATATACATATGTATATATAAATTGTTGTTGCATTCTCAAACAAGCCACAATGATCTTCGTCTACATATATGTATATTTTTATATATCAATCAGGAAATTGAATACATATATATATGTGCATATGTGTCTGTTTATGTTTCAGGGAACTCAATACCATTTTTCTTTTGTGTATAATATTTAGTACCAAAGAAGTGTTATTCTAATACCTGTTATACAATTCCTCTATTTGTCTTCAATATCTACTACCAAAAAATGTAGCTCGAATCTTATATCAATATGTTTTATGATATTATTTTTCCCTCAGCTATTTCAAGCTCCTTGGAACAAACTACTCAAGGCTGCTTATGATAGTTGTAGAGCTTCCTACCTGCATAGGCTCGTAGTGGTGCAGTTGGTTACCTTGATACACAGAAGCAAAAGGAAATTGTTTGCCAGTGTGAGCAATTTTGATTAGACAAGCGAAATCTTACATAGACTGCTTGTCTTGTATCAATATGTTTCATGTGGTTTTCGATCATCTGTCTTTTATCTCTAATTCTTAAAGTGTTTTCCTAATAGTTCTCTTACAATTTCTCTATTTTATCTAGTAGCTTGAATTTTGAATTGAGAAGCCAACTGTTACATAGATTGATTGTTTTGTATCAACGTCTTTTATTATATTCTTTTTCCCCGGTTCCCCAAAGAAAAATTTGCATTATGTTTCAGTAGGCAGTCTATGTAACAATTGGCCTGCCAATTAGATGATGATTTTTACTATATTCTTCCTTAGATTGCAGTTGTATTTTTAATATAGGTGGTTTAAAATTGCATTGTGAGGTTAGATGGACTTTTCTAATTACTGTATATTGTTCTATTTATTCCATCTATCCATCTTCTTCTATCCATCTTCAAACCCCATTATGCTAATTCTTTACCAGGATATCTATTTTTTGTCAACTTGTTAGACCAAAAAAAAACCACAAGATTATAGAAATTGTTTCAAAACATTTGCCCTTCCCCAAATTTGTTATTGTGTGGTATATGATAATATTCCATGAGATTTTCCATGGATCTTACCTATTTTTTTTGCTTGAGAGTTTTTCTATATTCCACGAGGCTTCATGATGCCAATATGGTAGGGAGGAGAATGAGTGTGGGTTTACATGATTATGGATGGTAACTAAACACAGTTGTCATGTGCTTCTGATAGGATAAACAATTTTTTGATTGCATCACATTGTTTATCCCCAGAAGCACATGACAATAGTGTATGATGCTCCATTCAACTAAACTATTTACAATGTCATGGTTGGCCTGGTTTTCATTTTGTACATGACTACATTTTTTTTCTTTCTGGTTATTGGTTGTTATATGTGCTCATGTTTCACAAACACTTTTCTACATATACATCTTAGCCATGCAATGTAAATACAAGCACTTGCAAAAAAATCTATATTGATATATATGTTTGTGAAGTTAGATGCACCTTTTTAGTTATTATACACTCTTCTATATATTCCATCTATCCATGTTTCTCCATCCATCTTCAAATCCCATGATGCCAATTCTTTATCAAGATACATGTTTTTTTCAACTTGTCATAGCAAAAAAAAGACTACAATATTAGAGATCTTGTTTGAAAACACTCAGTTTCCCCAACTATGTTATTCTATGATATATAATACGAGTCCATGAGATTTTTTGTGGACCTTACCTATGTTTCTTATTCAGGGGTTTGGCTAGAGCTTGTGAGGCTTGATGATGCCAATATGGTAGGGAGGAGAATGAGCATGGGTTTAGTGTTTTTTCCTTCCACCCTCACATATTTGTTGTTGCTTATATACATAGACACACAAATTCTCACATGCACTTGTCTACCAAAAACATACTCTATTATAACCATTGCATTTTTCATTGTTTCCACATCTCTCTTTTCAACTCCTCCAATAGATTACTTATAGAAAATTCTTTACCAAGATACAATGTATTCAAAATGTTCCATTTTATCTCTTTCTATTTACAACAAATATTGTTGACCTCTTTTATTGTATATGTATATTATTTCTTTTATATTGTTGCAAAGATATAATTGGCATTCAACAAAATTAGTGTATTGTACATTGTCTATTTCAAATTATTTTATGCTCCTACAACTCAATCCAATGTAGCTCACCCTTGTTAAACACAATCAATAGTGTATGTAAGTACAAAAATTTCCCATTGTCAATAGAAATATTTGGTTAAATAATTGTAAAAATTATTGATTATTTTTAGCTTCACCTTGTATATATTAATTTTACCCATATACTTACTCACTTTTTGGGTATGTGCAGGATCATCATGGAGAAAACAGGCCCTTAAGTGGCAAAAAAATTAGAAAAATCAGAGTTAGGCAACTTGACGTAAATTTTTGAATAAGCTATCTATATTATTTGAAAAATATGTAAGAATGGAATCTGTAGAAAATTGAATGTAGTTTCTAAACTACTAGGTTTATTTTTTTAAAATTTTATTTGGTGAAAATTTGAAACTTCAATGCAGTAGCACTTAAATTTCAAGAGAAAAATAAGAAGTAGGTGTTTATTTGACCACCCTAACCACAATAAAATGATAATATTTTTTAATAAGATTTCAGACATAAGTAGAGGACTCATGTCTCGATGTGATGCACTTTTTTAATAATTTTTTTCTAAGTAAATAATTAATTATGATTTTTTTATTACAACTTTTAAAAAATATAAAAACTTGTATGTCTAACCACCTTAACTTGGTTAAAAATTCATGAATTTTTTTTTTTAATCCTATAGTATGTGAAGCATAGAATGTGACAATGTTTTGGATTCAAAAAATGTGATATTGTTTGAAAGATATAAATGTTTTTCAATTAGCCTATCAATTAGGACTTTAGTCATAATTCAAATAGAAAATGAATAATAATTATTTACTAAATTCAAAGTAAAGCATAATTCATATTGGTGGAAAGCCTAGAATCTCCTTTAAAAACTCTTTTTGTTTCATCAAGTTTGGTTAAGAAAAAATTCGTCAACCACATACCCTACACATACCCATCATATTGCCACTTTTTGGCCCATCATGATCCTGCACATACCCTTCTATCGTTCCTTTTTTATTTTGCTTGCTTCTGCACTAACATACCCTTGTATTTCATTTGTAGGAACTATGTTTAAGCATGCAAAAGGATTTGAAAACCAAGATACCTTTTTCCCTTAGAGTTACCACATTAAAGAAAACACAACAATATTAGATATTATATATGAAAACACCGGAGTTTCCCCAAGTTTTTTATTGTGTAATGTATGATGAAACTCCACAAAATCTCCCATGGGCATTTCATCCTTTTCTTGCTTAGGGGTTTGGCTAGAGTCCATGGGGCTTCATGATGGCAATATGATAGGGAGGAAAAAAAGTGTGGGTTTTGTGGTTTTACTTTTAACGCCATATATTTGTTGTTACATAGATACATGTGTACACAAATCCTTGTATAAATTTAGCTTTGACATACATACTCTATAATAACATGTTTCCATGTCATAGCAAGTCTTATGAAGCAAAAATATGTTTCTCATGTCATACTCTATAATAACATGTTTCTCATGTTGCCTCTAAACAAGAATTAACTTCTAATTCAATTATTCTAACAATGCAAACTATGTGTAGTGTTTCATCGCATTCTTCTTCTAACCCATAAATCACAAGCACAAAACTGGTTTTATTCCAAAAATTATGGAGTAGATACTACTTATAACATCTTTCTTTTTTGAAAAAGTCATTTGTGATGACCATTATAACTAGTATTCAAATAAAACATGATTTTTTTAAATTATACTTTTTTATTCAATGTTAGTAATAAAAGACATGACTAATAAGTCTTTAAAAACAAAGAATCCTTTAATGTTCCATACATTTCCTAGATATTTTTTAATCCACAACTTTAAGTTTGTCATGTATTTGTATGGATATGTATCTTAATATAGTTAAATAATAATCAATCAATTCATTGATTAACCTATGCAAAAAGGTCAAATATAGATGTGCATCTAGGTCTAGTAAATGTAAAACTAAGACAAAGTTAAAATTATACTATGCCTGAAATTTTGAACAGATTATTATTATTTAAGAAATTAATTAATAAAAATTTAAATTTTATTTAATTTTTCAATTCTCTTTTTATAAGGAAAAATTTATTTTCATACCTAAAATTATTTATTAAAGTGAATTTTAAACAACTATTCTACCTAAAATTATTAAATATTACATCTTAATAAAAAAAAGTTATTGGTGATTAATTACCTCAAATTAAAATTAATGGATAGATTGCAAATAATAACATTCATTCAACATGATGTATAGTTTTATTCTAGAATTTCATAACCAATTTTCAACTAATAAATTTCCATTCCGAAACACAAAGACCATTTTCTCATTTTTATGCAAATGCTTCTTAATCTCACATTATATGAATGAACAAGTGGACTATAAAATTAGGTTTATAATGCTTTACAATGCTCATACTAAATGAATATATATAAAATAATCTTTGTGTCAAAATTATCTCATTTATAATATGTTTAGGTTAGGCTATTCAAATTTAACTTTAAATTCTATGTAAAGTCCAAATTCATAAGATCCGCACTGCCTCATTAGCACGCTCTCCCTTCCTCACACCAATCAAAAAAATGCATATATTAATGGTTATTTATATCTACCATTGCACTCGAAGAAAAAACTTAAATTTCTTACTACCCATTCAATAGCCTTTGCGGTGCACCCTATCGGTTGATCGTTGCATGCTTGTGCATGCAACTGCTAGTATAAAAAACTCACAAATGATATAAAATATTCCAATAAAACCCTTTTGAGAAGAAAAAAAGAGATACAAAGAGAACTGAGTAAAAGGTTAATATAACTAGGTGAATAAATGTACCTTAATGAAAATACAGACTCTACTCATCTTACCAAAATTTTAAAACTTCTTTTCAAGTCTTTCAACACTAATCTCAGTAGGCAAGTTGTAAACGAAAAAAATTCTAACAACACAAATTTGTATTGATTATTATCAAGTCATACAATACACTTAAAATGCCATTTAAGCTATAAAAGGTCAAACTAGATGCTAGTTGTATTAATTATTCAAAGAATAATTGAATAATTTTTTGTTACATTTTTCTTTTATTTATAGTCTAAAGGTTACCTTGATTTGGAACCATATAATACACAAGCTTTGTGGTTCAGAGGAGATGGATGCTGCTATATATCCACTGTAAGTCATTTTTAAAGTAAATATCAGAGATATGATAAAGAAGAAACTAAGAATGGAAACAAAATGAAGAATATAATATGATACAATGGTGATAGAATTTGAAAGGGTTTTTGACTCAATGCTTGAAGCATTGTTGTTACAACTTTGCCTATGCAACATATTTAACTTTTGTTGTCTTTTCTTCATTACTCATTCTTGAACATAGATGTCCATTCAATGTTTGAAGGATAAATTTAAATACCACTAGGTTTATAATATGGATATCTTTTTGAGTTGATATTTAAGATTTTATCTAAACTACAAAGTGTCTATTAAGTGTAGTTCTCTAAATAAATATTAAATTCAAAGCTATATTATATACATTTCTTTATAGCTTGTGTATTAAATGCTTGCAAAAATCTTCTTGATAGTCTTGGAAGCCTTTTAAGTGAACAAGTAAAATATTCTTATAGAAAATTAATGTTTTACATTTAATTATTGGTAGAAAGTGGATGGAATAACAATATGACAAATGCCACCCTATCAATAATGAAAATATAAATAAACAAGTTGAGGCCTTATATGTCTAAATATCCTCTTGATCAAAAACAACTTAAATAATAAAATACAAGGTCATAACCTTGCTAACAACCTTAAGTAACTCAAACACCTTGATGGAATCTATCAAAAAAATTCTTTGGTTCCATTTCAATATTTTGCAATAATTGGCTTGGACCCTCATTGTAGGCTTAGGGTTATGTTCCTCATCATTGTTTTAGGGTTTATGTTACCAAAACCCTTATAAATTAACCCTTTGAGTTTGTGTATCTTGATTGGTGTTCTATTTCATTATTGACCATCTGATGCAGATTCTTGGTTATTCAAGTTATGACTTGTGCTATCAAAATCATTCTTTTACTGGCCCCTAAGTCTTAAGGATACTCATCGATGCCTGAGGTTGTTTTAAATTAATGAGAATTTTCCTAAGTCTATGATTGGGTTTTAAAATATTTACCTTAGGCTTCTAGTCCATGTTTCATGTCCCTAACCATCGTCCACCTAGCCTAGCCCTCTTTTAAGGACTAAATTTTGTGGCATGTGCAGGATTAATTTCTATGCCAACCATTGGATCACTACGAGCTAGTCACCACTATTCCCCGTGTGACCGAGCATTTTTATTTTTTATTATTTTATTCTCATGGGTGAGCAGGCATAAGCCACACATCTTGTGCATTGGTGGGCCCAATCCCCTTGATGAAGATAGATGGTGGAATTAAAAGAAGACTAGTGGATGTCATTAAGTAATGTTGTTACATCTTGGCCATTTCCTCGTGCACTCATGTTGTTTTATTTTTCATTAAAAAAATTACATGGGCTGATGGGCTATGGCTACATGTCATTTGCAGTGGTGGGACCATTCCTTCTAAAGGGTCAGTAAGTGGAGCTTTGAGGAAGATCAATGACTAGTATTGTGATAGTTGTGTTCATCTGGGTTGTTCCCCGTCTTCCTATTCATTTTTTGCATTAAGGAGAAGTGATCACACAAGCTAGGGGGAATTGGAAATGTATCACATTTCTATGGTGGGCCTGGTATCCTCTTATGACCAGCAAGTGGTATCTGAGGGGAATCTATGGTGGTTTTTGTGTGATGTGGTCAAATCTTCACCACTCCGTGCCACCTCATTGGATTTTATTTTATGCTTATAAAAGGTCACGGGCTAATGGGAGAGACTGCATCTATTACTTCGTGGAGGGACCTATCAGGCCAGGGAGATTAGCATATGCTTTATAAAGAGGGAGATCAATGGTTGATGTTAGGTGACATGGGTCAATCTTGACTACTCCCTGCCATCACATGAGGGGCCCACTTGTATCTCCCATTTCTCAATGGGCCAGCGGGCGGCTACCACATAGCATTTTTAAAAGGCTCCAATGGACTTTAGTGGAGATAAAATATTGCTAAATTTGGTTGGAGATGGAATTATGATAAAAAAAGTGCCATATTACAAATCATTCTTTTGGCACATGTTTAGGATTTCAATTGTCAATTATGTCAGATGTTGGTATACGTGGGAAGGAAAAAATAAAGCAAGGTAGGGTATGGGACAATTTTATGAGATTGAATCAAGATCACTCCTTGTTGTCTTGCTGTGATGAAATACAAGTGTATTAATTCCCATGAGCGAGCGGGTAAATATGACACTCCAAGCTTTATTTAAAACTAATTATGTGGATAAATGTGCAGACTGAGTGGATATATATCCACTTGATTTTTTCTGATTAGGAAAAGGCGTTGATTGCATACAATTTATCTTTTTCATAATTAATTTCTCTGATGGTAACTATCCATTGATTTATTTCAATATGTGATCATCTACTAAGATTCAAAAATCAAGCAACCTATTGTCAACTCACTTGTACAAGATTTTCTTGAAAATTAATGGTTGGCACACTTGCATGGCACAATATAATGAGGATCAATGGCCATATTTCTCATTCAGAGTTTGCATGTAGAAATTGAATATTAAGTTTAGTTTGAGAATAGGTTGGTAAGAAATTTCTTTATAGAAGGTTGCAGAGGTATTGTTATAAAGCTTTCCCTAGATAAGTAGGTACTCGTACTTGCTCTTCTCAATTGTGGTTATAACAATTTATAGGTTTAAGTATCTTGGGAGGTGAGGTTTTTTCTACAAATTAGGAATCTTCTTGTTCTTGTTCTAGTCATTGTGAAAATGAGTAAGTCAGGTGAGTCTGATAAGCTAGTCTAGAGCTCTAGGAGGCTTAATTTACTTGAGTCTAAGGAAAATGCACCTGAAAGTGAAGTTGAAACATAGGGAGCTCTTGAAACACCAAAAGAAATAAAGCAATGCGGTAAATTTAAGAAATATCATTTAAGAGTAGTTATTGCCTGAGGAGCCAGACCAAATCAAAAGAATTGATCAAGTTTAAGGGGAAGGAGTTGGTTAAGTCTAAGAAGAAAGCAAAGAAAAGAGGCATGTATTGTAAGGCTCGCTTGAGGAGACATAATTCTCCCATTGAGGTTTCTGATAGTCCTTTAGATGGTGGAGGAGAAATTGATCCAAAATGCAACCAATATCCCCTTTCCTTGGTGCCTTCTGAAGATTCTAATGAGGAAGCGGTGACGATTCCTCCAATTTCATCATGAATAAGGCTTTGGTGAGCATACTCTGAGGCTTACAACTTAGAGTGGCATCTCTGCCCATTTATTTTTTGATGACACCATTGCCACTACATTAGGATTGTCATTTTTAGCATGTTTGTGGTTTTTTATTTTAAGTGTTGATGTGTAACTCTTTTGAGCTGTGTGTTGGAGAAGTTCTAGACTCCCTAACTTTGACAGCAAGTGTGCTTTTCCAAGTGGTATAAGAAACTTGGCTCCGACTATGAATGGATAATATTCTTTGGTCAATAAGGACAAGGTTTTGGCAATACTGCAGCAACAAACTATGCCTTTTGGAAGGCTAACTGGTCTTCATCCAAATGATGTGGAGTTTTATCTTTTACTCTTCGATACTGTACAATGATGGCATGTAACCATATAAGGAATATCTCAAACTCTGGAGTAAATGGTCATCAAATGAAATGAAATATAAATGTAATTGAGTTGGATGATTCTTTCTCCCTTGTTCTATAAAAGGGATCTCAGGGCTTATTATGGAGGGTTTTATCTTTGAGTCTTATCATAGTCTAGGTAGAAACTATGCTCACGAAGGAGCATACTGTAGAAAAATAAAATGAATAGAACAATAAATTTTCTTGGTTATGGGTCATGTATGTAGTAATCTTAAATTGGTTTTATAAAAGCCACAAATATGAAAGAAAATTTCAATTCTTGAACATGTATTCTCCTATGCAATTTTTTTGTAGATCATAAATGAAAATGATCAATGATCTTTTTGTTTGTCTCTAGTTGTTTAAATTGAATGTGTGGTTTTTTTTTTGCTTCAATTCAAAGAATTGGTTAAATGCTTAAATAAAGTCATAAGTCTATGAGTGAAGAGTATAGGATTTGGTAAGAAGTAGTGTTCTAGATGCAGTGAGTTGAATACTACAAAGTAGTATGACAACAATCCAACAATTTCTGAATTATATGGATAATAATTACTAGTTGTTGCATATTTGACTCCATTATCCCAATTGATGAAGCATTAGTCTTTTTGTTAGTAAATATTGTATCAAATGAGCTAGTAGTACTCTTGGATATGGAATTAAAATGAGAACAAAATTATTAAAAATTCTTCAATTACATTGTGTAAGTCTAGAGTACCACCTAATTCCTAGCAGTAGATGATAATTTATTTAAAGACTAGTCAAATATTTAATAAATAGAGTATACTTGCATGCCATAGGAATAAATCTATGTATAGAAGTGTCCTCAAGGAATTAAGTCATCTTATGAACACAATAAGGAACACCCTCCTTGGTCCCACAAAGCCTAAAGAGTATGAGTAAAGACCTCAAAATCCTTTACTCGTTTGTTGGCCACTAGCTTTGAAGATTCTTCAGAATAAGGGTTGGCAACCCTTTAGAGGATCTGAAGGTTGTGCTGGAATAATCACCAATAGAAATGGTGACTCTGCTGGGGATAATTTTGAATCTCTAGTTGTAGACTGACATTTCACCGAGTCATACTATTTGGTGAATACGAACATCTAGTTCAAATATTAAGATGTTTTTAGACCTGGAAGTGGTTGTGTTGTAGTAGATTTAAAAGAATTTATGTGTGACTTTGCTATTGGAAGAGACCCAGAATGAGATTCATCTTTAAAGGAGCTTCATAATACTTGAAGTTTAGTCCTCTGTGATGAGAGGTGGTAGCTCTATCTAAATAACCTACTGAAGATGTGAAGAGAGTTCCAGATATGCAAAAAAATTAGTCAAGAAGAAAGGTTAACAGCTACTGCAAGTTTCCAAGTATTCCCATAATTTTAAAGAAAGTATTATTATGTTTGAAAGCAATTTATGAGAAGTCTTCAAGTATTAAGATGATAAATGGTTCCCTATTGGGTGAAATAGCACTAAGAAAGGGAAAGGATAGTAATACTGAATTAGCATACTTCTATGATAAAGATTGTATTTAGCATTATGTATAAGTGTGCTTATTTTGCTTAGAGCTACTCATGGTGAATATACCTTAAACATAGTTGAAACTAGATATTGTAATTTATAAAGATTTTAAGGTCATATGTTGTATAAGGAATCTAGGAACTATGTGCAGAATAATTGCATTACTGTGAAAGTTTTGAAAAGGCATATCAAAGTGCATCAAGATAGGCATCCTTGTATGGTTCCTAGTGCAACCATGGTTTGTGATCAGGTCCATCTAGGTTGTCAAAGAAGTTTCAACACTAAAAGATATAGACTGATCAATTTTAGTGGAATTAATGGTTACCCAAATGTTATTCCATTTGACATCAAAGATGAGCTACCAAAATTTAATGATGTGAATTCTAAGTCAGTTGGTAAGCATTTGCAAGAATTCAATAATTTAATGGATGACTTTGAGATAGATCATGAGGATGTGATCATTAGGCTATTCATTCAATCTCTAAAAGCAGATGTAAGAGATTGGTTCTCTTATTTACCATTATTCTCTATCTATTCTTGGGTAAAGTTCAAAGTAGTGTTTATGGAGCAATTTGGTGAAAAATCAATGCTAGTTCAGTGTTCAATAAATTTATGAGCATTGAGAAAGAAGAGGATGAGCTGATTCTAGCATTTAACTGAAGATTTACTAAAATATTTAGGGATATACCTAAGGTTTTGAGACTAAGTGATGTGTGTTTGGTTTCTTATTTAGGAGCCTTTGATAATGAAATGAGATATCTTTTGAGAGATAAGGATCCCAAAAATTTGCATCAGGCCTATGATGTAGCCATGAACATTGAAAACAACCAAAAATATGGAATGAAAAGGAGTTATTTGGCTGCAAGTGTTTTCTGCCCTGAGACACCATATGTTGATAAAAGAAATAAGTCAGAAGTTGAAGATGAATGTTATGACATTTACACCCCTATTGTCCTAGCCTACACACCACTCCATAATATTTCTCACATAGAGCCCTAAAAAAATTGTCAAGAAGTTACATGAATTTTTGATCCTATGATCTATGTTCAAGCCCTCTCTTGCATAAGGAAACATGAAGGAGAATCATCATATGATCTCTATGCAATATTTTTGGATATCTTGTCTACAATTCTTGAGTGCCATAGACCTGAAAATTCAGAATGAAATGATTTATTTTATGAATCTTATGAACTAGGTTTGAGTGCTCTGCCAAAGAAATTAAAACTTTCTAGGTTTGACAAAGTGTGTGAGTGTATTTATTGTTTTGAAAATAATAGAGATGATCATCAAAGAGCTATTGGATTTTTAATTTGCAATGATAATGATGTTTCTATTCCAAATGATTCAAGTAGTGAGATATCACATGAAGAAGAAGGGAGTAGAGAAAAGGTTGAAAATACATACCTTAGTGAAACAGATGAAATGTGTGGTTTCAATTCTTTTGAAATTTCTAGTACCAATACTCCTATGGAAGACATAACACTGCGCAACCAATAGGAAGATTCTAGGCATAGTTTCAATATTGATGAGTCATCTTACTGTAGTAATGATGAGGGAATTGAGTACGATCATTCCTCTATTGATCATGATTATTTTTATGAAATAGAGATGGGATCTTTTGTTGAAATTAAGAAATATGCTAAAAATGATGGGGATGCACATTTGTTAGAGAAGGAACAACTTTCTTCCTGTCAAGAGTTTTTAGAATGTGAGTCAAAGATGTTAACTATTGATGATATGAATGAAGTTGAAAATCTATATGTATGCTCTTCTAGTGATTATAATGTTTTTAAATATAATAATGATATGGAAGATTTGGATCTTCATATTAAGGAGGTTAAGGCTTTTATGACAGTAATGAATGTAATTGAAAACTCTTATTTGATGAGCCTTCATCTTCACTAGAAATAAAAAATGATAATCCTTATTGGTGTAGAGATAATAAACTCTTTGTTGAGAACTCTGTTGATGCATCTAACACTAGGTTAAAATGTGGTTTTGAGCACATAGAGCAACACATTGATAAGCTCCTAGAGGGAAATACCTATGAATTTCTTACATTTGATATAGATTTTGTAGATAAGATTTGGTATCATGATGCCAACTACTTGGGAGAGTATGAATACTTTCAATTTCCAATTCAGTTGGGAGATATTTTGATGGAGCATGACAATAATATGAGGAGCAAGGAATGTTATTTCCAATATAAATATGTAGCATCTGATGAAAATAACACATATGTGTAAAGTGGTGATGAAAAATTTCAGCTTATGCTTGATTATGCAAATGAAAATGGTATGCTCCAAAAAGTTGTGAGAGATGTTAGTGGTAGTGTTTGTAATCAGGAAGATTTCAGTGGTAAGCACATATTTTTTCTTACTAGAAGAGGATTGTACTTGTGGTAGTGGTATGGCAGGGGTAAATGTGGGTTGAGATAAATTAGTTCCTTCAGTAGATTGGTGTTTGAAAGAGGAAAAAATGGTTTCTTCTTTTCATTTGGTGGCCCAAGGCCATTAAATAAGGTTTAAAAATTGATTAAAAATACTATTACCTAATGTTTTTGGCACTTGGTTTGCTCTCCCAGAGGTCTAGAATCTCACCATGCCCATAAGGGGCATGCATCCCCAGTCGAAGCCACTGATGGAAACCCTAAAAAAATTCCTTTGTTCCATTTCAATATTTTGCAATACTTGGCTTGGACCCTCATTCTAGGCTTAGGGTTATGTTCCTCATTGTTGTTTTAGGGTTTTTGTTGCCAAAACCCTTCCAAATTAACCCTTTGAATATGAGAATCTTGATTGGAATTCTATTTCATTGTTGACCATCTTAGGGATTTTCCTAGTTAAATTCAAGTTATGACACGTGCTATCAAGATCATTCTTTTACTAGCCCCTAAGTCCTAAGGATACTGATCAGTGCCCAAGGTTGTTTTAAATTTATGAAAGTTTTCCTAAGTCTATGATTTCATTTTGAAATGTTTACCTTAGGCTCATATTCCATGTTTTCATGTCCTTGACTATCATCCACCTAGCTTGGCCTTCTTTTAAGGACCTGGTATGTGTAGGATCATGATGGGCCAAAAAGTGGCAATATGGTGGGTATGCGGTTGACAAATTTTTTTTGCCTAAAATTGATGAAATGAAAAGGGTTTTTTAAAGAAATTCTCAGCTTTCCACCAATATAAATTATGCTTTACTTTGAATTTAATAAGTAATTATTATTCATTTTCTATTCAAATTATGACTAAAGTCCTATTTGATAGGCTGATTGAAAAACATCTATAGCTTTCAAACGGTATCGCATTTTTTGAATCCAAAACATGTGTCACATTCTATGTTTCGTATACTATAGGATTAAAAAAAGAAAAAATGAATTTAATTAGTTTTTACCAAGTTAAGGTGGACATACATACGAGTTTTTATATTTTTTAAAAGTTGTAACTAAAAAATTCATAATTAATAATTTACTAAGAAATAAATTACAAAAAAATATGCATCACATTGGGACATGAGTCCTCTACTTATATCTAAAATCTTATAAAAAAATATTATCATTTTTATTGTGGTTAGGGTGGTCAGACAAACACCTACTTATTTTTACCCTGAAATTTAAGTACTACTGCATTAAAATTTCTAATTTTCACTAAATCTAGGATTTTTTTAAAAATAAACATAGTATTTTAGAAGCTACATTCAATTTGGTACAAATTCTATTCTTACATATTTTTAAAATAATATAGATAACTTATTAAATTTTATTTATTTATTTATTTTTAAAAAGAGGGTAAGAACTTTATTGAATCAGAACAACATTACAAAAACTAAAGAAAGAAGCCACAAGGGGCCCAAGAAACAAGAACTAATTCACACCCAAGAAGCACCTCATATCCTCAACAACCCACTCCTCAAGAATAGGGGTCGTATCTTTAGGAAGATTGCCCCAATCATCCACATGCCAAGAATCAGTATTTTCTGATGCCCATCTAGCCAACCCATCAGCCACCTTATTCCACTCCCACAGAATATGGCAAAAAACAATGGACTCCAAAGTAGAGCACATAAGAACAATTTTTTTGACAACCACAGCTAGCTACCAATTTGCATCCTCCAAATTTTGATTATTCAACATATCAATAACAACCTGAGAATCAGCCTCACAAACAATCTATTGCCATCCAAGGGCAACTACATGCTCAATCACCAAAAGAATAGCACTCACCTCCATAAGATTGTTATTTTGCAAACCACAATACATAGAAAAAAAAAAACCACCACTCCAAGGTTGTCTCTACCAATACCAGCAACCGCAACATGCCAGGATTTCCCTTCGACGACCCATCAATATTGATTTTTAGCTCCCCTTGATTAGGCGGGCACCAAAAGCCCTCACGAGCAACCCTCTCATGCCCTCGTCTACAATGCAATTTGCTCAAACTACTCTTGTCCCCTGTGACAAGACTCAGGGCATTCACAACACCCAAGTCCCCAGGATCAATCTACATAGACAAGTCACATTTTGCAGTCAAAGTCTCTTGCAGAACCCTAAGAATTCGTCTCCAAAGTTGCCCCACGTGCAAGTTTTTATCCAAGAAAATTATTTTGTTATGCTCCAACCAAATTTTCCAAACAATCAAACTAGGACCAATGCTCCATGCAATTTTAAGAAAAGAGGTTGTAGGAGGAGCAGATCCCTGTCTCTTCCAAAAATCCTCTAGAGAAGAGACATGGCAACACGGTGAGCTCCAAAGATTCCACCAATGATGTTAGATAGTCTTAACAAAAGAACACTAAAAAAAGAGATGTGGTAAGCATTCCTCATGCTGACCACACAGAATGCACATGGAGGGGCCCTAGAACCCCTGTTTCCAAAGATTATCCCAAGTAAGACACTTACCCTGAACCATGAGCCAAGCGAACAAATTACACTTAGGCCAAGCAAATTTATTGCAAACATGCTTCCACCAAGAAATTTGGGAGCTCCCAAAAACCTATTTATCCAAAACCTAATAACCGGAGGCAACCAAAAATTTTCCTTTAAAATCAAGACCCCAAGCAAGCACATCACTTCCATGGAGAGAATTACAGGAACGACTTGATAAAATCATAGCAATCTCTTGGAGATCCTCCACCGCACCACCAGGAGGCCAATCCAAGGGATCCTTTCACCTGGACATAGAAATCTGACCCAAAGATTGTTGACATTTGAAATCTGCCACATGACATCAACCCACCCCCACGAAAATCTGGCACAAATCATGGAGGTAGGGATGAGAGGACACAATGGGTGGGTATCCATCCCAGGAATTGTGCTAGAAGAGAGCATCCTGACCCCCATTATAAATCCAAAAAATTCCCTGCTTAACCAGGTTGGCACCCCTTTTAAGGGTACACCAGATCATAAAACCTTTCCCCTCCATACTGAATCTTGCAACCTCCCTACTTTCCACCATCCCCAAATATTTGAAGGTCATAATTTTAGCCCACCACATGTGTTGTGATCACTGCCGCCAATACAACTTAGCAGCCAAGGCCTATCCATTCAAATCCATCTGCTATAGACCAAGACCCCCCTCCTACTTTGGCCTACAAACAACATCCCACTTCACCAAACTCCATTTTCTATGAAGAAGATTACCAGCCCACAAAAAATAATGAGATAATTTCTTGAAATCTTTACTAAAACTTGAAGGAGTAGCAAGAACAAAGCATCTATGGAGAGGGAGAGCCTGGACCACCAACTTTAGAAGAGTCACTCTACCGGGTAAAGAAAGCCACCTACAAGTCCAATGACTGACCAATCTTCAAAACTTATCAAGAGTCTCTTGCCAAAACCTTTTGGGGAGGGAACTAATAGCAAGAGGGATTATGAGACAGGAAAAAGGAAGTGAGCCAATCTAAAAATGAAGAATACCAGCAATTCTCCTCTGGATACCCTTAGGAGTGTGGAAGAAATAGATGAATGACTTCCCCTCATTTATGTGCTACCCGAAAGTAGCCAAGTAACTGTCCAACACCCTACACCAGTTGAGAGCCTCCCCAACCTTTTCCCTACCCATCAAGGCCATATCATCTACGAATTGAAGGTGGACTAAGGGGGAATATCATCTCCCCAACTCCAACCCTGAAGCAAGCCGCTAGCAACTTGAGCAAGAATGAGCCTTCCTAGGACCTCCGCAAGAAGGATAAATAAGTAAGGAGACAGGGGATCTCCTTGCCTGAGGCCTCTAGAAGCACCAAATAAACAAGTGGGCTCACCATTGATAAGCACCGAAAAGGAAGAGGAAGTGACACAACTCCTGACCCATTCAATCCAACCCTCAGCAAAGCCAAAAGCTCCAAGAAGTTTAACCAAAAAGCTCCATTTAACACAATCATATGCTTTAGCCATGTCCAACTTGATAAACTTGATAATCATACACTTTTGATGATTCCATAGAATGGATGGCCTCAGCAGCAATAACCACCCCATCCATGATTTGTCTACCAGAAACAAAACCCCCTGCTCTTTGGAGATTAATTCATCAAGCCAAGGTTTTAGCATTTCTGCAATCAGCTTAGTAATAATTTTATACACAACATTACATAGCGCAATAGGCCTAAAAAGATCCAAGGACTTAGCTCCCTCCTTCTTTGGAATAAGAGCTAAAAAAGTAGCATTCAAGGACTTTAACATTTTTTTATGCCTAAAGGATTACCTCTAAGAGGTCCAATTTAACCACTTCCCAGAACTCCTAAAAAATTTCAACTGGGAATCCATCAGGCCCAGGGGCTTTACCTTTCTTCATCTGGAATACAACATTCTCAAGCTCCGACAAGGTAATAGGAGCAAGAAGTGATTCATTCACTTCATTAGTCGCCAGCTTCGAGATACAATCTAGAATCCTTGCTTCATCCTCCTCCGCAAGAGGTGAATCCTCAGAGAATAAGGTTGAGAAATATCGAATGCATTCAGTAGAAATAGAAGTGGAAGAGGACAAAGTTTCCCCATTAGGCAACAAGAGAGAAGAAATAGCATTACCTTGTCTCTAATCTTTGACTGAGTTATGGAAAAAAGAAGTGTTTCAATCACCAGCTTGAAGCCATTCAATGCGGGACTTCCATTTCCAAAAAATCTCCTCTCTTAACTCCCATTCCTCAAGCTCTTTTGTTGCAGCAACCTCTAACAAACTCAGTTCCTCCGAGAGGCCTTGGTCCTGAATCTTCCTGGTAATTTGGACCAGATTATCCTGTGCATTTTTTTTTTCCTGAAACAAATTACCACAATGCTGCCTATTCCATCTTTTCCAACAGACTAGAGCCTCTTTGAGAAAGAGTACATAGCAGTGCCATAAGCTGGCTTCCCACGATCCCACCAACCAGGGAGAAAATCATTAAGAGATTCATCCCTAAGCCACATGAGTTGGAACTTAAAGGTTTGTCTAGCACACCAATGAGGCACCTCAGCTACCAGCTTAATAGACCAATGGTCAGAACCTCGACCATCCAAAATTTCAGAGCTAGTCCTCCACCTGTCCCCCAACCAAAAACTAGACACCAAAAATCTATCAAGTCTTTCTGAAATAGAAGCATCTCCAGCTCTCCTATTATTCCAAATAAAAAGACCATTCCCTAGCTTGATATCCACAAGATTCAGAGTAGAGATATTGTCTTGAAGCAACAAAGCAGAAGCCTCCAACCTTGTAATACCACCCCGCTTCTCCGCAAGCTTCGTGATAGCATTAGAATCACCTCCAATAATCCAAGGATGCTAAGGAAATAAGCTACGAACTAAATGAATGTTGGACCACAAGATTTTTTTCCCCGCAACTCCACAGGTGTATACACATTGGAGAAGAGAGCAATTTCCCCTGACATAAAACAAGAGGCCACCAAGGAAAGGGAGGACTTAAAAGACACCCACCAATGGGGGTTGATCTTTTGTGGGTTCTATAAGCACGCCCCCCCTATAGAAGACCCTTGAGCACTAGTGCATTGGCATTCACCGTTCCTCCATAACTTAGGAGCTAATTCCATCATACCCTCCACAGAGAGCTTGGTCTCCTGCAAAAAAGGAACATTAGGCGAGTGACTCCTAATCAAATCCTGAATAGTTTTTTGTCTAGGGCCGTTGTTCAAGCCCTGTACATTTCAAGAGAGAACTATCATTTCAAGGGGCATGAAAAATGTGAATCCATGTGTCTTGTGCATTGGTAGGCTCGGTCCCCTTGGTGAAGATAGTTGGCAGCATTAAAAGAAGATTAGCGACTATTATTAAGTAACGTGGCTACATCCTAGCCATTTCCCTGTGTGCTCGTGTTGTTTTATTTTTCATTAAAAAAAAATCACGAGCTGATGGGCGATGGTCGTGTGTCATTTATGGTGGTGGGACCATTCCTTCCAAAGGCTCAACAAGTAGACCTTTGAGAAAGATCAATGACTGGTATTGTGGCATGTGTGTTCATGTAGGTCATTCCCCTTGCTCCCATTCATTTTGTGCATTAAGGAGAAGTGAGCACATGGGCTAGCAGGCACTGGACACATGCCACTTTTCTATGGTGGGTTTGGTATCCTCTTATGACTAGAAATTGGTATCTGAGGGAAATCTATGGTGGTTGTTGTGTGATGTGGTCAATCTCCACCACTCTTTGTCACTCTGTTGGATTTTATTTTATGCTTATAAAAGGTCACAGGCTAATGGGAAAGATGACATATGTTGCTTCATGGAGGGACCCACCAGGCTAGGGGGACATCATATGATTTATAAAGAGGGATATCAACGGTTGATGTTGGGTGATGTGGGTCAATATTGACTGCTCCTCACCATCCCGTGATGGGCCCACTTGTATCTCCCTTTCTTAATGGGTTAGCAGGTGGCTACCACATAGCATTTTTAAAAGGCTCCAATGGACTTTAGTGGAGATAAAATATCGCTAAATTTGGCTGGATATGGCATTATGATAAAAATGGTGCCATATTAGAACTTTTTTTTTGGCAAATGTTTAGGATTTTAGCATTCAATTCTATCAGATGTTGGTATACATGGGAGGGAAAAAATAAAGCAAGGTAGGGTATAGGTCAATTCTCTAAAATTGAATCAAGATCACTCCCCATTGTCTTGATGCTATGAAATACAAGTGTATTAATTCCCATGGGAAAATGGGTAAATATGACATGACAAGCTTTATTTAAAGCTAAAAATGTGGTTAAATGTGTACATAGAGTGGATATATATCCACTTGTGTTTTTCTGATTAGGAAAAGGCATTGATTGCATAAAATTTAGCTTTTTCCTAATTAATTGCTTTGATGGTAACTATCCATTGATTTATTTCAATATGTGATCAACAACTAAGATTCAAAAATCAAGAAACCTATTTTTAGCTCACTTGTACAAGCTTTTCTTGAAAATTAATGGTTGGAATGCTTGCATGGCACAATATAATGAAGATCGATGGCCATATTTCTCATTCAGAGTTTGCATGCAGAAATTGAAAATTAATTTTTATTCGAGAATAGGTTGGTAAGGAATTTCTTTATAGAAGGTTGTAGAGGTACTGTGATAAACCTTTCCTTGGATAAGTAGGTACTCATATCTACTCTTCTCAATTGTGGTTATTGTTACCAATTTTTTGCTACAGCTCGATTGGTGGAGCTAGTTTAAGTATTGTTATATCTTAAAGCGAAAAGGAAATTATTTCTGCATATGCTTAAGTGTTGTTTGCACCTTATTTATCATTCATCAAGTGACAACCATGCAAGTTTTTTGAGAAAGATAAATTTCAGAAGTATTGCTCATGTTTTTTTTTAAATCAAATGGAGTACATAATTGAATATACAAATGATAAGCATAACATAATGCTTTCGTTTATTTCATTAAGTGATTCATATTACATGTTTTCATTTGATTGCAAGAATAAAAATGATAATACAACTTTGCATTTAATTTTTTTCTTTTAGAATGGAAATGAAAGAACAAAATTAAATATCCACACAAGTCGTGGTTTTAGCTCTTTCCATTCATGACAAGAAAGGAAATATACAACTGAAAGTGAAAAGCAGATAACATGGGACATATCCATCATTTCTTGAGCTGGTTTTTGGTTGACGCCTCATAGCTTGCTCCATTATGCTTTAGCTCTCGAATGTACCTGCAAAATATTGGGAAGAACATCAATTAAGAGCTTGGGATATGAACTATATTACATGCTATACTAACATAGATATATTTCAATCCTTGCAATGCATAGAAGCAACTAAAACGAAGGAACATAAGCACGAAATGAAGAGGGAAACATCATCATCGCATATTTTTTTTATGTTAACATCGTTTGTTTCTTTGTGTAGGTATAGGAAAAATAATGTAGTTGATTATCTTTTGCAGACCAAGCATGTGGAGAAAAATAGGCTCCCACAAGGGCACAGCTCGGCATGCTGCCCCTTACACATTGCAAGAGGGCTAAGAAGGAAAATACAATCATCATGCTCTTCTGAGCCATACAACTAAAGGAGTAATCAAATTTATCATGCATTCATAACAATCAAATCAAAGAATGAGATGAAAATTACAAATGGACAATAAACTTGATGAACTTGTTTCAGCTGAAAATGATCATGTTTATTTTGGAAAGATTTGATATCGCTTCCATAATATTGTTTTGTTGCTATAAGTCTGTTCACATTAAATGTTGTCTCATATTTTTCTATTTTGGAGTTAGTAGTGTTCTATCTCATAAACAATGATAGTGAACAGGTATACATAATGCCTCATCAATGGAACATTAATAACCAATAGAAGTATCTAGAGGAGCTTTAAAGCATCATTAGCAAATCCACCAAGGATCAAAACTCAATTCAACTGTAGTTGCTCAGATGAAGGTAAGGAATGTATGGAAGTTTAGAAAATTCAGAGGGAGAGTGCTTCCATCAGGCAATTCAAAGTGCTAAGTGACTGATAATTAACCACTAAAACATCATTGAAATGAGTAAGCATAGGACCCAAATCTATAACTCATAATGAGTGGTATCAAGTATCAAGCATCATAAAGGAATTTTTGTAAATTCATTGAGCTTGAAAACAACAATGAATTTTGAAGAAGCAGGGGAACATAATTCAACTGTGATAGTTTCATATTATTTTGCTGCTGTTGAAAGAGAAAAAGGTGTGGCTGATAAATGTGATCAAGAGAACGTAAACCATTGATTTATAATGCTTGAAGTGCATGGATCAACCAATTATATATGGGAACATAAAAATGCATGAAGAGTGCCAAAGATGGGACATGGGCACTATCAAAGCAAGCTTTTGAATACAAAATGCAATTCTGGGTCTATTCCTAAACAATCTAAAGGTTTGCATTTTAAGGTGTCCAAGTAAGTAAATCAGAGGCAATGCTTGATAAGTAATTGTAGGGTCTGAATCATTTTTTAAGCTCTATTACATTGTTCCACCAAACAAACAATGAAAGGTTTTAAGTGCTATTTTCTAAGTAAAGAGGATATGCTTTAGAACATAAGTAAAGAAGTTTCATAACATTATGGAGTACAGAAATGAAGAGTTCTCCTTTTAAAAGAATAGAACCCCTTATGGGATTTAAGCTTTAAACACAGATTGCTTTCGAAATATAGAGTGCTATGCTAGGATTTAAGGAATGCAGAGATTTATCAAGTTTCAGTAAACCCACATGGGGTTTTCAACAAAAAGTATGAGATAAGTTATTTCTTTTAGAGTCAAAGCATATCCATGATGTGTTTTCAATAGGTTCAAAAGAAAATGCAGTAAGAAGTGAGTTTATTATAGAAAACAAGATAAAGGTTTTCTTTCATTTTTCAAAGATACCCACTTTGGGGTTTTTCATAAAATGTAGAATTTCTTCATTTTTTACAAGTGCCCATATGGGGTTTGGTGTTACAAGCATGAGAACACTTGAATATACAACAATGGGATCGAAGGCTCTATGAAATAATGGAGAAAAAAACATGATAGGCATGACCATTAAGCTCTATGAGTTCATGAACAACAATACAAAAAAATACAAGGAATGAAGTGCAGAGTACAAGCACTCCTTTGTGCTTTCATGGCACAGCCTATGGGATGGCCTGCAAATTTATAAATAGAAATCCTCTTTTGGTAGAATAAAATATTTCATAAGCTTTCTTTTGAGTGGGAGGAAAACAAAGAAATCAACTTACAAATTTATGCCTGAGAGAGGAACAGGCATGTCTCAGCCTCACAGAGCTTCCAAAGCAAGCTTGAGCTCCCATAATGGCATTCCAAGGAAGATACAAACAAAGCAATAGGAAGTGAAAAGAAGATGCATTAGATAATCATCCCATAGCTGCAGCCTATGAGACCATTTCCTCATTCAAAACCCATGGAATAAAGAGAGAATAGCCAACAGTGCTTATTGTTACCAATTTTTTGCTATAGCTCAGTTGGTCAAGCTGGCTGAACATTGTTATATCCTAAGGTGAAATTATAGATTATGTTTAAGTGTTGCTTGCATCATGTTCATTGTTCGTCAAGTGATAGTTGTGCATTTAAAAGAAGAATCAGAATTTTAGAAGTGCTATTCAAATGTTCCAGAATTAAATAAAGTACAAAATTGAGCATATAAGAAACAAAGCATTTCAAATTCTTTCATTTATTTCATGGAATAATTCAAAATTACATAGCTTCATTTGATTGTAAGAATCCAAATGATAATACAACATTGCATTGAAATGCATTTTCTTTTTTAAATGAAAAGCATAAGATGAAATCAAATATCCACACAAGTCATGGATGGGACTTTCACAGTACATAACTAATAGCACACTACACTATGGAAGAGGCAAAAGAAGAAATCACATAAGCAACAACATAATCATCATTGCTTGATTGGCTGATGGTCGATGCTGAGATGTTGCACCCTTGTCTTCTTGAGCTCCGTTGACCTGTAAGAGAAAATAAGGGGATGTCAAAGGCTCTGATTATGAAGACACCTATATGAATCACCAATAATAGTGTAGCCTACTATCAATCATACACTAAAACAATCAAGAAAATTACAGAAGAAATGAGTTGAAGGAGAAACATCAATATAATTATTATATCTTGTCTTTTATGCTAACATTGTTGTTTCCTTGTGCAGGTATAGGGAAAATCATGATGTTGTTTATTACTTGAAGACCAAGCATGTGGAGAAAAATGGACTCCCACAAGGGTAGAGTTCGGCATGCTGCCCTTATTTATTATAAGTGGGTTGATAAGAGATCATCACCATATTTATCAAGACAAGAAGTGATATACAACTAAAGGAGTAAATCATAGTTATCTATCAAGCTATTAAACCAACTGTTCATTCATAACAATCAGGTAGATTCTTTCTGAAAGCTATAGGTGAACAATGAGTTTAACCTGCTCAATTAATTCAATTGAGTACATTTATATGAAACGTTGTGGTGTGGTTCACGTTCTTTTTCTATAGTGATATTTGTTCATCATGATCATATGTCATGCAAGGTTTAGTTCAAAAGTGTCTTTCTCACAACCAAGGATAGTGAATAGGCATACATTATGCCTTAATGAAGAGATTTGTTTCAATTTTCATCTCACAAGAGAGTAAATTTATGGAAAATTTTGTTAAGAGGAGAATAAAAATGCATGAAGAGTGCCAGGTTGAAGCCAAGAGTATGAAACAACAGAAAATGCACTCAAATAATAAATGAACTGTGAGTTCTAGTTTGACTGATAATACAGATACAACATTAGGTGGGCTATGCATCACTGTTTTGAAAAGGAGTAAACTAGTACACTGTTCTAGAATGTTGGTGTCATTAAGTTTTTCTCAATCATGTTTATTTTCAAGCATTTAAATACACAAAACTCATTTATACACTAAACAAAACTCATAGTGGATATAGTATGAGTAAAGGTGCATGATTGTGATTGCATAAGTAGCAAGTTGGACCAGAAATATTCAAACTCAAATCAAAGAGGTTTCTGTGTGAGACGACGATGTGAGTAGCATTTCAAATGATCAGTAGGAATATCATATGTTCACAGCCAGAAAGAGAGAAGTGCAGTGATGAAATTAAAATACATTTGAAATTGTGTTTAGGCTGCAGCCTGTGTGGCTCTCTTTTCATCAAAAAGCTCAAGGAACGGAGAGAAGGCAAATAAAATCACTGTCAAACACTTACTCCAAGCTATGAAGGCCGAATGTGACAAAGATTAGAGAGAATGGGAGCTCGACTGAAGGCTCGAATGGAGAATATTAGTTTTCATTCAATTTTCATAATACCCATGAGAGGGTTTGAACTAAAATACAGATTTTTTCATATACCCACATTGTGTTGCTGCAAAAAAAACAAAATGTAGAAATAAGGGGTGGGTCGAGCCTAGTTTTTAGTAATGAATGATTTGCGTAATTTTTGCAACTGCAAGTGAAAAAGAAGTAAAATTATCATGAGTTGAAGCTGGAATACAAAAGTGAGTGCATTTTCTTCATAGACAATGAATACCCACATTGGGGTTTCAAATTAAATATACAGATTTTCATCATTTCTAGCCTACCCATATGGGTATTTTGTCCAAACAACAAGATATATGTTTTATCACATGAACAAGATTTGTGGTTTTATACGAGTTAACATAATACAGAGGGAAATCATAGGGTTTGAGCTTCAAAATAAGAAAATGCAGATTTCATTTGATTTTCATGACACCCATGAAGGGGTTTGTCCTCAAATGTGACAAAGAGGGAGATTCATGTTTTGGGTCGAGCCCAAAAGCTTTTAAAATGATTTTCCTGAGATACATGGTGCAACCTGTGTAGTGGCCAGAAATTTACAAAATAAATGATGAGAATTCATAAGCTTTCATAGGCTTTCTATTTTGCATAAAGATGCCAACAGGGAAAGAACAAAGACTTATGATTGTTGCTTGTGGGAGATAGGAGGCCACAGGCAGAGCTCCATAGAGCTTCCAGAAACCAAGAGTTTGAGCTCTCAAAGTGCTCATATTGATCACAAGAAATAGATCACAAAAGCAACAAGAACGAAGACACAAGATTGATCATATTGTCATCTTATGGCCGCAGCCTATGAGGCCTTCATTATCATTCAAAAGAGCCAAGAAATAGAACAATGATAACCAACGCTTACCATTAGTAGCAGAGGTCAATTTTGGTGAAGTTTCGACCACAAAGGAGCTCAAATCACTCTGGAAAAATAGAACCCTAACTCTTATATAGCATCCAAGAGGAGTAAAGCACATGAAATGTAAAAGAAATTTAGGAACAAATACATTAAAGAATGTTGCAGCCGCGGCCTTAATGTACTTTCTTGCTTTTGAATGAAGTAAAAATTCACACTAGTATATAATTTGAGCTTACCCAATGAATAATTCGGCTATCTAAAGACAGTAGTAAAGTTTCTCAAAGCACGCGAGCTACAACCTGACCTCAATCATGGTGGTGGCATGCTCTCTCAAGCAGAGCAGGTTTTTTCCAAATGATGATTGCAAAAATGAAATCCTTTTTAGGGTTTGACCTCTTTTGTCTCATGCCCTAATTCGAGCCAACATTATAATTTCCTTTGAATATTCACCTTTGACATTAGCATGTGGGAAATTTGAATTAGGGTTACCTTACATTATGAATTCAAAGTCTGAAGTTTAATATTTGAAGGGGTCGAACTCTAATATGCCTAAGTCAAGCTTTGAAGAATGATGGAATTATTTTCCTAAGGCTTGGGATTATTTGTTAATGAAGAGGGTTGTGGGCTTAGAGAGATTTATGATTAATGATGCCTTGGTGAAGAGTAGACAAGTGGAGATATTTTTTATTTTAATTGATTTTGTGAGAAATCAATAAGAGTTGTAAAATCATTGCACATTTGACACTTAGGGTTTTTTTTTGCAATTGATTTTAGAGAAATTAGTTAAGGATATTGATGTGAGAATAATATGACTTGATGTTTTTGTGATTTTTTGAAGAAAAATCAAGCATGGTATTGGTGAATAAGCATGTAATTCTTTTTTGCAAAATATTTTGCAATCTTTAATTACAAAAATAGACAAATTATAAAATATGCAGTGATGTAAAGATGGATCATAAAGCAATCCTTATAAATTGTTTTATGATTTCTTGCTATTTTTAGCAGATTGATGTTGAATTTTCCTCTTGGTCAATTTCGAGCTTTATCTTGGAGAGATAAGGTGTTTTTCTAGCTTTTAAAGTAGATCCAACCTATTTGTAGAGGCTTTACAGTTTGACCACAAAAGCAATGTGCTTTTTTCTGCTTTTATGCAGTCTTTTGAGATAGTTTGAAGCAGCACTTCTATTCCTCAATTACTCCTTCAGTTTAATAAATCAACACTCCTATTCCTCAATTCTATTTTTGTTGCAGTTTTAGTTCGATGTTATATTGTGATTTATATTTTGTAGAATCCTTATTATGTCCTAGAATTGTAATTTTGATATAGAGAGTTCATAAAATACAGGTTGCATGTTGTATTTAAGTTTGAATCTTCATGCAAATTATTCATGTGTTTAGTGTTCATGAGGAATTGTGAAATATTGTTGTTTTCTGAAAGCTGTTTGTGGGAAAATAACAGAGTCATCGTTAAGTTACTATCAAGTCCTGAAAATCATTTTAAGTCATAGTTTTCATTTTAGTCATCTTTCTCTATCCCTTTCCTTAGAAAAAAAACTTAGTTATCATTCAGAGAACTAGCTCACTCTGAAGATTGCTTCTTCATTTAGATCACCCACATCTGAAGAAGGTTTCCATGTTTCAGTAGATTGCTGAATCTTGCATTTAGCAGGGTGCAAAACTAATTGACAACAATTTTTGGCATGCCCGATGGGACTCTGAAATTCAATTTCAGAGAAGTTATAATGTTTTAAAGTTGCTATTTGGTGTATGTAGCAATTTATTCAGCCTTTTGGAGGCTCATTTCAATATACCTGGTGACTCTGTTCTCGGTTTTTGCATGCAGATCAAGTGCTGGTTTGTTAAAAAAAAAACCTAACTTTTGTTGTTTTCTAGCTTATGAATGAATAAATATGTCAATATTTTATGGCCATGCACCATATCATCCACTATATCATGAAAATCCTGGATATCTTGATTACCCATCTTCATATCAGCTATATCTACATAATCATGTTGTTGGTTTCAACTCCATGTTTTTTAAAAACTAGCATGCACAATATAGTTGCAAACCACCCATCCTTTCCCATTTTTCATCTCAGCCCTCGTGTGTTCAAAATCAGTCCCAAGATAATTCAAGACTTGAGCTTTAGAGAAATAAGGCTAAACTATGAAAGGAAAATGACTGAAATAGATCAGCAGGAGGGGATTGCAAGTATAAAGAGCACGCTACTTGATTACATGAGCCAACTGGTGGAGATCAAGAAGCAACATGAATATAGTCAGCACCAGAAGGAGCTAGCTTATGAAGCCTATCTTTATGAGAAAGAATTAGAAATCCAAAGAACACAGTTTGAGGAGGATTTGGAGAGGGAAGCAGCTACAAAAACAAAGCTTCTGCTTTCCCAGTTTCAAAGGAATGAAGCCCAAACAACTCCTTCCATTTCAGAACATCCTATTCAGGAGAAGTTTGGTAAGTATGAATTTCCAAGCTTTACACAAGGTGAGCTTCCTAGCATAGCTAAAGTCTAAATACCCAGTTTTAGGCATGATAGATCTTTAAACTCCCTAGACTAGCCTCTTAAACCTGAAATCCCACATTTCCAAAGCTTTTGTTCCTTGCAAGTTGAGGGAAATGATTATAGCCCACCTAGTACAACTATAGATAAGCCCCTTGAGCATCAATCTTCATTGCAGGAAAGCCAAGAATTTCCCCAGGTTTCTTCACCTGAAGAATCCATGGGTCAACCCTCTGATCAAATTACTTTACTCTTCATCAAGGAGCTTAGAAAGGTAAACCCATTGCATTCAGCTTTGGTAGCTTATCATTTGCAGCAACAGATTGAACATGAGAAACCTTCTCCTAAGGAATCTTTGAATGTTCTCACTAATGATTTTCCTTCTTTCGTGAACCAAGTTGAGGAAAGCATGCTCACATCCACAGTAGCTACAAATCAAGGCCAAGAGTAGATTTTAGGGAGCAATGACCTAGTACAACAACGAGATATGAACAATTAATTTGAAGTATGTAGCTGGTATAGTGATGAGGAAGAGCTTGAAAGTTAGAAGCAATTAGTTGATGAGTTGCAGGTTCAAGGATCTAACAACAACTTGAAGAGGCGGAAAAGGGTGAGGTGAGTCATGATTGAATAGCTTCATGTGACGATCTTCCATATTTTGTTGAGTGTGATGAGGAAAGCACATATCTGGTCATAAGTCAGCAACATGAGGTTGAGGAGGACAAGGCTGATTTGGAGTGCCTTTCTTTGAGTAATAATGAGGATTATGAGCAGCTTCCTTTCTAGTGTAGGAAAGAGCTAGAGGTTGTCACATTGATAGAAAGTGTGCTAGAAGAGACTGTCTCATTGTTTGGACATTTTCTTTCCTCTGTTGAAAAGGAAAATTTTGATTCGAGTATTCATGAGATTAAGCTGCATGCAAGCATTGTTCAGGTTGAACAAGAGCGAAGAATAGATACTACTCTTCAAAATCTTCATCAGAAGGTCAATAATAGAAATTCAACCTTTGTCATTTCAAGAGGCTGCCCCATCAGATGCGTAGCCAGTTCAGAGGCTACTGAAGTACCAGAGGTAATGCTTATACCCAAGTATGAGGATGTAATCAAACAAGAGGTTGTTTTTGGAATTGCAGCTAAAGATGATCAAGTTCAGCTCACTTGCCCAATTCATGGCAGCAATATACATGATCATTTTTAAAGTGCAAGTAGGTTTCTTTGCATTTTTTATGAAATGCTACAACAATCTATTGAACATCTACTTATGTTTCATGTTTTCTCAGCGATACATAATCATGTAATGTATCAGTTGCTAATTAAAAAGGGGTGTTATTTCACCCAACCTGTGAATGGTTTTGTTTGACCAGCTACTTTGGCTGGTTAGAGTAGGTTAGATTTAGTATATTCAGCAAATAAGTGTGTTTTGTACATTTACTTTTAGTATTTTTGCTTTCCCTAAGTGTTTCTATGCATGTTCTGTTGGCCATCAGGGCCTATTAGATTACTTTCAGTTCTGTTTTTGTTTTCTTTTGTTGTTGTTTGGAGTTTTGTTGTTCAAGTTTATGATTTTCACTAAGGGGCAGATTTGACTCCATGCCCAATGGAGTATTTTAAGGCAACTGATCTATGCCTAGCAGGAAAGCATTTAGCGGAAATCGCCAAAATGTTACCAATTTTTCAGTACAGCTCAATTGGTGGAGCTGGTTGAACATTGTTATATCCTAAGGTGAAATTACAGATTATGTTTAAGTGTTGCTTGCATCATGATCATTATTCATCCAGTGACAGTTGTGCATTTAAAAGAAGAATCAAAATTTTAGAAGTGTTATTCAAAAGTTCTAGAATTAAATAAAGTATAGAATTGAGCATATAAGCAACAAAGCATTTCAAATTCTTTCATTTATTTCATGGAATAATTCATAATTACATAGCTTCATTTGATTGCAAGAATCCAAATGATAATACAACATTGCATTGAAATGCATTTTCTTTTCAAAATGAAAAGTGTAAGATCAAATCAAATATCCACACAAGCAGTGGATGGGAATGTCATAGTGCATAACTAATAGCACACTACACTATGGAAGATGAAAAAGAAGAAATCACATAAGCAACAACATAATCATCAATTCTTGATTGGATGATGGTCGATGCTGAGTTGTTGCACCTTTTTCTTCTCGAGCTCTGTTGACCTATAAGAGAAAAGAGAGGGATGTCAAAGGCTCCAATTATTAAGACACCTATATGCATCACCAACAATAGTGCAGCCTGTTATCAATCATACACTAAAACAATCAAGAAAAGTATAGAAGAAATGCGTTGAAGGACAAACATCAATATGATCATTATATCTTGTGTTTTATGCTAACATTGTTGTTTCCTTGTGTAGGTATAGGGAAAATCATGATGCTATTTATTACTTGAAGACCAAGCATGTGGAGAAAAATGGGCTCCCACAAGGGTAGAGCTCGGCATGCTGCCCTTATTTATTACAAGTTGGTTGATAAGAGATCGTCACCATATTTATCAAGAAAAGAAATGATATACAACTGAAGGAGTAAAGCATAATTATCTATCAAGCTATTAAACAAACTATGCATTCATAACAATCAGGTAGATGCTTTCTGAAAGCTACAGGTGAACAATGAGTTTAACTCGCTCAATCAATTCAACTGAGTACATTTATATCAAATGTTGTTGGATGGTTCACGTTCTTTTGCTATAGTGATATTTGTTCATCATGATCATATGTCATGCAAGGTTCAGTTCAATAGTGTCTTTCTCACAACCAAGGATAGTGAACAGGCATACATTATTCCTTAATGAAGAGATTTGTTTCAATTTTCATATCAGAAGAGAGTAAATTCATGGAACAGTTTGTTAAGAGGAGCATAAAAATGAATGAAGAGTGCCAGGTTGAAGCCAAGAGTATGAAACGATAGAAAATGCACTCAAATAATAAATGAACTATCAGTTCTAGTTTGACTGATAATACAAATACAACATTAGGTGGGCTATGCATCACTATTTTGAAAAGGAGTAAACTAGTACACTATTCTAGAATGTTGGTGTCATTAAGTTTTTCTCAATCATGTTTATTTTCAAGCATTTAAATACACAAAACTCATTTATAGACTAAACAAAACTCATATTGGATATAGTATGAGTAAAGGTGCATGATTGTGATTGCATAAGTAGCAAGCTGAACCAGAAATCTTCAAACTCAAATCAAAGAGGTTTCTGTGTGAGAGGACAATGTGAGTAGCATTTGAAATGATTAGTAGGAATATCATATGTTCACAGCTAGAAAGAGAGAAGTGTAGTGATGAAATTAAAATACATTTGAAATTGTGTTTAGGCTGCAGCCTGTGTGGCTCTCTTTTCATCAAAAAACTCAAGGAACGGAGAGAAGGCAAATAAAATCACTGTCAAACACTTACTCCAAGCTATGAAGGCCGAATGTGACAAAGATTAGAGACAATGGGAGCTCGAATGGAGAATATCAGTTTTCATTCAATTTTCATAATACCCATGAGAGGGTTTGAACTAAAATACAAATTTTTTCATATACCCACATTGTGTTGCTACAGAAAAAACAAAATGTAGAAATAAGGGCTGGGTCGAGCCCAGTTTTTAGTAATGAATGATTTGTGTAATTTTTTCAAATGCAAGTGAAAAAGAAGTAAAATTATCATGAGTCGAAGCTGGAATACAAAACGGAGTGCATTTTCTTCATAGACAACGAATACCCACATTGGGGTTTCAAATTAAATATACAGATTTTCATCATTTTTAGCCTACCTATATGGATATTTTGTCCGAACAACAAGATAAATGTTTTATCACATGAACAAGATTTGTGGATTTTATACGAGTTAACATAATACAAAGGGAAATCATAGAGTTCGAGCTTCAAAATAAGAAAATGCAGTTTTCATTTGATTTTCATGACATCGATGAAGGGTTTTGTCCTCAAATGTGACAAAGAGGGAGATTCATGTTTTGGGTCGAGCCCAAAAGCTTTTAAAATGATTTTCCTGAGGTACATGGTACGGCCTGTGTAGTGGCCAGAAATTTACAAAATAAATGATGAGAATTCATAAGCTTTCATAGGCTTTATGTTTTGCATAAAGATGCCAACAGGGAGAGAACAAAAACTTACCATTGTTGCTTGTGGGAGATAGGAGGCCGCGGGTAGAGCTCCACAGAGCTTCCAAAAACCAAGAGTTTGAGCTCTCAAAGTGCTCATAGTGATTACAAGAAATAGATCAAAAAAGCAACAAGAATGAACACACAAGATTGATCATATTGTCATCTTATGGCCGCGGCCTGTGAGGCCTTCATTATCATTCAAAAGAGCCAAGAAATAAAACAATGATAACCAACACTTACCATTAGTAGCAGAGGTCAATTTTGGTGAATTTTCGACCACAAAGGAGCTCAAATCACTCTAGAAAAATAGAACCCTAACTCTTATATAGCGTCCAAGAGAAGTAAAGCATAGGAAATGTAAAAGAAATTCAAGAACAAATACATTAAAGAATGTTGCAGTCGTGGCCTTAATGGCCTTTCTTGCTTTTGAATGAACTAAAAATTCACAATAGTATATAAGTTGAGCTTACCCAATGAATAATTTGGCTATCTAAAGATAGTAGTAAAGTTTCTCAAAGCATGCGAGCTACAACCTAAGCTCAATCATGGTGGCGGCGTGCTCTCTCAAGCAGAGCAGGTTTTTTCCAAATGATGATTGCAAAAATGAAATCCTTTTTAGGGTTTGACCTCTTTTGTCTCATGCCCTAATTCGAGCCAACATTATAATTTCCTTTGAATATTCACGTTTGACATTTGCATGTGGGACATTTGAATTAGGGTTACCTTACATTATGAATTCAAAGTCTGAAGTTTAATATTTGAAGGGGTCGAACTCTAATATGCCTAAGTCAAGCTTTGAAGAATGATGGAATTATTTTCCTAAGGCTTGGGATTATTTGTTAATGAAGAGGGTTGTGGGCTTAGAGAGATTTATGATTAATGATGCCTTGGTGAAGAGTTGACAAGTGGAGATATTTTTTATTTTAATTGATTTTGTGAGAAATCAATAAGAGTTATAAAATCATTGCACAATTGACACTTAGGGTTTTTTTTTTGCAATTGATTTTAGAGAAATCAATTAAGAATATTGTTGTGAAAATAATATTCCTTGATATTTTTTATGATTTTTTGAAGAAAAATCAAGCATGGTATTGGTGAATAAGCATGTAATTATTTTTTGAAAATATTTTGCAATCTTTAATTGCAAAAATAGACAAATTGTAAAATCTGTAATGATGTAAAGTTGAATTATAAAGCAATCCTTATAAATTGTTTTATGATTTCTTGCTATTTTTAGCAGATTGATGTTGAATTTTCCTCTTGGTGGAGTTTGAGCTTTATCTGATAGAGATAAGGTGTTTTTTTGGCTTTTAAAGTAGACCCAGCCTATTTTAAGAGGCTTTATAGTTTGATCATAGAAGTAGTGTGATTTTTTTTTTCTTTTATGCAGTTTTTGCGACAGTTTGAAGCTTTTTTCCTTGAACTTCTTTGTGAACTTGGATTAGAGTTTCTTGAGAGATATATTTTTGAAAGGACTTAGTCTATCTTTGACTGAGGTCAGATTTCAATTTCTTTCTCATACACATTTTTGAGGTTGTAAACCCTTTTGTACTCAATTTCAGATTATGGCATACTCCTTTAGTTGAATAAAGCAACACTCCTATTCCTCAATTTTGTTTGTGTTGTAGTTTTAGTTCGATGTTATATTGTGATTTCTATTTTGCAGAATCCTTATTATGTCCTAGAATTGTAATTTTGATATAGAAAGTTCATAAAATACAGGTTGCATGTTGTATTTAAGTTTGAATCTTCATGCAAATTATTCATGTGTTTAGTGTTCATAAGGAATTGTGAAATATTGTTGTTTTTTGAAAGTTGTTTGTGGGAAAAAACCAGAGTCATCATTAAGTTACTATCAAGTCCTAAAAATCATTTTAAGTCATAGTTTTCATTTTAGTCATCTTTCTTTATCCCTTTCCTCATAAAAACACTTAGTTATCATTCAAAGAACCAGCTCACTCTGGAGATTCCTTCTTTGCTTAGATCACCCACATCTGAAGAAGGTTTCCATGTTTCAGTAGATTGTTGAATCTTGCATTCAGTAGGGTGCAAATCTAATTGACAACACTTACAATGAGTTATGGAGGCCTAATATGATCAGATTTGAAGAGAAAGAAAGCTCAGTTGGAGGCTCGAATGGAGGTTTCCATTTGAAACCCTAAGCTCTCATGGTGGTGGCGCTCTTCATAGTGGAAGGAAAGTTTTTCAAGTCCAAATGATGCAAAAAAATGGGAGGAGCGGTAGTTTTGTCTTAGGGTTTCTCAAAGACCTATGTCGGCCAAGGGAAGTTTTCCTTAAGTTTTTTAAAAAAATCAATGCCAAGTTAATACTATGGGGGCTAATTCCTTTGTGCCATGATTTAGTGGTGGATGATTCCTTAGGCTTATTTTTTCTGAAAATATCAAAGCCTAATCAAAACATATGGTGGTGTATTGCCTAGGTCCCTTTCCTGCATTAATGCCTAAGGCATTTTATTTTGAACACATGCCTTGGTGATTATTTTGCCTTGGCTTTTAGTTTTTTTCTTTATGATTTTATAGAAATCAATTGTAAATGAATGTGACTTGGATTTTTTTTTAATTGATTATAAAGAAATCAATTAGGATATTGATGACAAGAGATATGCCTTGTATTTTTATGATTTTTTAAGAAAAACAATATTCTAATTGGAGAAATAAGGTTTTGATTTTTTGTAAAAGATTTCAAAATCTTTAATTGCAAAAAAATTATCAAATTGAGGAGATTTAGAATCTACAAGCTATATAAAGTAGGAATAAAACAAATTGTTTTTATTCTTCGCTATTTTTAGCAGATTTGTGAGAGATATTTCCTTGGTCGGATTTGAATTCCTTGATGGAGAGATAAGGTTTTTTTTTTTCACTTTGAAAGTATTTTTGATCTATTTTGAGAAGGTTTTCAGTATGTAAATGCAAAAGTGTGTTTTTTCCACTTTTGTGTAGACTTTTTGGGTAGTTTTTGATACCTTTCCTTGATATTTTACCTTGAGCTCAGATTAGGGTTTTGGGTATATATATCTTGTGAAAAAATTAGTGTTTTTCTAGTCCATATTATTGTTTCTTGCTCTGATACACTTCCTGAGGGATTGTAAACTTTTGTACTTAGTTTAGACATATACACTCTTTCAGTTTTCAATAAAGTAGCAGAGTTCTTCCCATTTTTCTGGTCTTAGTTTTGTGATAGAAATATGATGTCTTCATTTTTCAAATTTGAATCCTTATATGTCTTATTGTTGTGAATCTTTGTTTAGAATTACATGCTTTCAGGTTACATGTTGTATTTAGTTCTTTTAAATCTTCATATAAATCACTAATGAAAACATGTCCTAATGAGATTGTGAGATAAAGGAACTGTTGTAAGTGGTAAAGTTTGAATTTTCATAAGTCTAGTGAATAATCTATTAGTCATAGGTTTTAATTCCAGTTATTCTCTATCCCTTTTTCCAGAAGGTCATTTAGAATAAGATCATCATTCAGAGAACCAACTCACTCTTGATATTCTCTTTTCACATGGATCGCCCACATCTAAAAAGAGTTTCCATGTGTCAAAAAATAGTTAAATTATGCTAATTTAACACAGGGTGCATATCTAATTATCAACAATTATAACAGTTTATATTTTTAAGACTCCTAGGAGGTGAGGTTTTTTCTGCAAATTAAGAATCTTCTTGTTCTTGTTCTGGTCATTGTGAAAATGAGTAAGTCTGGTGAGTCTATAAGCCAATCCGGAGGTCTAGGAGGCTTAATTTACTTGAGTCCAAGGACAATGAACCTAAAATTAAAGTTGAAACACAAGGAGCTCCTAAAAGCCAAAGGAGAGAAAGGGACGTAGGAAATTTAATAAATATGGTCTGAGGAGAAGTTACTGCCTAAGGAGTTGGACCATTTCAAAAGAATTGGTAATGTTTAAGGGGAAGGATCTCGTTGAGTCTGAGAAGAAAGAAAAGAAAAGATGCAAGTATCGTAAGGCTCGCCTAAGGAGACATAATTCTCCCATTAAGGTTTCTGATAGTACTTTAGATGGTGGAGGTGACACTGATCCAGAATGTGATCATTATGTACTTTTCTTAATGCCTTCTAAAGATTCTGATGAAGAAGTAGTGTTGATTCCTCCAATTTCATCACAAAAAAGGCATTGGTGAGCATACTTTGAGGTTGATGACTCAGAGTAGCATCTCTACCCCATTTTTATTTTCAATGACCCCATTTCCACTGGATTAGGATCATCCTTTTCAGCATATTTGTGGTTTTCTATTTTTAGTGTTAATGTGGAACTCTTTTGGGTTGGTATGTTGGAGAAGTTCCAGAGTCCCTAACTTAGATGGCAGGTGTACTTTTTCTAAGTGGTATAAGAATTTTGGCTCTGGCTATGAATGGAGAATCTTCTTTGGTCAACAAGGACAAGGTTTTGGTGATACTGCAACAAAAAACTATACATTTTAGAAGGCTAACTGGTCTTCATCTAAATGATGTGTAGTTTATTCTTTTACTCTTCCATACTTTGCAATTATTTCATCTAACCATCTATAAGAGAGGGGGACCACTAGGTGTAAGGCCCCAGGTCATGGAGGGCCAAGATGCAAAAGGTATCCCTAACTTACCTCAAATTAACAGAGTGTTAGGATATGCATAACAAGAATGATGAGGACTATAAGGTCCTTCAGTCATTCTGTGGACATGAAAAGGTGAGCCAATTTTTAGGTTTAACACTATGCCTTAGGAAGCACTCTGCCCCAGGATGAAAGCATGGTCATGGGATGACAACACGACATGTTGTGGTCTCTCAAGTTCGTTGGTGTCTGTACGACCAAAAAACTATAGACACAAGGTCAAACCTAATAAAACAAGCTAACAGCCTAGATATCTATTAGTAAAGGGAAAAAATAACTTGATTAAGTAAGAAAAATAATCTCTAATGTGATAAATAAAAAATGCAAGAGTTAAGGTGGAAAGAAGGATCTCACAAAGAAACTCATTTTCCAACTAGTTCGTTGAGAACAAGTTCACCTACACACAAAGAGGGGGAGAATGTTGGGTGGCTATATAAGGGCCTGCCTCAGTCAACCCCCATTTTGGTGTTTCCATCTCCATGGATAGCCAAGTTTGCAACAATGGAGAAAAGTATGGTAAATAAGTAAATGAACTAAAGAGCACTAAAACACTATAAAACAGTAAATGTGCTTACTCTATCAAGTAATAGAGGAGAGGAGTGGAAATTTTACTACCTCCACCAAGAGCACTCAAGGCTGTTTGGGGGAGAAAATGAGAGTACACAAGCCTCTACTACAATGGCATTTGGTTCCATGCTTTCTATACTGAAGTGATGGAGTGGCGTATTTGTTGTAATGGAGTGCTTGAAAATGCTTGGAGTGAGTTCAAGAGTATGAAAGTGAGCTTTTGAATGAAGTGAAGAAGATCTGAAGAGGTTAGAATGCATGTAGAAGGAGAGAATTTGAAGAGGAGGTGAAGATAATGACCATATTTTGGTTGGTTGGCCGAAGAAGGTGCTGCAATTTGAATTTGAATGAGAAGTGTAACTCCTCTACAGGTTCAACCACAGGAATCTACTAGGGACATAAGCACAATACACAGATGTCTACACACCACACAAGGGTCTCTGACAAAAACTCCTCCACCAATGCTCAAAACAGGAACCAAGTTCGATGCAAGCAATGAGCTTAGGTGTAATTAAGACTCCAAACTTGGTTTTCTAAAGTGGAGAAGGGAAAAAGGGGAATTTGCATAAGGTGTACAAATTCACTCTTATACATTTTTCCCCCAATTTAGAAAGAATGAGTACTAATGAGTGCTCGGTAAAGTAGATCAAGGAAGGAGTAAGGTTAGAAATTTATACCTAAACCATAAACGAAGTGAAACATGATCTGGCAAACCTGAAGGTGCAGGGAAAATAAAGGAATTCATAGCCTTTCAAAACTATGAATTTGAAGAAAGAAAGCATCTTACAGGCTCGTAGACCTACAAGGAGGCAACCCCCAAGATCTCTTACATGAAAGAAGTCCCATGAAGTAAGTGCCTTATAGGCCCACAGACCTGTAAGCAAGGTGTCACCCAAGAAATCTAGCATGGAGGATACCCAAGAAGCATCCCCCAAGATCTCTCACATGGAGGAAGCCAGGAAAGCACCCTACAGACCCACAAACCTATAGGGAAGGTATTCTCTAAGATCTCTCATGTGAAGAATACCCAAGGAAGCACCCTACAAACCTACAAACTTGTAGGGAAGGTAACCTCCAAGATCTCTTGCATGGAGGAACCTAGGAAAGCTGACTCCATAGAGTCAGGAAGTGGCCACATAGGCAAGTAAGTGGAAAGTTGCACAAACCATTGATAATTTGGAAGACTTTCAAAGGGGTCCTTTGGGAACCCTTCAAAAGAAGAGGGATCCACTCAAGGGATATACTATTTGAAAAGCAAGGTCTAGTCAAGCTGCCCCCAAGATAGATGCAAAGAAATTTGTTTGAGATAAAGACTTTCAAAGGGGATCCCTTGAGAACCCTTCAAAAGAAAAGGGGTCCACTCAATGGATGAACAGTTTGAAAGGATATGTTTTTTTCTCATATCAATCCATCATCAAGAAATCCTTTTGAAAGATTTTTACTTCATCAAGGAATTCAAAAGGAAGACTATTGCCCCCATGTGAGGGGAAGGTCAAAGATATTCCCACTTCGGAGGAATATTTTCAAGTCCTTTCTTTACAAACCTATGATGAAGGAAACATGTTTCGTTAGGGTTCCAAGTTGAGAATGCGATTCTAAACAAAATTTTGTGAAGATCTTTGAGAAAATATTCATTTGCAATGAATGCATTTTTTTAAGATTGAAGTGTTGAAGGAAAGTGTTGTCACACATGAGAGGGACAACTCAAGCAAAGAAGAGAAAAAGATAAAGAAAAAGAAAAGGAGAGAAAACAACACAAACAAAGGGCATAGGGAGATCTAGTTTAGCATGGTTAGATTTGTCCAAGCTCATATAAATAATAAATAACCATGGTGCAAGGTGAAATATCATCAATCCCCAATTAGATTAGGAAGAATGGATGGGAATAAAAGAAAAAAAAATAAAAAAATTGGGTCAACATGGAATGGAAGCCTAAATACCCCCAATGCTTTGTATCATCCCCAATTTGTCAAAAATAAAACACAAACATGGAAGAATGATGATACAAATAGAAGAAGGTTTACGACACAAAAAACCATGCCTATATCCAAGCACCAATAGGGGTGAAAAGGGTCATACAGGAAGACATAGCATAATCATTGGGAAACACGTCACAAAACACACACACACAAAAGATCAAGAAGAGGCCTCCTCCTAACACTGATCAACCAAGAGGTCATCCACTTCCCACTCTAGGTCAGTGTAAGGGAAAGGAGGACAAGCCTTTAGTGGTGGGATTTTAAGAGGAGGAGCATCTGACCCTCCTACAATAAGGACACGAAATAAGGTCCTGCAAGGTCTTCTTAATTGAGCTCTTGTGAAGCGAAGGTCAACAACATTACGAAGATCACTAACAAGGCCAAAACTTCATCCACAGAGTTGAACATTCACCCTATAGGAGCATCATGTCTAACCTTAATGGATGGGGTGGGTTATGTCTGAGATTCATCACTAGGCTTTATGAATGGCTCGGGAGCAGTGACAAACTCAGGGGAGGTTGGGACTGGTTCTATCACCAAGATAGAACAAGTCAATGCGGGGCAACCTTAAGAAGGTGGGATCCTCTTACGTCCTTCACTGCTAGAAGGACCACAATCCACCTTTTACTTCATTGGAGGAGATGAACTCCCCATGGATAAGGCTAGAGGTGTAGAGGAAGAGGAGGAAAGAACCGTAGTTGATACAACTGAGGTATTGATCATATCCATGTGTTTCAAGAAGGGTTGGATATCTAGAATGGATATTAGCAAAGGTGGCTTTGCTAAAGGATTGATGAACACCTATACCCCTTTGGGATTAGGTGCATTCATACTCACAACACAAGCTGAGAGAAATGTGAAACTATAGTGAAGAGAGGTAGAAGGAAGGGGAGAGGAAGACACTACAGGAGGCCCTGAAGTATTGGTTGTTGTTTCTTCCTCCTTCCTTTGTGAGGTAGTTTTCTCTTCCAAGAGAGATTTTTTTTGACACTTGTGCTCATGTGCAAGGTAGTTTCTATGGCTCTTTGATTTGGAGGCCAAAGGATAGGAAGGAATAGAAGGATCCTACTCAACCATGGGGACATCCACTATAGCCATTTCCAATGGAGGAATGGATTCCTGAACGAGAGCAAGAGGAATAGGTTGACAAGTAGTAAGGGGAGTTAGCTCAAGATCCTCGATAGTGGGCCTCTTCCCGTTCACTGCTTTAGGGACAAGAGTGTTAGGAGTCCATATATTGAATTCCATTTGGGAACCTTTCTTTCTTCTGTATAAGTTGTATCATGGTCTGGGTTATTCATTAGGGAGATCTGAGATCTTGAGCTTGGGCTTACACCAAGGAGGAATCATCAAACTTAGAGCATAACCACCAAGTTGACTTATCCAATACTCTTCCCAAGAAAGGGGAGAGGGTGAGGAAGTCCAAGAGAAGGCGACCTTCTTGTTACCTTTACGGGAAGAAGAGGGAGTCGACACAAACTTCTCCCTTCCTTTTTGGGAAGAGAGAGTAGTTGGTACATGCTTCTCCTTTTCATCTTAGGAAGAGGAGGCAACCAATTTTTTTATTACAGAAAGGGTAAGTTTAGACTATCCCTAGTCGCTAGTTTTATACTTTACATAATTTTTGTAAAGTAGGCCCATTTTTGGAGGAAGCAAGCCAACTGGGGAGGGCCAAAAGTGATCTAATGGATATCCACCATGGGACACCAAGGGTTGATATCTAGTGTCATGCACTACATGCATGACACCTTCATGGGATAATTTTAAACACTTGTTAATAACAGAGGTGATTCCATTCATGGAAGCTAGCCAAGGTATGCATAGCTTCAGCCTGAATAGATCTGACTTTGGGATAACATCAAAAATAGTGTCAATAGCCCTAGATCCAACCAGGACAAACAAAGTTATCAAGTCATAAGGTTTGAGACACATACCATCATGCGTGCAGATGGTAGATTTCGTTTGTTCATATTCTTCCCTTTGTAACAAATATAATACTAATGTTCCCTCTATGATAACATTCCCATGGCTCGTGGGGTCTACCAAGACTCCTTTCAAAATGTTACCATTGATGGGAGCATGAATGTAGAGGGGCAAGGGTTTATTGTTTAAGGGAAAATCTTGTGATGTGAATGTAATGTCTAGCGAATCAGCTGCAGGTAGAGCAGTAGAGGTCACCATGACCATGTTAACATAGACTTGGCCTAAGTAACAAAATCAGTGGAATTGATAATCATGTTAGTAGAGTGTGATAGAAATAGGTCCATATATATTTGCAATTCACTATTAACTTTTGTCACTGACTTGTTAGCATTTTGTTTACTACCATTGAGATGAATAGTACCATCCTCAATGCGATCCTATATCTCATGACATAGGCACAAGTCCATTAACTCGATGGTACTAACAATAAGTGCTCCCATCAGACCAATTAAGGTAAGGCCCCTTAATAGGATTCCAATTCGACAAGGTTACAATCTTATCCTTCAACAACTTCTGCAAGATAAAAGAATAAGATTTTGATAACTTTGTTAACTTTTGGTTAGGTCTGAGGCCATTATTATCAATAGTGGTAGCTACATTCGTAATGGTCTTAACTTTCCTAGATATTGATACAATGGACTTTCCATTAGTACGGGAGCACAAGGAGAATCTCATAAACTAAACACCCGTCTGTTGGTACTATCATAAAGCTGCACACAGGTGCACAAAAGAAAGGTATTTCATAAGGGAAAACTTCTCTTGCCAAGGTCTTTGTAAGTTCCTTATGAATACCTTCTGCACGTTAGAATTGGGTAGCTGATATGAGATTTGTTAAAGGAGCACTTAATAGCATGGTATGAAATTAGTGATGTTTTTGTTATCTCCTTGTTTACATCATACAAGATCCAAAAGGGTCATATTTGGCCTAATGTTTGCTTGAAATTGTCTAACGAACTAATTTACAAGTTGGTCAAATGAGAAGACATAGTTGTTAGGCAAGGAATGAGCATTGTATCCTTAAGAGATCAGGGAAACAGTTTGGCCATCAACACATCGTGATGGAAGAAGTTTGTGCATAGGGTGTTAAAGGAGAACACGTGTGTCTGTGGATCTCCTTTACCGCCATAATTTTCAAATTTAGGGACCTTTATTCCTTGGGGGAAGGGAGTGTTTAGGATTGCAACTGACAATGGGTTGTGTCAGAAGAAGGGCTAGAAGATAGGCTAGGTAGAAGCTTGGGAAAGACTTGCTAACTAGCTCTAGATCTTACCCATATTCTAAAGAAGGGTGTTCAAAATGGGGTCATTAGAAGATAGAGGGCTAGAGGAACCTCCTCTAGAACCACTCCCAAATCCACCTACAAAACAACCATCGGTGTGACCTTCACCAAAACCATTACTAGGGCCACTGCCACTAATAGGGCCTCCACTAGAACCACCACCATGACCTCCATTAGAACTATCTCTACTAGCACCACCTTCGCTACCAAATCCACCACCACTACCAAATCCCCCACCACTCATCCCGCCAAAACCTCCACCAGTAGAGGTGATAGGGGTGAACCTAAAGCCCAAGGGGACCCTATTTACTTTAATAGTTTTAGGTTGTTCAAAGAAAGAATGGATATTGATAGAGGAGACTGTGTCAGCCATGTAAATGGATGTGGGAGGCATCGATACTCCTAACATTCATTCATGCTCTTTGAAAGCAACTCCTTGTTAAAAGCTAGGATTGTTTGAAGGAGCACATGCTTTAGCGAGACCGAGGAGGCTAGTCAGGAACTCTATGTATGTTCGATATTTATCCATCATATGTTTTAACTTGCTAACAACCTAAGCGGCTCTAGAGATCTTTGGATTTCTTTCTAAGTGATTTTCTAAGTCACCTAGTACTTTAGCGAGGGTGGAGATATATTCTAAAGGAATTTGAATGACCTCATGCTTGTCTACTGGTGATGGTGTAGAAGACATAGGGGGAGTGGGAATGTGATCAGTTTCATTAATGAATCCCATCTTGTTCCTCAAAAACTGCTCCTGTGCAACTAGACCAATGACAGGACCAGAGAAAAGGCCTATAGTGAAACTAGTAGAGACCTTCATCCTTTCCATTGGGAGGTGTCATATACTTCTCCTAACGATATACTCAATTTAAGTTGTGGATTGGGTTGTGATTCTCATAAACCTCCACAACACTAAGGAACACAGCAATCACAAAGTACACGAGGGAGGTGTAGACACGTAAAATATATTGATTGACATCGTGCATCTGATCTTGACTTACTAACATCATTTTTCCCTGAAACATCCCTCGGTCTAACCATTTAATCAAATCCCCCTATCTAATTAAATTCATCAATATTCATCTCTTAATTAGATAAATCATTTTATCTGATTAAGTCAATCCCTTATTTTAATTAAATCAATCCATATGATCTAATTATCCCTATTTAATTAAATAATCAATTATTTGAGTAAATCTCTAAAGTCTATCCATTAAATTAAATAAATTAAAACCCTATTTGATTTAATCTAATACCATCTATTTTAATTAAATAAATCAAAATCCTTATTTAATTAAGCTCTTATCATATTCCTCTTTTATTTGATTTAAATGAATCCATAAATCTAAGTCAAATAAGTCACATCATCAAATCTCCTATTAAATTAATTAACCCTTGATTAATTTAATCTAATCTCATATCACATCCTCTAGATAATGCACGTTGCACATGAAAATATATTTAATTCATTTATTAAATCCATATTTTTTCTCACATGGCATATTTTGGAATATTCTCTTAATTCGAATTCAAAAATTCCAAGTCAACATGTACATCAAACAAGGCAATTAATTCATCTTACATGTCCTTTGTCTTGAGCCAAGTGGCATTTATTGCATTTTCCCTTCCCTCTTACATGTCATTTCAACAAATTTGAATTTGAAATATTGGCATTTATTGGCACAAACCCCAAATCTTGCACATACATCATCCATTCATAGCTTGACAAATGGCACCATATCATTGGATGAATGTTAGTACCACATTGTTCAAATTTGGACTTTCATCCATTTTGAAATCCTATAAATGAAAGGATCATATCCTCATTTCATCATCCACAATCCAAGCAAAGTTACCATGCTAAAATACTTAGCCATTTCCATTCATCAATTTTGAGTTCTTAGCTAGGTTATTGTAGATTTTGGCTTGGAGCTCTCACCATTCATCATCAAAAGTGGATCAAATCTCTTCATCAAGTCAACATATTAAAGCTTGCAATCATAGGAATTGGGAAAGGGCCAATTTTCACATCAAATTGGCACCAATTTCCCCATGGGATCAAGAGTTTGCTTTTCTAATTAGGATTTTATCTTTGTTTCATCATTTTCATTGTGTTCTTCAATATTTTCTTCCTAATTTGAATGTTGCAAATGGATTTCATGGGGAATCCTTGTTTTGGCTTGCAATCACTTGTCTAGCTTGTTTACTCTTATTGTTTTGCAGGTACCAAGATTGGGGTTCGTACATTTGGCGCTAGAGGGAGGGCTGGATATCATTATTTCTAAATTTTTCTTGAAATTTCCACATTTTTCTTCACACAGGAAATTCCAATGCGAGCTCAGCAGCATTGTTGTTTTGGCACCGTGGGCTCATCAGCATTACTGATTTGGCACTGCGAGCTCATCAGTGTCGCTATTTTGGCACCACGAGCTCGTCAACGTCACTATATGGCGCCACTTGAAACACAAAATGCACCACCAGACTCATCCCACCAAAAAATTTAAATTTCTAACTCCGTCGCTAGACTCATTGACTTGCAGGGCTTTTTGAAATTTTTAAAAACAGTGACGCTAGGTTAAAACTGCAATGCAATTGAGCTCTTTGTCCCACCATAGAGAGCCGTTGACTTGTAAGTAGCGCTATGAGGGCACCGCTGGGTGAACAAACTATGATGCCTTCATGAGTTGTGATGCTGGGAGATAGTAAAAAGGGAAAATTTGTTTTTAGCATGTTTTCTTGATTTATGATTGATTTTTCTTTTGTTTCCTGGTTTTTAATTTCTGTGTTTTTCCAGAATCTGACTATTTTTCTCCTTTGTAGGTTAGAAATCGAAAACAAAGGAAGGAGGAGCATGGTCATGATATTTCTTCCATCAAAGTGTTTTTAAACACTTAAGTTTTTGTTTAACACTTCTTTAAGAATTTTTTATCTTTTCATTCTTAGAACACTAGTTTTCATTTGTTCTTAAAAAGAACCTTTCAGTTTCTTTTTGTAAAGGTTAAAAATGAACAATAGGATCAACAACTTACTAGATTATGTTTCTTGGATTAAAAAATTGAACAAATTTCTTTCACTTGTGATTTGGTCCTTTAAAATGAACTCACATATTGCTTTGTGGATTTAAAAAGAACAAGTGTAGCTTTGTTTTTGTGAGGGCTTACTTAGACTAAAGCCATTGAAAAAGGACGTATGTGCTTCTCTCGCACTTTATAGCGATCTTGAGAATCAAAAGTCCTTTTCTTGACTTTGGGGTGAGACAAAGCAATCACCTCCACACTTTGATTTGGGCTTAAAATTGAACAACATCTTGTGTGAGTGTGAGTGGCAGCATTTTTGTGTATATTCTCTTTCTTTGTTGCTATCAAAGATTGATTGAGTTACAAATTTTTTTCTTCATTCGCTTTTGTTTATCCTAGAGGGCCTACCTTGGGGAAAAATTACTCACCCAAGGGAATGACTCAACCAGTAACACTCTAAAGCCAAGAGTATTTCTAGTCGGGATATAAATGTGGATATTGGACGAAACGCCAATATCACGTGGTTGAATTCGACAAGATGGATCTGAAAGGGTACTCTTGCCACATTGGGTCAACTCCTACGAACGGAAAGTCCTTACTAAAACCCATGTGCTAGAATTTTCCAAAATCCTTTAATCTATTTGTTGGTGCAAGAATGGTCATTCTGAAGCCACCCCACACTTTTACGGTCTTCTAGTAGAGATGGAAAGCATGCCATGGGAGTTTCATGGGTGTTGATGCTTGGCTGCCCCGATTGATGTTAATGAGTCATGGAGGGGAGCTAGTGGGGTCAAGCATCTAACCATTTGCTAGAGATAAGCATAGATGGACTTGTCTAAGTGGGAATCCAATAAATATTGTCTTACACATTCATAGGATTGTACTTATTCTTGGGTTACAAACTGCATTGCTTGATCGAAAACAAATAAAAAACAAACACTTAACATCATCCAAATTTCAAACCCTTTTGGAGACAAATACAATTGACTCAATCTATATGTTATTGATTTCCCTTGGGATTCACATCCTTAGAGGTTTCTAAACATTGGATTATATCTTGATTTGTTTGCTTAAGTAAACAATAGGAAAACCCTTGCCTTAAGTTCATTGAATTTCCACATAATATATCTTGTGGGGTTTGAAGAAATTAAGAAATTGGACATCTTAGTTTGAAACTTTAATCAAAGGTAGTGTTTTTGGTAAAATAAAGACATTAAACAAAGCTAAGAAAAATGAACTTTCATATGTGTTGAATACTCACAATCCCAAAGAAAAACATCATTGAAAATGAATGTTCAAACGAAATCAATCCTTGGTTACAACGGTCTTTAGGAAGCATTTGCATGCTCTTGAATACCTAGGTCTAGGAAAACAAAGTATACCTTTTTAGGTTCATTTTAGGATCAAAACATATCAAAATATTTTTCATCCATCCCCCAAAACATCAAAACAAAATCATCTCATCATCACCTTTTGGAAAATCTTGAAATCATCCTTAGGTGCTAGGCTTTGTGGAAAAATCAAAACCATCAAAATCATTGAGACCAAGTCCTTGAAAATATTTATCAAAATACCTTTGGCTAGGCATGTGTAGATGCATCCTTTTGCATACACTTAGTCAAAGTTATCAAAAATCATCTTGTCTAGCTTAGTGTATGTAGATGAATCCTTCTTCGTATACTTAGTGAAACAATCATCTTGTTTGGATAGGTGTGGGTAGATGCATCCTTCTCCTCACACATATCCAAATGATAATCCTTTGAACAAAGCTATTCCTTAGATCATCATCCAACATCTTAGGGTATTTTTGTTAAAGATCAAAAGCAAATCAAAATCAAAATCAAGGACAAAACCTCAAATCCAAAATAAAATCCAAACTCCTAAAATCCTAGTATCTCATTTAAGATTTATAAAAAGCCAAAAACATCCATAACATTCATCCCTAAACATCATCATCATATCATCACCACCTTTTGATCCTAAAGACATCCTAAAATTTTATACTTTGGGGCATAAAATAAAGATCGATCCAAAGAATCAAAGAGATTCATCTCCCATATTCTCAAAGATTGATCCTTGTTTTATGGTTCTAACTAGATCTCAATACAAGAAGAGTATGGAAGCCAACAAGGAAACACCCGCTTTAAGTGATCTTAGCCAAACAAACACAGAAATGAATCCCGCTGAATCAAGTAATCTGTTGAACCTCTCATCATCACAAAATCTGCAAAAAGAAAACTACGGAGAGGACCTTACTTTTGGAATGTCTCATGAAGAAATGACTGAAATGCTTCAAAATCCAAAGAACCATAAAATTATCAATATCATGATGAGGCTCAACCCTTCATTATACATGCTTGAACTAGCAAAGGAAGGAGCCAAGTTACCTTTGGATTTTTATGTGAGCACTATAGTGGAGACATCTTTTCCACCAATCTCATCCACCATCCCCATTTCATCTCCACCCCCATCTCAAAACATCACGCAAAACATTCTATAAATCACAACATCGTTTGTTCCAACCCAACCCAACATTAACAAGGGAAATGCATTCCTTAATGCACTTCGAGCACATCCCCTTGTTAATAATCAAAACTTGGATGAAAACACCACATTGGAACAAAATATACCCCAAAATCCATTGCACAAAAATGTTCCTCTCACTTTACATTATGACCTATCATCAACATTTTTCCATGGAGCACCACAAACACCTCTTCTTACAAATTCACAAGAAGAGGGAGATATGTTCAAACTAGGGGGCATATTCGACACCACACAACAACTAACACCACTTACATTTCCACCTATCCCACCACTGCCATTATCATCCACACCACTTCTTGGTTTATGGCTTCCCTCTTTACCAAGTATCAATCAAAACATCATCCCAACCATCAACCAAAGCATTTTGTTAAACACTCAAAATTTGTCGTCGACATCGCAACAACAAGTGACAAACACACAAATAATGGCAACATCATCAAACACCCCAATAACATCACAAAGCATGGTCTCTCAAGGGCTAATCACATCAATGACTCCATTTACCACACCAACACCACCATCCACTAATCAAATAATCAAGACAACATCACCATTCACCACCACCATGAACACCATTCCGAATCCACCTCCACCCCCACCACCACCAATGTTCACTACATCAAACCAATACAACGCGACATTGCAAGCTGCTTTCCAAAGAGGATACCAACAAGTGCAGAAAAAAAAAAGTCATACACCTAGCTACTCAACAAGCTGCTCAAGTTGCACAAGTTTCCCAAGCTGTACAAGCTGCCTTACAAGCGCAACAAGCCCAAGCATTTTTGAAAAAACAACAACAAGCTACCCAAGCTGCACAAGCATTACAAGCACAAAAGGCCACTCAAGCATAACTTTTATTGCAACAAAAAGTAGCACAAGCACATGCAGCACAAGTGCAAGCTCAAAATCAGGCACAACATTCCCAATATCAAGCACAAATTCTTGCACAACAACAAGCAGCACAATTGCAAGCATACTAGCAAGCCATAAAGAAATATCAAGAACAACAAGAAGCAGTAGAATTGGTAGCCCAAAAACAAGAATTGTTGGAACAACAACAAGCACAACAACAAGTGTTGTTGGAATAGCAACAAGCAGAACAATAAGCACAAATCTTAGCGCAACAACAACAAGATCAACAATAGGTGTTGTTTATACATCAGCAGGTGGAAGCCTACCTTGCTTGGAAAAACATACACATACCATCGAACAACACACCAACCAACCCACCCATCCAAACCACGATTGCAACACCCCAAAACACCTTCATCCCACCCCCTGATCCGCAAAATGATGTGATGACACAACTCAAGTTGCTCTCGCAACAAGTGTTCGACCTTCAATCAGGGCGAACAACCAAAACACCAAGAAACTTGTGTCCCTATCCATTTGATAGGAGCCTAGAGATGAAACCGTTCCCCAAGGGGTTTGAAATCCCCAAATTTGACAAATATTGAGGGATGGGAAACCCTGAAGATCACATCAGGGAATTTCAAGTTCATTGCATGGAAGTCGCATACGACGATACTTATCTGATGCAGTTATTTCCTAGGAGCTTGGCATGCCTCGCTATAGAATGGTTCTCTTGCTTACCTTCAAGCATTAGAACATTCCAAGAAATTAGGGATGCATTCATTAAGAACTACACATGTAACATTGTAATGGATGTTAGTCTCGAAGAACTCTCAGCTCTAAAACAGGGAAAGAATGAATCTTTTGCTTCATTCCTTCAACAATGGCAATCCAAGGCCAATCAAAGCAAGTGGACCATGCCAGAAGAACAATAAGTTTGCACCATCATAGCCAACCTTGAAGGTCACTTGGTATTTCATCTCAAGGTTCAGGGCATCACCACATATGATCAATTGATCTCCAAGGTGCTTAGCATCAAAAGAGCCCTTGTGACTCAACCTACGAAATCACCATCATACCACGAACAACAAAATAATCACCCACCATCCAACTACAATGATAAACCTCGCACGTGGGCAAGAAATAAAAACTTTACTAATGATGGTGTCATAGATGTCAAGGTGGTCATTAGTGGCCCTCACCAAAACACACCTGCACAACAAATCCAAACACAAAATCAAAACACTCATCATACAACAAACCAACCCAACAACAATCCAACCATCAATAATCTCAATGACCAAAGGGGACCACCTCAATGCAAAACTTATCCCAAATGAAAATACACCATTTTGGGGGAACCACTTGAGTACATAATGAAAAATTTGATTGACAAAAAACTTATCAAGCCTCCTACATTTGAAAATTACCAAGAACCTGATGTCAAACCTCCTGTGTATAACGAGAATCAACTTTGCAAATTTCATAAAATCAAGGGACACACCACAAACAACTATATGAGACTCAAAAACATCACCCAAGACCTTATCGATAAGAAAATCACATGGAACAACCTATGAGAAATTAGGATCTCAAAATCTACACGAATCTGATGCCGAATCATGGAAACAAAGGGAATAATAAGGACAAAGGGAAGGGTAGTGTAAATCATGTATACAAAATAGTCATTTCCTCCATAAATGAAGATTTCATGGTCATCACCATCAAGGGTGCCCATTCTGAAGATTGTGGAGTCACCACAAGAGGCGACAAAGTCACCATCATAGGTTCATCTCAACCAAATAGGGTCCCTTCATCTAGATCCATTCCTAATGGCTATAATATCCTAGACCAACTCAAAAGAGCACCAACACACATCTCCATCATGGAGTTGTTAAAAATATCATCAACTCATAAGAAGATCCTTGAGGAAGCATTAGCCTCATCTAGCATCCCTGCAGATCTCGATGCAGAGCAATTCCAAGCTATGGTTAGAAATATCATAACACCTAATCTCCTTACATTTTCTGACCAATATTTCCCTATCCAACCATCTCACAATTGTGCACTTCACTTGGAAGCCATCATAAATAAGAGAAAAGTCTAAAGGGTTTTGGTGGATGGGGGTGCAGGTTTGAATATTTGCTCTCTCAGCCTCATCAAGTAGTTGAAAATATCAAAAGATTCCATTGACAAAGGAAAAGGCATCACAATAAGAGCATATGATGACCAAGAAAGAGTGTCTCAAGGCATGATTAAACTCCCTATTCAAGTAGGGCCAACGCTCATGGAAACCACTTGTCAGGTCTTGGACCCTAATTTTCCATACAATATCCTCCTAGGACGCCCATGGATTGATGCGATGAAAGCCGTGGCATCAAATTTCCACCAATGTGTGAAATTTAAACATAATGGAAAAGAGGTTACCATCCATGGAGATCCTAAACCATTCTCATATTGCAAAAATATTGAGGCAAAGTATTATAAAATCCCCCAAGTGCCAAAAAATGATGAGGGCCCATCCACACCATACATTGACCGCGCCACTCTCATGTCCACTTTTGTGATAGAGACACCTGCCACTCCCACCATCCCCACCATCTTTGACATCAAGCTCATCATCCAGGAGGACAGTTGTGGAAGCTACAAGCTCCCTAACAATGCTTTTGTGATAGGAGAGTTACCACAATCTCCAAGATCATGGGGACAGCCACAAGAAAACCAAGCTTCCACATCACAAATGTATCCTGAAGACTATCCTAAATTCACAAGCTAGGAAGACCTTGGTCAAGAGGTTATTGAAGCAGATCCATCTCACATGTTGTATTGAGATGAAAGACCGACACCTGAATTACCAATGGATGAGACAAGCAAGGGCCTACAAATGATGCTCACAATGGGCTACGATAGAAACCAAAGACTAGGACAAAATAACAATGGGCTCATAATACCTATCATGCCAGAGATGCGGCCTATAACAAATATTGGCCTTGGATGTACCCCTCTGAGTATAACCATACATGGCTAAAGTCCTCTGGTTAGAACGGTTAATATCTCTCCTCAGCCAATACTAGCAGAAATACACTCACCAATATCCATAGGTAGAGACATACATAACTTTATAACTGATCCCTATATTAGTAGCGATGACAAGTATACCATGACCAATCTACCTAGTTTATTTGAAGATACTGCCCTTTGCATGATTAGTACCTTATCTTTCAAATCCGATCATCAAAATCATGAGATCTGCTTAGTATACCCCTAATTGATCGACTACGACCAATGAGGATGACCAGTACTTGATACATTTGAGAATGATGAGGCACTCTCAGAATTCATGGGATTGAGGGATAACATTCTAGATGGAGATCATAAGGTAGGGTTTATAATGGAGTTGGACACACATGCCTATTATAGGGAAAAGATTGAATCCTTCAGTCACAAAAGTGAGAAACTAAGAATCATATCCAAGTCCTTGAGTGAAAACCACCTTGTGGCACTCTCTGACAAGAAAATAGTAAAAAGAAAGGACATATCCAATAGTGAAAACCTCTCTAAGGTGCCCGAGGATGAAGGATTCAATCTTCATCTAAGAGCCATTCATCACTAAAAGTCAACAGTCTTGGCCGAAAAATGCAATCCTACCAACCTAGGAACATAGGAGACCCCAAATATCACATTCTATGTGGAATCACTATTATTAGAAGAGCAAGAACTCCTAGCAACATTCCTAAAAGAAAGGCAAATAAACTTCGCATGGAGTTATGCCAACATGCTAGGGCTTAATCCAGAGACTATGGTCCTTCACTTAGCTGTGTACCCAGAAGCAAAACCGGTCAAACAAAAGCTTTGAAAAATGCATCCTCAAATTGCCTTATTGGTCAAAATGGAGCTCAAAAATTTGCTAGATGTAGGATTTATCTGACCAATCGATTATCCGGAATGGGTGTCAAATTTGGTACCTATTTCAAAGATGATGGAGCCATCAAAATCTGTACAAACTTTAGGAATTTGAACAAAGCATGTCCAAATGATGATTTCCCACTTCCCAACATAGACATGATAGTAGACATGATAGCAGGACATGAGATGCTATCACTAATGAATGGATTTTCAGGATATAACCAGATCATGATAGCAAAAAAAGATCAGCATAAGACAAATTTTCCTTGTCTATGGGGAACCTACTGCTGGAACATGATGCCATTCAGCCTAAAGAATGCATGAGCAACCTATCAAAGGGCCATGACATTGATATTCCATGATATGATTCATAAAATAGTCAAAGACTATGCCGACGACATTTTAGCTAAGTCAAGAAAAAGACAAGATCATATAGCAACCCTAAGTGCTATTTTTGACAGATTGGAGGAATACAAAGTCAGACTAAATCCCAAGAAGTGCGTCTTCGGCATACAATTAGGTAAATTGCTAGGATACATAGTCTCCATGAGGGGTATCGAGGTGGATCCAGAAAAAGTGAAAGCAATCCTTGAGATGGAAGCACCAAAGAAATTAAAACAATTGAGAAGCCTCCAAGGTAGACTCCAATCCATCAGAAGATTCATAGCATAACTGGCAGACAAGCATAACCCATATTCACACCTACTCCACAAGGGGGTAGTGTACAAATGGGATACAAAATGTGAAGAAGCATTCAAAAAAATCAAGCAATACCTATTGACACCACTGGTTTTAATGCCACCCATCCCAAAGAAGCCATTGATCTTATATGTGTCAGCAACAACGGTAGCCCTTGGAGCTCTCCTAGCTCAGGATGATGAAAATAGAATGAAGAGGGCCATCTACTATATCAACAGAACAATGGTCGGTCACAAGATAAATTACTCATTCATCAAGAAAGCTTGCCTCACAGTAGTGTTTGCATTCCAAAAATTCAAACATTACATATTGGCACACAAGATAAAGCTCATTGCCAAGTATCTCTTATCAAAGGAAATGCTCACAGGAAGAATGGAAAAATGGGTAATGATACTGTCAGAATATGATATCAAGTATGTAGAGAGGAAAGCAATTAAGGGACAGGTTATTGTAGATCAACTAGCTAAAGCACCTATTTATTCTAAAAATCCCCTTGTCTCAGAGATTCTAGATGAGTCCATCTTTAACCTCAACATAGCCAACCACTAGAAACTATACTTCAATGGTTCATACACACAACATGGATCAGGAGCTGGTGTCTTCTTCATCACCCCACAAGGGGATTTCATACCGAAGTCATACAAATTGGCATTTCCTTGCACCAACAACATAGCAGAATATGAGGCTTTGACTATAGGCCTCAGGATAGCAATGAAATGGAATATTTTCACTCTCAGGGTATATGGAGACTCTCAATTGATCATAAATCAGGTCAATAATGAATATTAGACCAAGGATGACAAGCTCACTCCATACAAGAAATTGGTGGATACTCTAAAGGAATCCTTCATTGACATAACATTTGAGCAGATTCCAAGAACCAACAATAGAGCAGCCAACGCCATGGCTACAATTGGATCCCTATTAGATATCCCTCATAACGTGCCAAAATATGAATTTCTGATTGAGTAGCTTCTCATCCCCGTATTCGAGGTACCAAAATCAGAATATGTGTGTGAAATCGTTGGTCCTGGCGATCCTTGGTATCATGACATTTATACATATCTTTGAATAAGAGTCATACTCATTGACATCCCATCAAACCTAAAATGAACCTTTGTCAAAAAAGCATCTAGATTTGTGATCTTAGGTGATACCCTATATCGTAGAAGTATAGAAGGCACCTTATTGTGCTACCTAAATGTTGAGGAGGCATTAACCACTCTAACCAAAGTTCATAACGGTATCTGTGGCTCACACTCGAGTGGAATGACCATCGCCAAGAAATTGCTGAGGATGGGGTATTATTGGCCCACAATGGAAAGAGAAGCACATGATCATGCTAAAAGGTGTATACAATGTTAGCAGCATGGGGACTTCATCCATGCTCCAACTCAAGAGCTTCATCCCATCATCACACCATGGCCCTTTTCATAGTGGGGACTCGATCTCATTGGGAAAATCACACCCACCTCATCTAATGACCACAAGTTCATCATAACTGCAACTGAGTACTTCATAAAGTGGGTGGAAGCCATACCCAAGACATATATCACTAGGAAAAAAATCTCAAAATTCATCTTGAACTATCTCATCTATCGTTACGGTGTCCCACAAGCCATTATCTCAGATAATGGGACAACATTCAAGAACCAAGAGGTTCGTGACTTGTGTGAGAAATTCAAAATCTAGCATCGCTTCTCCACCCCATACTATCCCCAAGGCAATGGCCAAGCAGAGGCCACAAATAAAACCATCCTCAATATCCTCAAGAAAATAGTCAATGATGTAGGTCGTGACTAGCATTTGCAGCTTAATCCTGCCCTCTAGGCTTATCAAAATAGCATCCGCACACCCACCAGTGCCACCCCTTTCTCCTTGGTCTACAGATCAAAAGTCGTAATCCCCATTGAGATCGAGCTCCCATCTCTTAGGATATCACTACAAAACCTTGTCACAAATGAAGAATATAGAGTATCAAGACTAAACGAGCTGGAGTTACTAGATGAGAAATGTATATATACTTTAAATAACTTGTAAGTCTATCAGAATAGACTCAAATGGAGCTATAACAAGAAAATTAGAAGTAGGACTTTCCAAGTCAGAGAACTGGTCTGAAAAGAAAATCATAAGAATGTCCCAAACCCAAGCAGCAAAGGCAAGTTCCTAACCTAATTGGTTAGGACCTTTTGTCATCACAAGTTATAAATCAGGGGCATATCAGTTATCAACACCCAAAAGGGAACCACTGCAGGAGCCCATGAATAGCTCCAATATCAAAAAGTTTTATGCCTAATTCTTTCAAGGTATAGAACCAAAAATCCAAAAAGTTAGAAAATGTCCTGAAAAATGGTTACCTTGGCGAAAACCTGGCAAACACGCATGTTGGTGACAAGAAAAAAATCAAAAAAGAAAAAAATCCAAAAAATCATCCTCTAGTGAAAACCACTTCGGTGGCACTTTGGGCAAGTACCTTGGTGAAAACCTGGCAAATAGGTACCTTGTGTAAATAAGCACTTTCCATCCACTAGGATCTATACAGCTTGTTTTTCATCATTCATCCATTTCACTTCCATCATTCATCGCATCCATATATCCATCAATCACTCATCCACTTGCATCCGCACCATACCTTGGTCCTGTGTTTGTATCATGATCCCTCCTAGTACTACTCGGCCCATCCTCAAGGTCAGTTTGTCCTACCTTTATTGGAGTAGTTTGTTGCATCATGCTAGGGGCATGTTCTCATTGGATCAGATTCATGTATGATCTTAAAGTCCTCAAATCAAAAAATCCAAAAACATCAGAAAATCCAAAAACATTCAAAATTATCAAAATCCAAAAATAGGTCAAAAAGTTAGTAAACAAAGTAAAAAATAGGGTCGTCTTGTCAAACTACATCATCGTTGAGCTTGAACATAGGCAAGGTTGATCTTTGATCATCCCTGAGACATTTAGGTCAGTGGTATAGGAGTCCATCATAATAAACTGACATCTCATCATGTATATCATCATCTGTAAATCGGTCAAGTCGTTAGTCAAACTACGTAGTCTCTGCGTATATAATGTAGGCAAGGCTAGTCTTTTGACCAGCCCTCAAGACCCTTATGATAGGTCTTTAGGTTAGTCTCTTGGTCAAAATCTCAGAAAATCCTAAAAACATCAGAAAATCAAAAATCGAAACATTGGTAAAACTTTGAAAAATACCAAAAAATAGCCTCAAAACATTACAAAACTCCAAAAACATCCAAATATTTGAAAAAAAATCCATTCGTCTCATCTCGCTTGCACCCGTAATAAGCACCACTCATAATAAACTAATCTTCATCATCAACCTTTGGTAAAACAATCAGAAACAAGTCTAGCAGCTTAAAAGGAGAACTCCAAATGTCAAGTCTTAAGTCTAAGTCAAGTGCATAAGAAAATTGGTCATCTCTTTGTATCGGTAACTTATCATCTGAATCAGTCCCATATCAATCATCCCTTAGAGCACTTTGGGTAAATGAAATGATGTGCCGCCATCCACTAACATGTCTTAGGATGAATCCTTCCTACAATGGGCATTATCTTTTGGCAATAAGTTTTAGTTCCTATCCTTACAAAACACATCCTCTTTCCATTAGCGGTATTGAAGAGCATCAGTTTGTTTGTTTACTTGGTCTTTTATCTTTTGACTTATCTTATTTGTGCTCATTCCAAGGACATCTCGATGATATCTCAAAATAGAGGATTTACAGAAATAGGAATGGGGCAATGATCGTTATCTTTTTTCTGCTGTGCTTGTTGGACATTCTTGTAATATAACCTCAGCGAATACTTACTTTGTTAGGTATGTATGGAAGAGGTCTAGGGAAACTTGTTGACTATTATAGGGATAGGTTTACCTTTCCGTATTTTGGTCTAAGGTGTCTGAAACTTCTAAAGTACATCCTAGCAAGGTTTTTGTATGTTAGGTGTGAACAAGAATACTCCTATCTAATTGTCGAGTCAAAGTCCATCACACTAAGTACCACACCATCCTAATTTTCTATACCTTGATGCATCGTACCACATGTGTTATCAAACATAAGAAAATTTGGCCCTTTGAAAATCCCAATTCCTTGGCAAGTAATCATCATCATCATCATCATCACCTGCATTTGCATCATCTTGTGTCTAATTGAAATGACTTCTTCTTTTCTTACTAATCACGCTAACAAGGTACTATGACAGTTGATCATCATCACCATCATCGCCATCGATCCTGCATCCACAAATCATTAGTATATTAACATAAGCATATCATATAGGAAACGTACGCATTGCATTTTTATCATCATATAAATAATTGATCATAACCATGCTTTATAGATAGTCGCATCCATGTCAGTGAATTTCACCCATTACATTGCATCTCATGGAATTATATCAATCATTACATAAATGTTCAATTGCATCTCATAACCATTTCATATAAATCATCACATAGCATGAACAACATCATTCCATAATCATTTATTTCATAATCATAAGCAATAGGCATATAAGAATTTAATTCATTAGGCATACATACTTGTATAACATAAATGACATCATATCATCAGATTACGTTCACATTACGCATCATCATATCACTTTGCATTAACATATCATTGCATCACATACATCATCATTTATTACATTTAGGATAATAACATTTTTTATTCTAAGCATCTCAGAAAACTATTTCATTAGGCATTAACACCATTTCATTTACATCATATCATGAGAATCGCATTCATATTACATCCATCTCATATATAGGCATATTCCACACATCATTGCATCTACCATAGATCATATCATTTTACATATACCATCCACATCACATATGACATTTGCATAAAATAAATCATCATATAGATAAGATCATTGCACATCATATCATAGGTGAGCATAATATAGATCTGTTAGTCATAATTATGGCATAAACATCATTAGAAATAAATGTATCCATAACATATAAAAGAAGAATCATACATGCAGAAATAAAAAGTACACGGTACATCACATCAAAATCGGCTCATATATATCATCAATCATGTCACTGTCATAATACAAAGAATAAATTGGATCACTATACACATATATGTCAATCGGTACAAAATGCTCATCAGGCTATCAAAAATGAGCCCATAAGGTACAAAAGGTGTATCATCCGGATCAAGCTCGATCTCTGTGAATACTTCCCTCACCCCTATCACCGTGACCCTCTGGTGGTCTCTGGATGGCCTGCTCTGAGTACTCTGGGACCCAATATTCTCTAGGTATGGTGTCATGGTAAGCCCGACGGTAGTAATCTATCTCTCAGATAGCATCCTTGTAAGATTGTACTGGCACTATACCTTGGGAGGAGGCTATCATACTTTTGATCTATTTCCTGCAGCATAGCTCAGTGGCTACCTGTAGTTCTGTAGCCTATCTCTGCTACATAGCCTAATCCCTCTCTGCTCTAAGCTGCTCTCTCTCAGCCCTAGCCTGGTCTCTCTCTGTTATTAGCACCTGAACCTAGGCTTGAAGTTGTACAATTAGTGCATCTCAACCGTTTTCCTGTCCCTATGGCTATACCCGTGGCTGCACATGAACCTGATCCTCACCCTCAGCTCGTGGTGGTGGGACTAGCGGATCCTGCTGCTGATCCTACATGTGAACATCCTCGTGACCTGGCAGAACTGGGGGAACCAATGGCGGATCCTATCGAATCTCGACCCTAGGTCCTCACCCTCATCCTCTCCCTCTGCCTCTGACCCTATGCACCTTTGGATCCTCACTTGGAATGGTCAACCGAAGAGGAGGTATGAACTAGTCTCTATAGGCCTATGTGGTCCCTGGATTTGCCAAGCTTTGATCATAAGCCCACGGCTGAGCTACCAACTTCCTAAAGCTATCAACTACCTTGGAGGTAGAATACTGTGACCCCATGACACCTGTGTCATGCTGAATGCAAAGATGGCTACGTAGTTGTCATTAGGCTGATCCTATGGCTCTCCAAACTGATGTTGCACGCCCCCAGGTAGGTATCTCTCAATCATCATGTGCTCTCACCCCTACATATATCAATCCTAGTGGCAATAAAAGAGCTGAGCAACATCGTCGGTCCATCCGGGATGACCAAGGTATGGACACCAAGTAAAGACAAGCATCTCGTCTAGGACCCACCTCTAGTAGGGGATCTCATGCTCTCCCATGTGTGTGAAGGACACACCACCTTTGTATCATGCCACGAGGGCATCCTTTGCCCCCATCGAAACTGGAATGGCCCATGGATGTAGCACATAAATGTGCTCCCATGCCCATATGTGGAGTAGTGTCACTCTAGTCCCCAGTCCTCTGTTGTCCATGTACACGTACTCGTGCAAGTCTCTGTAGAGTGAGGTGAGAAGTATAGGCCCCCATGCGAAATGAATTGGCCTATCTCAAACCATTCACTCACAGCAATAACCCTAGCTAGGACTAAAATACCATCCTCGTCTATCTAGGGCAACCAAACTTGAAATGATCACTACAACCGCCCAATGGAAGGGAGGAGATATAACACTATATCTCTCTAACTCTATCTGTCCCTCATAGTAAATGATATCCCATGTGGCAAGGACTCTAATACAACACTCACGTCCCTCATCCATATCATAGATCACTCGACAGCCATGAATAGGCAATCGTAGAATGTGCCAAACATCCTCTAGTGTGATGGTGGCCTCACCAGTTGGGAGATAAAACAATGATGTCTCACTATGCCACCTCTTAGCCAGCGCTGACAACATCCTTAGGTGAGTGGGCATGGGCGTCGCATATGCAATGTGCCATAATCCTGCGTCTCCCAGTCGATCCTGGTCTCTGTCGCTCAAGTCCCGTAAGATGCTAGTGAAATCTCATGATTAGTACTCCCAAGAGTAAAGCTCCCTCAGCTCGTCCTGCATCAAGGAAGGTCACTGTGTTAAAAATTTTGAAAAATGAAAAGACAAAGCTTTAGTAAGGGTCACATACCGGGGCCCCAATGCCTGGTGGCCGCTGGTAGGTCCAAGCTCGATCCGAAATGTGTAGGGGAAGTTGTCGTTGTGCCATATCATCAGAGGTTCAAAGCTCAAATCTCAAGTTTGATAGCGGAGGTGTGTGAAAATGACTTGAAAGTGACCCCTCGGGCCTCTTTTAAGCCTAAAAATTAGGGTTTTTAAACCCTAAATGGCTGTCCTGCTAGGGTTTTGGACCCCCAAACCTATTTTTGTCTGTTTGAGGCTTGTTTCTCATCATTTTATTTCATTTAGACACATTTTTAGCCTCCCAGACCCCTTTCGGACTTGCCTGATACTTTGTCATCTTTTTTCGCGAGATCACCCAAAAATCAAAATTTTCGTTTGATCTCTCGAGGGGGCATTATATTAGAATATTCTCTTCTATCAGATAGCAGTGGGGCAAGTTTTTAAATATTGATTTTTTTTTGGCTTTGATCGAGATCATTTATTCTTTGAACCAACGCAACGAGTGCATTGCTTCAAAGATGGAAAAAATGTAGACATGTAAAATATACTGATTGACATCATGCATCTGATCCTGACTTACTAAAATTGTTTCTCCTTGAATCATTCCTCGGTCTAACCATTTAATCAAATCACCCTATCTGATTAAATTCATCAATATTCATCTCTTAATTAAATAAATCATTTTATCTTATTAAGTCAATCCCTTATGTTAATTAAATCAATCCATCTGATCTAATTATCTCTATTTAATTAAATAATCAATTTATTTGATTAAATCTCTAAAGTCTATCTATTAAATTAAATAAATTAAAACCCTATTTTATTTAATCTAATACCATCTCTTTTAATTAAATAAATCAAAATCCTTATTTAATTAAGCTCTTGTCATATTCTTCTCTTATTTGATTTAAATGAATCCATAAATCTAAGTCAAATAAGTCACATCATCAAATTTCCTATTAAATTAATTAACCCTTGATTAATTTAATCTAATCTCATATCACATCCTCTAGATAATGCAAGTTGCACATGAAAATAGATTTAATTCATTTATTAAATCCCTATTTTCCCTCACATGGCATCTTTTGGAATATTTTCTTAATTTGAATTCAAAATTTCCAAGTCAACATGTATATCAAACAAGGCAATTAATTCATCTTACATGTCCTTTTCCTTGAGCCAAGTGGCATTTATTGCATTTTCCCTTCCCTCTTACATGTCATTTCAACAAATTTGAATTTCAAATATTGGCATTTATTGACATAAACCCTAAATATTGCACATCCATCATCCATTCATAGATTGACAAGTGGCACCATATCATTGGATGAATGTTAGTCCCACATTGTTCAAATTTGGACTTTCATCAATTTTGAAATCCTATAAATGAAAGGCTCATATCCTCATTTTATCATCCACAATCCAAGCAAAGTTACCATGCTAAAATACTTAGCCATTTCCATTCATCAATATTGAGTTCTTAGCTAGGTTATTGAAGATTTTGGCTTGAAGCTCTCACCATTCATCATCAAAAGTGGATTAAATCTCTTCATCAAGTCAACATATTAAAGCTTGCAATCATAGGAATTGGGAAAGGACCAATTTAATATCAAATTGGCACCAATTCCCCCATGGGATCAAAATTTTTCTTTTCTAATTAGGATTTTATCTTTGTTTCATCATTTTCATTGTGTTCTTCAATATTTTCTTCCTAATTTGAATGTTGCAAATGGATTTCATGGGGAATCCTTGTTTTTGCTTGCAATCAACTTTCTAACTTGTTTACTCTTGTTGTTTTGTAGGTACGAAGGTTGGGGTTCGCACATGAGGTATTAACACCAATAGATGAACAAACATTGGTTCACATCATGTTCACCAAAAATGTAAGAGAGGGTGACCACCACGTGCAAGGCCCTAGGTCACAAAGGGACAAGATGTGGAAGGTTGCCCTAACTTACCTTAGCTTAACAGAGTGTTAGGATATGCAGGACGAGAATGATGAGGACTATAAGGTCCTTCAGTCACTTTGTGGACCCAAAATATAGGATGGAGCTAGGCGAGCCAGTTTCTAGGTTCAACACTATGCCTAAGGAAGCTCTTTGCTTAAGAATGAAAGTGTGGTCTTGGCACGATAGTGCAATGCATTAGTGTCTCTTGAGAGTGTTGGCATCTATATGTCCAAACAACTATAGAGACAAGGTTAGACCTAATAAAACAAGCTAACGAGCCAGAGAAATATTACTAAAGGGCCAAAATAATGTGATTAAGTAAACAAAATACTCTATAATGTGAAAGAAAAAATGAAAAATTTAAGGTGGAAAGAAAGATCTCATAAAGAAACTTATTCACCAAATAGCTCCTTGAGAACACATTCAACTACACACAAAGAGGAGGAGAATTTTGGATGGCTATATAGGGGCTTGCCTTAGTCAGACTCCCGTTTTGGTGTTTCCACCTCCCTACAAAACAATAAATATTCTTACTCTACAAAGTAATAGAGGAGAGGAGTGGAAAGCTTACCACCTCTACCAAAAGCACTTAAGGTTGCTTGGGGGAGAAAACGAGAGTACTTGAGCCTCTACTGCAATGACTTTTGGTTTTACAATTTCTCTACTAAAGTGATGGAGTGGTGTATTTGTTGCAATGGGGTGCTTGAAAATGCTTGGAGTGAGTGCAAGAGTATGAAAGTGACCTTGTGAATGAAGTGAAGAAGTTCTGAAGAGGTTAGAATGCATGTAGAAGGAGATAATTTGAAGAGAAGATGAATAAAATGGCCATATTCGGTTCGGTTGGCTGAAGAGGGCATTACAACTTGACTCCCAATGAGAAGTGTTACACCTCTACAGGTTTAGCCACAAGAATCTTCCAAGGACGTAAGCATGTTGCACATATGTCTATGTGTTGTGTGGGTGTCCCTGACATAAAATCCTCCACTGACACTCAAAATAGGTGCCAAGTGGGATGCAAGCATCAAGCTTAGGTGTAATTTAGCCTCTGAATTTGGTTTTCTAAAGTGGAGAAGGGAAAAAGGGGAATTTGCATAAGGGGTACAAATTCACTCTTATACATTGTCTAAGGAATATCTCAAACTCTAGAGAAAATGGTCATAAAATGAAATGAAATTTAAATGTAGTTGAGTCAAATTCTTGTTGCTCCCTTGCTCTATAAAAGGGATCTTAGGACTCATTACAAAGGGTTCAATTTTTGAGTCTTTTCATAGTCTAGGCAGAAGCTAAGCTCAGGGACGATCATATTGTAGAAAACAATAATGAATAGATTAGTGAATTGTCTTGGTTATGGGTCATGTATGTAGTAATCTTAAATTGGTTTTATAAAATCCACAGATATGAAAGAAAATATCAATTCTTGAACATGTATTGTCCTATGCAATTTTTTTGCAGATCATAAATGAAAATGATCAATGATCTTTCTATTTGTCTCTAGTTGTTTAAATTAAATGTGTGGTTTTTTTGCTTCAATTAAAAGAATCGGTTAAATGTTTAAATTAAATGTGTGATTTTTTTTGCTTCAATTAAAAGAAATTAAATGTGTGGTTTTTTTTGCTTTAATTAAAAGAATTGGTTAAATGGTTAAATCAAGTTACAGGTCTATGAGTGAAGAGTATAGGTTTTGGTAAGAAGTAGTGTTTTGGATGTAGCGAGTTGAATACAACAAAGTAGTATGACAACAGTCCATCAATGTCTGAATTAAATGGCTAATATAATACTGGTTGTTGCATATTCGACTCCATTATCCCAATTGATAAAGAATTGGTCTTTTTGTTAGGCATTATTGTAAGAAAATGAGCTAGTAGTTGGTCACGCCCATAAAAGGATATAAAAGTCATAGTAGAACTAAACCTGGGAATTGGACATTCCAACAGGTGACTAACATCTTCTCATGGTTTTTCATTTACTTTGTCAAACCAGGGAATGTATACTTGAAATGGAGCAACACAGTATGTGCACTAAGAACTAGTTTCCAGTCACCATCTATAGAAAATAAATGCTTAAAAGAAGTACAACGTAAATCTTTTTAATTCAAACACAACTCGGCTAAAATAGAAATCATACTAGTTATTGTTAAAGGGAAAACTGTGAACTGGCCTTATGCTGCAGGAACAGACACAAGGATGGATTCCTGATGCTGCAGGAACAATACAAGGCTGATTTTGCATTGAAATCTATAGAAATAGGTTCTAACTAGTAATCAACATGAAATGAACAGTTAACTACAACAACTTGCTACAAAATACTTACTAAGTGAGCCCCCTTAGCAAGCATCAACTAGATTACACAAGAAGTTGATTCAAAGCTTCATCAAATTTTATTCATACTCAGAATTAGGATACATCGATTACTCTGTTTGAAAATAAAACTTAACATAGAACTCTATTGCTTATTCAACTTAATTTTAACACATAATGTTTTTATCATCATTCACTCACACAGGAGGAATGGTTATTTAAATGAAAAAGACAACTAACTAACTAACAAAGGGAGTCATGATCATAAATACATTATGAATCTGCGGAACAGATATTCATAAATGAAAGTCTATCTGCTCGACGCGACCCAAAGAGAATATAGCATTACACACTCCCTAGATCAAAGGACCATTTAAGCTCCTTCCCAAAGATTCAGTCAAAGAGCTATTACTAGAACAACTTCTTCAACAGAGCCGAGATTCTTTGTGCTTGATCAACTCTTGCTCCCTCCAACAACCTGCAATAAGTGACAGAGGCGAAGGAAAGCATACACACAAGTGACATGACATCCATTCATTAATCACATGTTAATCCTATTCCATTATCCAAAATCATAAGCATACATTAGCCATGCGGGAGGTCAAAAAGGTAATTAATAAAGTTGTCAAGCTACAGGAATATGGAATTCATTGCTACAGGATACCACCTGAAAAGTCTTTAATCAACAGGTTTAAACAACTATTAATAACAAAAGTAAGAGTATCAAAAGTTTCAAACTATGAGCATATTTAAGGCTCATCATTCTGCCCCCTACTTATCATAATGTTGGTCCTCCAACATTGACTTTCCTTGTTGTTTCCCTGAAATTTGTTGGAGCAACATGACCCTGCAGCGAAGTTCAAAACTTGAAGTAAAAACCTCGGGTAAACTACCATCTTTCAAATCTACGGTTTTCTATTTCTTCATTGATTTCCTTGGCTTGGTAGGGATAGAGCGGCCACATTAAAACTAGGGGTTGGAAGTTTAGTGGCATCCATAATTCAAATTTGCTTTGCAAACCCAGTTGCATGTACGTTTTTGTTCTCCTGAGTGCTGCTATGAAGTTCAAAGGGCTATGAGGCTCTGTCTTTCTTAAACCAACTGTCAATCTCTCCCACCTTGTCTCAATCCTGGAAAAGGCGAGTTTACAAAATGTATATTTCTGCTCTTTGAACTCACTGTATATCTATTGTCTGATGTCAAAAAATTTTTGTCTTTCCTCAGCATGATTCCATCCATAAGTAACTACAAACCAGGTTCTTAAAACTGTGCGTGAGTCTGAACTCTCAGCTCTTAGAAGAGTAGGTTCATCTTTTTCTGCTTCTTCACATGTTTCCAATTGTCTCCCATAATTGACCTCATTTGCAACCCAAGACATAAGTGCTCTTAGATGGATATCACCTATATAAGGGAGTGGGTTCCACTTAGTTTCTGCAAGAATTAAATAACCATGTAAATAAAGTTCACACATGGAGTTTTTCAACCAATTAGGGGCCACTTCATAGGCATCATAGAATTCCTCGGCTGTTTCAATATCGAGATCCAAATTTCTAGAGATCCTCATTAGTTTGAACCAAAGAAACTGTTCCTTGAGGCACATTGCATATACTTTGGGTGGCGGCCTACACTCCATTATCTTTCTAGTTATTTTCATTATTTCATCCATTTTCTTCTGCATATCTTGAATTTCTTGATTTTTCCTTTCAATTTCCCTTTGCAGCTTTTTCTTTTCCTCTTCCCATAAACTTTGTTGGACTTTAGTTTTGGTGAAATGGAAAAAACATAAAGTCTAGAATGACACAGGCTAAGACTTAATTCTCAAAAATTCCAAGTATGCAATCAGTAGAGTCTTTTTGTACACAATTAAATCTGTGCAAACTTTAGTGGGCAATGGATTATCATAGGGTATTTCAGGCTTTCCAAGCACACCTTCTTCTCTTTCCTTTTTCTATCCTAGCAGCAGACCTTGTTTGCAATGCGGTAGAGGATGTTGGTATAGAAGTTGCAGGACTGGACGCTGCAGGAGCAACGGATTCTTGCTCTATTTCTATACTTGTGGACTCAATTCTCATTTTCTTTCTTCTAGGCTACACAGGTAGTGCCCTATGGGGTTCAGGCGATTGAAGACCTTTTTGGGCAACAAACTCATGCCAGGAAAGAGGTGAAACATCCCTTAAAGTTCGCTCAGTCAAAAGTTTTATTAGGGCATGATGTGTGACAGAGTTTCCTTTACCCTTTTGGGTTTTGTGTGCACTACTTTGCAAAAGGTTTAACAAAAAATTCAGAACATTCACTACTAGTCCATGTCTCATATGACTTAACAATTTGAAATGATATGAATGTAGGTAAGAGAAGTGCCATTCACAAGTTAAATACCTGATAATAAAGATGGCGTATTCGAAGTATGGATAGGGTAGGGACATTCTTTTGCACCCTTGCTTTGAGATCTCCAAAGGTCCATCAACTAGTAGGGTAAACTTTGCCCTAGCAGAGATAGCATCCCTTCCAACAGGAAAATGTTCACCAACTGTCGTTAATCCAATAACTTCTGCAATTCTTTCCTCTATCACAACCACTACCAAGCCCCATACCATAGCCTCATTTTCTGAAAATGTTCTTAAGAATTTTCCTGCAGCCTCTTCATTAAAAGAATCAATTCTCAAGAAATAATTTAACCATCCACAATTGGCGAATTCTTGCATTAACTGAGGATCGTGTATCAACACTTCATGAGCCACAGGCCCGTGCCTCACTAGTTGGCCACCCATGATAAAAAAATCTTTAAAACAAAAACTCAGATTGATGTTGAAAGCTTGAAAAAGACTCTTCTTCCTTACTGCACTTCCTTTTCCTTACCAAGAATAACAACTAGACATTTGCATAAAATAATTTTAATAACTACTTAAATTAAGTAGTTAGCTTGTTCTTAGGATATGGCTTCAAAATCGTACTTTAGAAAGTACAAGAACATAACTATTTTGGCAAACATAAATTTGGCACAGGAAAATTTCAAATTAGAATTCCCCCACCCCCTACTTAGCATTCGACATATGTCCTCACATGTACAAGGTGATAGAATTAAAGCATGCAAGTACGACCGATATATACACTACAATTAATGAATAAATAGAAAGAATAAATTATGTGATAATGACAAGATTTTGCATACCTTGAATTTAGTTCTCGGGCATGTTGTAAAGGACAACAACGTATCATGAAATGATAGCAGGGAGATTGAATGCATGAATGAGGTGGAGTGGCAATATGGATGATGTGGTAGATAAAGGAATGAATGATGTGATAGATGAAAAAAATGGAGAAAAGTGGTTTTCTTAAAAAAAGAAAACTTTATTATGGGCGGTCAACACAATACTTAAAGAAAAGCTGCAGGAAAAGGCTTAAGCCTTTTACTGCAGGAAGACCAGTCAAAACAAACTTTTTTAGGAACTCTTCCTTTGATGTCGGCTTATGATATAACCGCAGTCAGTGTCCATTAACTAGCAATTTGAAATAGACTGGATCAATTGTGGCAAGCTATACTGATCCGTTGTCAAACACATTTTCAACTTCATAGGGATCGAGCCAGCATGTTGTGAGCTTACCTTGGTTTTCTTGATATCTGGAATCATATAGCAAAGCCCAATCACCAACAAAGAATTGCTTAGTTTTGATGTGTTGATCATGCCATTTCTTCCTTTGTTGTTGGACAACTTCTGTATGCTGCAGGGCAGCTTTTCTTATTTCGTCCAAGGCATTCAGCTATAGGAGATGTTCCTTCTATGCTTCAGAAATGTCTATATTGAGTTTGAGAGTTGTCCTCAAAGTTATATGCTCAAATTCAATGGGCAACATGGTTGTTTTCCCATAAAGTAGTTCAAAAGGTGTAAACCCAGTTGTTATCTTCCATGCAATTCTGTAGGCCTAGATTACTTCAGGAAGTCTACTGCTCCAATCTTTCCTATGGAGCTACATTGTCTTTGTTAGGATTGCCTCAATTTCCCTATTTGTAACCTCCACCTGATCATTGGCTTGAGGGTGATAGGGGTTGGACTTCCTATGCTTGATTTTATAGTCATTCATTAGTGTAGTGATCAAATTGGATGTGAACTGAGCTCCCTGATCAGTTACAAGCTCTCTAAAAACTCCAAATCTAGTAAAAATTTTCTCATACAAAAATTTAACAACCTTGATATCATGAGCATGAGTCATTGCCTTTACTTTAACTCACTTTGTTACATAATCCATACAAACCAGAATGTATGACTTCCCATATGATGGTGGATCAATTGGTCCAACAAAATCCATTCCCCATTTATCAAAGGGAGTGACTATTACCTGTGGATACAGTGGCATTTCATATGACCTGGTTGGTCTTCCCATACGTTGGCATCTGTCACATTTCCTTGTATAAGCTACAACATCTTTGTGTAATGTTGGCCAATAGTATCCTATTGTAAGAACTTTCATTGATGTTCTCTTGGCTGCAAAATGTCCCCCACATGGTTCATCATGGCAAGCATGCAAGATATCATAAGTCTAATCTTCTCTTACACATCTTCGCATAACTTGATTAGGTCCTATGTAAAATAGACAATTTGCAATCCATGAAAAGTTAAAACTTTTCTCAATTAACAATTTCTTTTCTTTTGGAGAGAAGTGAGCTGGTATTTTGCTTGCTGCTAGATAATTGACGATGTCTGCATACCATGGAGTATGTGCAGCAATGGAAAATAGGTGTTCATCATGGAACATATCATCAATGACTTCTTGTTCAACAGGTGCAGTTGTTTGAAGCCTTGATAAAAAATCAGCCATAACATTAGCTCTTCCTAGTTTATCAATGATTTTAATATCAAATTCTTACAACAACAGGAGCCATCTTGCCAACCTACCAGAGATGGCAGGCTTGTTCATCAGATACCTGATTGCTGCATGGTTGGTGTGGACAAATATCTGATAACCTATGACATAATACCAAAATTTATTCAGAGCATACACTACTGCTAGCAACTCCTTTTCTGTAACAGTGTAGTTTAGCTAAGGACCTTGAAGGTTTTCATTGATAAAATAAATAGCATGCTCAATTGAATTTTATTTTTGGCCTAAGACTACCCCTATGGAAAAATTAGAAGCATCTGTATGTATGTGAAAAGGCAGAGTCCATTTTGGACCTTGAAGAATAGGGGCTTTAGTAAGCAAGTCCTTTAGCTACAGGAAAGATTTTTCATAGGCCTCTATCCAATTGAATTCAGAATCCTTAGTTAATAAGGCATATAGTGGACTAAATTTTTTGCTGAAATCTTTTATAAACCTTCTATAATACCCTGCATGGCTAAGGAAGCTTCTGACATCCTTTTATTTTACAAGAGTTTGTAAATTTAGAATAACTTCAATTTTAGTAGGATCAACCTGTATTCCATCCTTGGAGAGATGATGGCCTAGAACAATACCTTCTTGCATCATCATAAAGCACTTTTCACTGTTCAGAGACAAATTTTGCTCTTTGCACCTTTCCAATACTTTTTCTAAATTCACCAGTGCTTCTTCAAATGTAACCCCATAGGTAGTGAAGTCATCCATATAAATTTCCATACAATCATGAGATATATCAGCAAAAATACTAATTACTGCTCTCTAAAATGTTGCTAACACATTGCATAGGCCAAAAGGAAAGACTGAGTAAGCAAATGTTCCCCATGGACAGGTAAAAGTGGTCTTATCTTAATCTTCAGGGGCAATTTTTATCTGATTGTACCCACTGTAGCCATCCAAGAAGGAAAAATATCTTTTACCAGACAATGAGTCCAGCACTTGGTCTACAAATGGCAGTGGAAAGTGATATTTTTTAGTGGCAATGTTCAACTCTCTGTAATCTACACACACTCTCCATTTTCCAGCTTTCTTAGGGACAATAACTAATGGAGAGACCCACTGACTGTCAGAGATTGGGTAGATAAAACTAGCATCAAGCAACTTTTGAAGCTCATTCTTAACTATTTATCTGAGTACTGGATTTATTCTTCTTTGAGGCTACCTAACTGGTAAATAGTCTTCTTTGATATAGATCCTATGAGTACAAATTCGAGGATCTATTCCTTTCATGTCCCCATATTCCCATGCAAAAGTTTTATGCTGATCTTGCAGCATTTTGAGTAGGACAGCCTGTTGAGGTTGTGACAGCTTGCTATTGATATTCAAATAGTGACCTAGAGATAATACTATCTACTTAGTGAGATCACTCATAGAATCTACAAGTGATGTTTGTACCTCTTGTGGAAGCAAGTTATAAAAAATTACAGAAAATTTAGGCAGCGAACTCTCCGAATTTAGTTGTTGTAGGAAACATTATAGATGAGAATGGATCAGTTTGGAGCATCATTAATTGAACCAACGAATTGGATTCTTCAGTTTCTTCCCCCACATCTGGCCAAATAGGTTGGGATAAATCTGGTTTAGGTCTAGCAGGTGGATACAAAGCCAATTTTTTTGTGGACTGTCCATCATAAATAGTCATATCTCTAGAATGACATCCTATAAAAGCATCAGTAGTTGCTAACCATGGTCTACCTAGAATAACAGGGTATCCTCCTATAGTTGCCTTAGTAGATAATATTGTAAAATCAGCTGGATACTCCCAAGATTCAAGAGTGACAATTACATCTTCCACCATTCCATCAGGTGTGATTGTGGAGCTATCAGCAAGCTGCAAGACTGTAGGTGTAGATCGAATGTTTAGGATATTCAAGTAGTCCATAGTATGCTTGGTCATGACATTGATGGCAGTACCAAGGTCAATCAAAACATTTTTTACAATTTGACCATTTATATGTATTTGCACTATAGGACTTCCAGGGTCAATGTACTTTAGAATGACTACATTTTCCAACATTATATCAGCCAATTTCCCTAAAACATGAATTGTTTGGGGATCCTTTTTCTTCCATCCAGGTTTCTTCAAACAGGCCTCTTTAATGGCCTGAAATAAAGGAATTTTAATTTGTACATTCTTTAGCTGATCCAAAATGTCAAAAGTGGGTTCTTCTATGGATTTAGGTGTGGTACTTTGTAACCTCTGAGGAAAAGGTGGTTTGTCTTGACTTTGCAAAATAGGCTCCTTAGAAACTGTATCAGTTATAGAAATATGCCCAGTAGGATCAGCAAGTGCAGTTGGTTCTTCAGGGGGAGAATCTGGTATCTCAGTAATTAGAGGTGGTTGTGGAGCAGGAAGAGTGGTTCCAGATCTCAAATGGATATCATTAATGTTTAAGGCATAAGCTGGATATTGGTTGGCTTCAGCGAAATACATGGGCTAATGTGGCTACTACTGTTGCTTATTATTGGGATTTGGCAATGGCTGAGCAGACATAGGCGTTTGTTTTGGAGGGCCAGTATTTATGGTATTTGCTGTAGGAGGTGGCATGAGGGCCTGAGGTTGTGGCTGTGGAAGCTGTAGGAACCCAGGGGACTGGTTCTGCCATTGTTGAGAACCTCTCCATTGAGGATTCTACTGCCAATTACCTTGGGGTGGAGTCCATTATCCTTGTGGCTACTGCCAACATCCTTGAGGAGATTGCCATTGAGATGTCTGATAGTTAGTCCAAGGTGGTTGAGATGTATTCCGAGGTGGTGGTGGTCCATATGTAGGTTGCCATTGGTTATTATAGCTGTAATCAAGGGAAAATCAGGTTTGTTAAAGGGGTTAGCACAATAACAATAAAATTCCTATGAAATAACAAAGCACAAAGGAAATAATATGAAAACAAAAGGAACAATGTTACCCTAGGTCTTCATCTTCCATGCTTCACCTTTGTTACACCTCCTAGCTTGCTATAAATAGAGATGCCCTCAGATTTGTATGAGCAACTATGACAAATGACAAGACCAAAGCAAGTTTTGAAGGATTTTATTGAAAGAAATGACTTGACAATAGACTAAAATGACAATGACTGCAAATGACAATGATCATAACCTAAATTGATAGAATGAGCATGAGATGGAGAGAGAGAGAGAGAGAGAGAGAGAGAGCTAAGAGAAAGAAAGAGCCAGAGAGGGACAAAATGAGAACAAAATTGCCATTTTATAAAAACTGCAATTTTGAATGTGTGGCCAAGATGAGAAGATGACAAAAAACCCTAGAATCAATGATCAAGATTGAATGTTGCAATAAGAATTAGGGTTAGGTCAAAATTAGGGCAAATGATAAGGATGAAGGGCCAAGATTGAATTATAAGATAATTCAATCAAGGGTCAAAATTAAATGAGATGTCAAAAGTCAATAATTAATTTGGAAGATAAGACTGGCACGGACAAAGAGGTTGCTGGAGAAATTAAATAATAAAATTTATTTACTCCAGGTGACCAGTAAATAATTAAATAATAAAGATATTATTTAATTATGGAGGAATGTGACAAAAGAATCATTTTGAATTAAATAATGATTTAATTCAAAACTCAAGAGAATTGACTAAATTAAATAAATCAAATTTATTTATTTTATGAGAGAAGAGACCAATGAATAATTAAATAATTAAAATAAATATTTAATTATAGTAGAAAGTGGACAAAATTAAATAAATTAGAATCTATTTAATTTTAGAAAGAAGGACTTAATTAGTGACGTAATTAAATAAATAAAACTTATTTAATTAATCAAGGGAGAATAAAGATAAAAATGAATTAATTAAATAATTAAAATTATTTAATTAATAGAAGAATTATGACTTTAGAAAATAATTAAATAATTAAAAATTATTTAATTATTAAGAATGAAAGGGGCAATGTTGAATAATCAAGAGTTGCAAGCCTAGGACAATTTTATGTGTCTACATTTTGCCCCTCTTTGTCATAATGTAAACATGGCATTGTGACAAAGAAAAGAAGTCAAAAATATGCCCCATTGCAAAATAAGATGAGGAAGAATGCGAGGAGGGTTGTGGTATGCCTCGAGAGGACAAATAGGTTCCAAGAACATGGGTGTGCTCTTGAAATGGATGAGAAGACTAGAATATGAAGAGACAAAGAAATGTTAGTGCAAAAGATATGGATGATGATATGGATGCAATGCCTATATGAGATGTGAGAGAGAAGATGACAAGACTAAAGAAGATGCATGTTAGTTCCTAGACCAAATCCTTCAAAACATTGACATAGGACTTTAATATTTATTGCTCTTAATCATCATTGGGCAGTAAAAATGACACAAATAGACAACAAACACAATGGTATGACATAGACCAAAGTGTGCAAGGTCATCCACTTGAAAAAAAGACAGTCACAAACAAGGAATGTCCTAACTCATACTAAGGGTCATGTTGCCCCAGTCTTTTTGTCAAGAAAATCCACAGACAGCAGTCAGAGAAAATAAAATAGGCCAGGAGACGTCATTGCACCTCTAAATCCTTCATGGGACATCCTTGAGGTAGCTAGTAACATGACCAAAAAGACAAGATAGTAAAAAAAATATAAGACAAAATAGCCAAGATAGCCAAAAGATAAGATAAGAAAGACTAGAAAGATTGACAACCATGTAATTTTGTTTGCCAATGTTTTTTTGCCAAAGATTGAATTCTTGTTTGATTTGACAGTTTTGACAGTTTAAGAGTTTTTCCAATTTGACAATGTTGACGGTTTGACGGGGCCTATTGTCAGGAAGGACACATCCTGAAAAGGAAAAGAACATTTTGACGAGGTCTAACTCCAAGAAGGACACATCTTGAAGAGGACCAAAGAGTGACAAGATTGACATTGTTTTGACTAATGTGTTTTGGCAAGTTGATTGATGTTGACTATATGATTGATTGGCTTATGTTGTCTAATTTTGACCAATTTTGACATTGATGTTTCAAATGACTATCTTGTGTTTGAGTTTGACTATGTCTGACTTATTTGACCGATGTGACGATTGTGAAAAATGCCATGATTTTATTTGGACCAACCTAAAAGGACTGACCTAATGTCTCGGGGACTCATCGACTGATGGCCTTGCCTACGTAGCAAATGCGCAGAGACAACGTAGTTCGACAATGACATGGATTAACTGACATGACTGAATTTGACTCCATTTTTAAGATTTTGACATTGATTTGAATGTTTTTGTGTTTTTCTCTGGACCTTTTATGATTTTTAGGTCTTTTTTCAGGACATTTTATGATGTTTTTGTCTTTTTTTCAGGACATTTTATGATGTTTTTTGTCTTTTTGTCATTTTATGATTTTTTTGGATTTTTGATATTTTTGAGGTGTCAATGGATGAAAATTTGGGTAGCCTTTGTGCTAGATACCAATGACAAGGGGAAAACCAAGTCTAGGTGCAAGGAGATAAATGGGATTAATGGATGAAATGGATGTATGCATAAGAGAGCAAGGATGTGATCTCCAAAGACTATGTCGCATAGGAATGACATGCCCCATTCTAGGTACAAGACTTAGGATTTTTCGTGACAAAGCTGATGACAATAGGATAATGATATGATTGGTTTAGATAGGATGAGGTATGTCAAGAGATACCCAAAAAACATGTTTCAACACTTTGCCCCTATATCTTCATCAAGATCAAAAGGAGAAGAGTGGATAAGTGGACCCAATATGATAGGTAGGTATGATGGCTAAAGATGGTAGGTAGGATGGAAATGATATGACATAAAAATGATAGGTTGGATAGATAAGACATTGTGCCCCCAAGTGTAAGTGACATAGAAGATCAACCTACACATGATGCCTGTTTGCCAGGTTTTCATCATGGTACTTATCCAGGGCGCCTGTTTACCAAGTTTTCACCGTTGGACGAAGGAATTTCTCTTTACTTTTTTTTTTTTTTGACTTTTCGGATAGGGGAATATGGATAAGAGGGACTCAAGTGTCTAGTTCCATAAAAGGTGATAGTCCCACGAGGGATGGATGTCATTGCATGGACCATGTCAAATGCCATTATGCCCATAGATGTTGGTAAGGGATGACATGAAATTGAGATAGAGTAGGTATATGATGGATTATGATGTGTATTATGGAGGAAAATAATGGATTATGACGCAGATTATTTAGGGAAGATTATAAGGATTATATGGGACTTATGGAAAAGATGAATGAGGAGGTTTAGCCAAAAGCATGGACCATAGGAATGTGGGGGAGATATGTAGGATAGTGGATGGGGGATGGAAAGATAGAGGTATGTGGGAATGGAATCATGACCAATGGTTGCACACATTGTGATAAACATTGAAGCTTTTGATGTGGATGGGGTGTAGGAAGCAATGGAGATGTTTTTTTAGGAGATGGTTGATGAAGGGCTTTAGGCACCCACATAGACTTAGTATTTTTATGACTTTTATTTGTCTTGTGGGATTTTTGTAATTTTTGAATGGAATGTGTATTTTGGATGGAAGTGGATGGTTGGGATTTTTGTGATGTGGATGTCTCATTCGACTTGATTTCTTTTTGCTTAGGTACCCAAACCATTTTGTTTTTAGACTTTTCTTTTGGAGGTATGGGCTTATATAACTTTTTAGATGTACTTTGCTTTGACATTTTGTATTGATGTCCTAAGGCATGAGGGTCCTTAGGATTTTTGACTTTATAAATAGAGGCATCCAAATTTTTATTTTTGAATCCCATGGGGTGGATGGAACGAGAGGAAGCTTTATGTTTACACAATGTGTGCATTTGTTGGTCATGACTAGGATATTTAGGGTATTTATGAAAGATTGGAATATTAGGTGTTGGAAGTAATGGTGGCAAAGTGGATGGAGGGAGATTAGGAGTTGGAAGTAATGATGGTAAATTGGATGGAGGAAGGTGTATGGTCACACGATTTTGACACTTGTAGGATGATGGAGAGGGGATGGCCATGTATGCTTTGGGGGTATGATAGGGCTTATGGTGGAAAGTGGACTTAGAATGCATGGAGGAAGTACCAACATCTTGAGATTGGTGTCCTTGGGGTATGCAATGGACAATGGGACTAGGTGTAGGTGGAACACTAGACATGATTTCCTTATTGGAAAGACCAAGTGGATATGATGGAGGACATGCAATGGGATCGATAGTGGATGATGGAGGATTTAAAGGATCTTGAGTATGTTCATTTAGATCCACATTATTGGTTTGATCTTCTATACTAGCTTGGGAGGCATATGTCTCATCAAGGGAAGTGGATTTTTATGGATCATGGATAGGACTAGGTGGAGGTGAATTTGGAATATCTTGCTCATGGATAGGCTCTTCATCATTATGGATATCATCTTGATCATAAAAGAGATATAGATTATGGACAGGTTGGATGACAATGATTTCATCTTGATTAGGACTAGGGCTTGATGTTTCCACATGCCTGGGAGTAGACTCTTGATATACCTCTTGAGTTGCTTGAATGGAATTGCAAGGGGATGACTCTTGGAGAGACTTGACATTTTCTTGATGGTCAACAACATATGAGCATGATGGAGGTTGACTTGGACTTATGAGGGGAGACTCTTGACTTGGCCCAAGGGGTTGAGGATGACATGGTTGACTTGAAGGACTTGGCATGATGTTTGAGGACTCTTTTGTATGTTCAAGTATATGAGTTGAATGACATGGTGGCAATTGATTCCTTTCTTGTAGCCCTTGGGTCACATCTTTTGTAGGTGGATTGGTGGATTTAGATAATGCAATCAATTTATGTTTTAAATATCTAAATGTAAGGCATTGATTTGATGAAGGATTAGATGATGGTGGGGGAAATGAAGAGTTTGATTGGTTAGAAGGTGGAGAGGCCAATGGATTAGGACTAGGACATGGTGGATTAGGGATATTCATTTGATTGGGTGGTGGTAAGGGTGCATGGACTAGATTGGTGTTCCCCTTGTCAAAGGTGGCATTAAGACTTAAAGGTTCTTGATGTTGTTGCCAAGGTGTACTTGGGAAGCTACATTGTTGTTGTGATATGGGTGGACATGTCGATGTGGCATTGACATGGAAGGTAAATGGGTTTTGTGGGCACGATGATGAAGGTGACACATAGGATTGTGGTTGAATGTCTTGTTGTTGGAATGGTGTTTGGACTTGTGATATGATTTGTTGTTGTGATGATGATGGAGGGGTTGAATAGGATAATGATTGTTGAAAGGTTGATTGATGTGGATAAGAGTTGAAATTAGAAGAGTTGTGATAGGTTGACGAAGGGGTAACATGATATGTGGATGGATGAGGTTGATATGATGATGTAAGTGACACATAGGGTTGATGTGAAATGTGTTGATGTGGTGATTGGACTTGATAATGTGCTTGTTGGACGTGACAGTTGGCCATGAGGTATTGGATTTGTGCTATGAGTTGTTGCATTTGTGGTGATTGGTTGGTTTGAAGTTTTTGGATAATGTTATGGGAACTTTGAATGATTTGTTGGTCTAAAGGTGTTTGATTTGTTTCAGCTTTATGAAGCATGTGAATAAGCTCTAGTGCTATGTCTTCAAATGTTGTCATGGTGCAAAATGATGTTGATTGGATGAAAGAAATGACTATGATTAGGATATGATGTGGAATAACAAGATTAGATGACTTGGACAATTTGGCAAGTGTTTATTGGAAGTTTGACTTGGGCAATATCAAACACAAGATTTTACATGTAAATGCATAAACACACACACCAAGCACAATGATAAGTTCGTCTTCCAAGATTAAATGCTATGATTAATCAAGCACTTGAATACACAACAACAAGCCCTATGACTAGTCAAGTGGGGTATGGCCAATTAGGTCTCTAGCTAGATTGCACAAGGTTGACTAAGAAAGAATTTGAAAGAAAAATCCTGCCACATAGCCGAGAGAAAGGGGTAACCCACCCTTCACTTTCACTTCCCAATGGTATAAAGTTCTTTGGGGCTTAGCCAAGAGTGACAAGATTTTAACTTCCAAACAAGCGTGTCTTTCGATTCACACTTCGATTGAGGTCGTCCCTAGGGGTGATGAAATCCCCTAGCAGGCCTCCTATGAAGGGTTTGACAAAATCAAATCAAGTGAGGTGTTTGTGATCACACACGCACTTGATTCACACTCACAATGATTAATTTCCCTTAGAAATGAAATGTTTGTATGCAAACAATAGAAGCACATGTTCTTTTTAACCCCAATTCAAATGTGTAGGAAGACAATGGTTAATTTTAGACCCAATTTTAATATGTGATTGAAGACAAAATTCTTTTTTAAGAGCCAAAATCCAAATGTGTTTGCAAACAAGGATTAATTTTATGCCCCAAATTGAAATGTGTGACAAACAAGATTTAAAAATGGAAGATGGGATATGTGCACCTAATTATTCACTTTCCAATTTGTTGTGTATGAATGATATTTCTGCCACTAAAACTCCTTATGATCACCTACAAAATCAAAAGAAATAATATCATAATGCAGCCATGAAAAAAAAATAAACTCATTAGAAAATTGCAATTTCAGATACATATTTTTCACATAGCCGAATTAGATTCAATTATTTGAAGACATTATTGATCTGAAAAATACAAAATCAAAGAACATATTGATATTATTTTTTGGAGAGCTTTCCAGAAATGTAAAGAAGTCAGAAAAATTTGCTATTTTGTGCCCAATATTAATTTTTTATTTAAAATCATAAACAAATTATAAAAAATACAAAATAGCTCCAAAAATTTTGAGTTTTTGACTGAAGTTGTATTATATCATTCCAAATCTCAAAAAACATTTTGTGATCAGATCGGCAACCATGAGTGAGATCTAAGCAAATTTGTTTTAAACCCTAATTTCAAAAACTCTATTTTTTGACTAATAATTTCACATCCAAATTTAAAAACTAAAGAGTAGACCCCTATCAAAATTTGAAGAGATTTCTAGAAATGTAAACAGATCTGAAAAATTCAATTATTTGCTCCCGAAATTAATTTTTTATGAAAAATAGAAAATAAATTATAAAAAATTCAAATCAACCCCAAAAAATCTGATTTTTGGAATGAAATCTCTAAACATTGTGTCCAATCTGAAAAAAAACAATTGTGAAGAAATACATAGCCGTTTGAAAGTTATGGTTGAATATTTGGAAACTAGGGTTTTGTTCACAATGATGTCAAACCTGCAACAAAAATCAAACAAAACCTGCAACAAAAAGAAACCCAACTCCAAGATTTCTCAAAATGTGTTAAAATATGTAAGGTTCACCAATGTAATCAAGGGAAAATCAGGTTTGTTAAAGGGGTTAGCACAATAACAATAAAATTCCTATGAAATAACAAAGCACAAAGGAAATAATATGAAAACAAAAGGAACAATGTTACCCTAGGTCTTCATCTTCCATGCTTCACCTTTGTTACACCTCCTAGCTTGCTGTAAATAGAGATGCCCTCATATTTGTATGAGCAACTATGACAAATGACAAGACCAAAGCAAGTTTTGAAGGATTTTATTGAAAGAAATGACTTGACAATAGACTAAAATGACAATGACTGCAAATGACAATGATCATAACCTAAATTGATAGAATGAGCATGAGATGGAGAGAGAGAGAGAGAGAGAGAGCTGAGAGAAAGAAAGAGCCAGAGAGGGACAAAATGAGAACAAAATTGCCATTTTATAAAAACTGCAATTTTGAATGTGTGGCCAAGATGAGAAGATGACAAAAAACCCTAGAATCAATGATCAAGATTGAATGTTGCAATAAGAATTAGGGTTAGGTCAAAATTAGGGCAAATGATAAGGATGAAGGGCCAAGATTGAATTATAAGATAATTCAATCAAGGGTCGAAATTAAATGAGATGTCAAAAGTCAAGAATTAATTTGGAAGATAAGGCTGGCACGGACAAAGAGGTTGCTGGAGAAATTAAATAATAAAATTTATTTACTCCAGGTGACTAAATAATTAAATAATAAAGATATTATTTAATTATGGAGGAATGTGACAAAAGAATCATTTTGAATTAAATAATGATTTAATTCAAAACTCAAGAGAATTGACTAAATTAAATAAATCAAATTTATTTATTTTATGAGAGAAGAGACCAATGAATAATTAAATAATTAAAATAAATATTTAATTATAGTAGAAAGTGGAAAAAATTAAATAAATTAGAATCTATTTAATTTTAGAAAGAAGGGGACTTAATTAGTGACGTAATTAAATAAATAAAACTTATTTAATTAATCAAGGGAGAATAAAGATAAAAATGAATTAATTAAATAATTAAAATTATTTAATTAATAGAAGAATTATGACTTTAGAAAATAATTAAATAATTAAAAATTATTTAATTATTAAGAATGAAAGGGGCTATGTTGAATAATCAAGAGTTGCAAGCCTAGGACAATTTTATGTGTCTACAATAGCTAGAATAAGGATTACCAAAAGTCAAAGGGTCTTGAGGCATACCTTGTCTTTGAGCCCATGGTCTCCTTTGTGCAATGAAGAACACTTGATCATCATCACCTTCTACTAGCTTAAAGTCAGTAAGTAATTGCTTAGTTTCCAGATTAGCCACCATCTTGCATCTGCAGTCACATTTATTTTGTCTGCAATGTGGATAGAACTCAGCCAAGATCACTTCAGCTTCCTCATGTTTCTTCCAATCTTGCATAGTGTCCAGTTGTGTAGCCATATTGTTAATGATGTCCTGCTTGAAATCAGACTGCAAATTTATGATCTCCATCTGGGAAACTCTGCTAGAAGAATACTTTCCCACTATAGCTTGATGACCTCTACCCTTCTTCACATTTGCTCAGGAGTAATTGAGACATATCTTCATAAGATCATCCCAAGATGCTTGAGTGATATCTCCGCCTCCCATCAGGTCCAAGGAATCTATGTAGGTATCATTGATTCCCCTTATAAAAAGTAATTTCTGAGATTCTTAATTAAGAGTATGGTCTAAATTCTTTTTTAGAGAAAACAGGAATCTTAATATATAATCCTCCAAACTTTCATCTTCCTTCTGTTGAATTTGGAATATATCATCACCTTTACTGCCACTCTTACAATATTCCTTATATTTCTCAAGAAATTTTGTTTGCATGGCTGCCCAACTATCTACAACACCCCTTCCCAAACTCATGAACCATATGAGAGCTCCCTCCTTCAAGGTAGTAGGAAACAATTTCAGTTTATGAGCATCTGAAGTGTAGTCATAACTGCGACAGAGGATATCAAACTCAACAGAAAATTTTATGGGTCCTCTGTAACTAAGCCATAGAACTTGGGAAGTAATGAAGAAGGAATATTCTTAAGGTTGTCATTGTTTTGATGGGAAATAATGGGGAATTCAAAAGTAGGAGGTCGATTAGGTGGATTACGTGCCATGTTCACCTGACCAAGTATAGAAGCAAATGGATTCTCTTTAGGTTCTTCGTCAAATGGGATGAATAGCGAGTCAACACACAAATCTAGCAAATGGGTTAAAGTTTTGGTCTTCTTGGTCTTCTTGGGCTTCAAATAGATTAAAGTTTGGGTCTTCAAATGGACTGTAATCCAGTTCAGAACTACTATAAAAAAATGACAAATTTGGGAGAAACCTTCCCCGAGCATCTCTTCTTCTATGCATGCAACAAAAATGGATGGTATTTTAAAAGATTTTGAAAATACTTGAACAACTGACTAAACTACTACTAAAAATGACTATAGTAGGTTCTTAGATTGACACCATCCCCGACAACAGTGCCAAAATTGGTCACGCCCACAAAAGGATATAAAAGTCATAGCATAACTAAACCTGGGAATTAGAAATTCTAACAGGTGACTAACATCTTCTCATAGTCGTTCATTTACTTTGTCAAACTAGGGAATGTATACTTGAAATGGAGTAGCACAGTTGTGCACTAAGAACTAGTTTCCAGTCACCATCTATAGAAAACAAATGCTTAAAAGAAGTACAAAGTAAATCTTTTTAATTCAAACACAACTCGGCTAAAACAGAAATCATAGCAGCTATTGTTAAAGGACAAACTATGAACTGGCCTTATGTTGCAGGAACAAACACAAGGATGGATTCTCGATGTTGTAGGAACAATACAAGGCTGAGTTTGCATTGAAATCTATAGAAATAGATTCTAACTAGTAATCAACTTGAAATGAATAATTAACTACAACAACTTACTACATAATACTTACTAAGTGGGCCCCCTTAGCAAGCATCAACTAGATTACACAAGAAGTTGACTCAAAACTTCATCGAATTTTATTCATACTCAAAATCAGGATACATCGATTACTCTGTTTGAAAATAAAACTTAACACAAAACTCTATTGCTTATTCAACTTAATTTTAACACATACTGTTTTTATCATCATTCACTCACGCAGGAGGAACGGTTATTTAAATGAAAAAGGAAACTAACTAACTAACAGAGGGAGTCGTGATCATAAATACATTATGAATATGTGAAACAGATATTCATAAATGAAAGTCTATCTGCTCGACGTGACCCAGAGAGAATATAGCATTACACACTCCCTAGATCAAAGGACCATTTAAGCTCCTTCCCAAAGATTCGGTCAAAGAGTTATTATTGGAACAACTTCTTCAACAGAGCCGAGATTCTTTGCACTTGATCAGCTCCTACTCCCTCCAACAACCTGCAATAAGTGACAGAGGTGAAGGAAAGCATACACACAAGTGACACGACATCCATTCATTAATCACACGTTAATCCTATTCCATTATCCAAAATCATAAGCATACATCAGCCATGCGGGAGGTCAAAAAGGTAATTAATAAAGTTGTCAAGCTACAGGATTATGGAATTCGTTGCTACAAGATACCACCCGAAAATTCTTTAATCAACAGGTTTAAACAACTATTAGTAACAAAAGTAAGAGTATCAAAAGTTTCAAACTATGAGCATATTTAAGGCTCATCAATAGTATGCCTGGATATAGACTTAAAATAAGAAAAAAATTCAGTTACATCATGTATGTTTGGAGTACCACCTAATTCCTAGCAGTAGATGATAATTTTTTTAAAGACTAGCCAAATCTTTAATAAATAGAGTCTACTTGCATGTCATATGAATAAATCTATTTATAGAAGTGTCCTCAAGGAAATAAGTAATTGCATGAACATAATAAGGAATGCCCTCCTTGGTCCCACGGAGCCTAAAGAGTATGAGTAAAAACCTCATAATCCTTTACTCGTTTGTTGGCCACTAACTTTGAAGATTCTTAGAATAAGGTTTGGAAAACCTTTAGAGGATTTGAAGGTTCTACCAAAATAGTCACCAACACACCTAATTACTAGAACATGTGCAACTAGAGAATCACCTAATCATTGGGAGAATGATTTAGGTAACTAATATTAAAAAATGTAATTTATAAACTTATAAATAATGGTAAGCCTCATATATTAATTTAATTTTAGATTAATAATCTAACTATGACCCTCCCAAAATCCAACAATGTAAGAACACTGTACTTAGATGGCGTAGTATTGAAGGCAGGTTGAATGAAAAAAACTACAAATGGGTGTGAAAAGCACACAAATGGAAGCTAAACAAGGAATAACAATGAAGATCAAACAAAAAACTATATTCATGTGTAGAAATGAAAGAAATATAAATAGGATACTTATAATGATATTGCTATCAGGATTCAACCGTGTAGTTTCGAGTCAAACTCATTGACCCATGTTTCATGAGTAGTGGTTCACCGGAACCCATCTCTCATGATATCAAATGGCCCACTTAGCACTCATTGCATCTAGGTGATGCTCACAAAGGTGAAGCACTGGTCCGTCCCAGGAGGTCACCCATCCCGGTACTGCTCCAGCTCAAGCGCGCTTAACCGGCGAGTTTTCTCCAAGGTTAAGCCTGCTTGAGTTGTTACCCCATTTGCAAAACCTTCAGCAAGTGTTGTGTCTTATGAAACATTCATTATAGAGCCCCTTTAGCTCATCAATTGATAAGTAGGAGGTATTTTTCCACAGCGTATCAAATTATGATATTGCTATCATGATTCAACTGTGTAGTTTTGAGTCAAACTCATTGACCCATGTTTCATGAGTAGTGGTTCACCGGACCAGTGCTTCACCTCTATGAGCATCACCTAGATTCAATGAGTGCTAAGTGGACCATTCGATATCATGAGAGATGGGTTCTAGTGAACCACTACTCATGAAACATGGGTCAATGAGTTTGACTCGAAACTACACGGTTGAATACTGATAGCAATATCATAATTTGATAGCAATATCATAATTTGATACGCTATGGAAAAATTGGAGAAAACTCTCCTACCTTAATGAGTGCTAAGTGGACCATTCGATATCATGAGAGATGGGTTCTGAACCACTACTCATGGGGCAATGAGTTTGACTCCTACATTGAATGATAGCAATATCATAATTTGACACGCTGTGGAAAAATACCTCCTACTTATCAATTGATGAGCTAAAGGGGCTCTATATGAATGGTTCATAAGGCACAACACTTGCTGAAGGTTTTGCAAATGGGGTAACAACTCAAGCGGGCTTAACCTTGGAGAAAACTCCCTGGTTAAGCGCGCTTGAGTTGGAGCAGTACTGGGATGGGTGACCTCCCAGGACGGACCAATGCTTCACCTCTGTGAGCATCACCTAGATGCAATGAGTGCTAAGTGGACCATTCGATATCATGAGAGATGGGTTCCGGTGAACCACTACTCATGAAACATGGGTCAATGAGTTTGACTCGAAACTACACGGTTGAATCCTGATAGCAATATCATAATTTGATATGCTGTGGAAAAATACCTCCTACTTAGGATACTTATAGATGAAACCCAATGCACATTGTGAAATCTAACACACACTATGCCACTCAATCGTTAGAAAAATATCTACCGACTTTTGGAAATATAATCCTTCCAGCTCTAACTCTTGAGCTCTATCCAAAACCCACTAGATATTGCACCTCTTAAAATTACCATGCATCACATATAAATAATAGTGTTACCCCAAGTTTCTAGGATGAAGAGGGTAGGGGATGGTAGGATGAGTCCCCAATTTTTCAAATTTTGAGGCCAAATTTGGGGACGACGGGAGGAGGACTACATAAAATATAGGGAAAATTTAAAATATATAATAAAAATTAAAATATTAATATGAAAACATGGATAAAGCATGCATAATATACATTATAGAACCTTAAGTTATAATACCTCAAAATCTTTGGAGCAAACCTTCTAGTATTGTCATACTTTTCTCCTTATTTTCAATTGTTTTCTATATTTTTAAGCTTTATCAATCATAAACGCATACCTCTAATAAAGAAGATATTACAATCTAATGATTTTCTCAAGAATAACTCTTTCTTCTATCTCAAAACATTGTCATCAAACACACCCTTGTTCATTCATGACTATCAAAAGTTCCTCTCTAATATTTTGTCACTTTACTTTATCATTGTGTTTTCCTTCATCTTCAAAATTTTCCTTCATTAGACTATGTCCCTTTAGTCCAAAGTGATTTCCCTTTCATGGTTGACTACTCACTTGTCCAAAGTGACTGCCTTTTTTGCTAGACAAACCAAAGTCATATTTAGCCCAGTGTCAAGTACTTTAATGATAGTCCTTTGAAAAATTTGTGCATTATTCAAAACCACAATCATCTTGTGGTGAGGTCACTTTGCAAACCTTTTCATCACTGGATTGTCCAAAGATTGTCCTTTTGATCTCCCCTCTTTCATCTTCACAACTAGTACAGGGCTTTTGAAGCTTCCAAATTTTCATTTTAAAACAATCCACTTTTAGTCCATGGTCTATCCTCTTGATGAGTTTGGACACTTTCTAAATTATCTAACCATCTTCTTTAAAGATCCTACCATGTATGCCATTGGATTTCTTTATGATTCTAATGATTTCAAATAGGTTTTGACCTCTCCATTGCTTAGAGAAACATCATATTGAATTTTTGGAGGGTTCAATAAGGTTCTTTTACTTGTGTTTCCTACATAACCCATTATGTAACCTTCTATGACTATCTTTTCAAAGGTTTGATTGTCCTAATCTTGGTAAGATCTACCCTTGATTTTTCCGTTATTGCACAATATTTACCTTTTGTAAAAATTTAATAGTTTCATTCACAACACTCTATGATCAAGGTGATTTCCCTTTATGACCTGGTCACTACCCTTTGTTATTGCAAGTTAAGGATTGTTCATCATTCATGAGTGACAAAATCTCATCATTTTTTTTTTTGTTTTGACCATGCTTTGATGCAGGGGATAGCTAGCCATCCTTGAGATGGTTGAGTGACATCTCAAGTGTCCCCTTGCTATCCCTAGGATGATCAATTGTCGCCCTTTTACCATTGACAGTTTCCCCATTTTGGGGATGTTTCCCAAGTTTTGAAATAAAAAAGGGAAGCCAAGGGACTATCCCATATCCATCCCCTGTACCCAAGACATCCCAAGGACAGGGACATGCCATTTTAGGGGGGGGATGCATTCCTAGGTTTCTATAACAAATAATTCCAAAATTAGAAGATCTTATCGACATAGAATTTGAGGATTAATCAACAAGACATTTTAACATTAATGTGTTCCCAAGAGGAAATTTGATTTGTAAGGTAAAAATATGTGCAGTCTACAAATAGAACATTTATGCCATTATGTAGGAAGTTAAAAAATGATGCTTCCTAACATTCTAGCCTTTACAAACCACCATATAATATAATTTCTATTGCTAAATAGATGTTTCACTAACACTATATTGTGTTTTAGCAATCGACACCTATTGATTTTTCCAAGGCATGCACATAGTTGATTTGTGTAGCATGAGATATTTGCATGTGGGATTACACATGCTACATAAGAGCTAGGACAAGGCTTGTGCTATGCTCTATGCACAGGAAATTTATTTGCAATTTGTGATGCACTCAAATAGATTTGCGCCAAGACTAATAGAGTCTATGCAAGGTCAATAATTTTTGCATCTTTTGGAAATGGGTGCAATAGATTTCTAAAATTGATCAAAAAAAAAATAGATGCACAAAAAAATTTAAGCTTGTGCACAAAAAATTCACATAAAACAATATGTGTGTACAAGTTAGGCTTGGACAAGTGAAAATATACCAAAGTAGAGACATATTATAGGTTGATGTAAGTTTTCACTAACCTTGAGGATCTTCTTGCATTTGATACCTTAAGTAAAAATATTGAGCATGAGGCTCACAATTCAAAATAGTGTTGAAATCTGATTTAGCCATCTAAGTCAACTTACTTAAGTTTCAATGGTCTATGAATGCTTTTTTGGTCCCTTATGCTTATAGCAAATAAAATATTCTTTATGCTTTCTTTTTTGGGTCTTCATGCCAATGCATGTATAAGATATGTACAATTCCTTCTTGTTGCTTCTTTGGTATCTCCCTTCTCCAATTTGTTTCTTCCTCTTACTATACAACATTTGAATCCCTTGGCACATGGTAGGAATATAGATTAGTTACATTGAATAGTGGGAGATATCAACCCTTCAGGAAACTTGATCTCATATGCATTCTTAGAAAATTTGTGCACAATGGCATGGTCTAATCTCCTTGGGATTTACCTTGTATGTTTCTCTAGGGATTTTTTCCTTCCTTAGATGCACTATGACTAACTCACCCTTAGAGTAAGTCATGTTCCTTTGATGCTCATCTACATGCAACTTATACCTTGTGTTGCTCTATTCTAGTTGCTCCTTTACTTGAACATGAACCTTGCCACTATTAATAGATATTTGATAGCTCATGGGGATGTCTTGTATACTAATTGCAATGGCATCATTTTTTGGCTATATGTTCATCAAGTCAAATGGAAACTTTGTGTAATGTCCGCTTTTGGGATTGCCCTAAATCTTGCTCTGGAATAAAGAAATTAATGTAGTTAGGGTTATAACTAACCAATTTTATGCTTGAAGCAATGTAAAAATTGTTCTAGATCCTACAATCATGTTAGATAATATTGGAAATATAATTCATATGATCAAAACATCTATAATAATTGTCTTATCTATTTAAACCATGTAAAAATACATAACTATTTCAACTATATAAACTACAAAATATCCATAATGCATAGCACAAACATTTAATCATAATAGGACTTGGGTGAGAAACATGATAAGGTGCCCGAAGTTATCCATGCTAAGCCCAAGAGTGGATATACCATCCCTCTTGGCCCCAAATGGAAAACATTCGAGTATCCAACATGGGGTGGCGTACTTAGTGGATAAAATTGTATGTGCCTTCCCTATCCAGGTTTCCTTATCCATCCTTTGATTATGATTGAGACTCATTGGATCTAGATCAACAACCAATCCATGTAGAAATTGGGGAAAAGCTACAATAGGAGCATCATAGATTCTCCTTTCTAAGCCCAAGGGTAGACACTCACCCACTTGGCCCCTGTAGACATGTAAAATATACTGATTGACATTGTGCATCTGATCCCGACTACTAACATCATTTCATCCTGAATCATCCTTCAGTCTAACCATTTAATCAAATTCCCCTATTTGATTAAATTCATTAATATTCCTCTCTTAATTAAATAAATCAGTTATCTAATTAAGTCACCTCTTCTCAATAATTAAATTATTCATCTGATCTAATTATCCCTATTTAATTAAATAATCAATTTTATTTGATTAAATCTCCTAAGTATGTTTATTAAATTAAATAAATTAAAACATTATTTAGTTTAATCTAACATCATCTCTTTTAATTAAATAAATCAAAATCATTTTTTAATTATTCTCTTATCACCTTCTTCTCATATTTTATTTAAATAAATCTATAAATTTGAGTCAAATAGGTCACATCATCTAATCTCTCATTAAATTAATTAACCCTTGATTAATTTAATTCTAATTCATGTCCCATCCTCTAGCTTTTCCCACTTGCACATGAAAATAGATTTAATTGATTTATTAAATCCTTTATTTTCCTCAATAAGGCATCTTTTGGAATATCCTTTAAGTTTGAATTCAAAAATCCAAATTGACATGTATATCCAACAAGGCATTTACTCCATCTTACATGTCCTTTTCCTTGAGCCAAGTGGAATTTATTGCATTTTCCCTTCCCTCTTGCAAGTCATTTCAACAAATTTGAAATTCAAAAATATGCATTTATTGGCGCAATCCTCAAAACTTGCACATCCTCCATCTACTCATAAATTGACAAGTGGCATCTTTCCATTGGATGAATTTTAGTCCCACATTGCTCAAATTTGGACATTCATCCATCTTGGCATTATATAAATAAAGAGCTCATATCCTCATTTTATCATCCACAAATTATTCAAAGTTACCATGCTCAAATATCTATCAAATTACATCCATCATTCTTGAATCTTAGCTAGGTTATGCAGGTTTTTGGCTTGGAGCACTCAATCTTCATCAACAAAGTGGATCATTCATCAATCATCATCAATATATATCAATCTTGCATCATAGGAGTTGGGAAAGTGCCAATTTTCACATCAAATTGGCACCAATTCCCCCATGGGGTCAAGAGTTTCTTGCTTAATTAGGATTTAATCTTTATTTTGTTATTTCATTGTGTTTTTCATTTTTTTTTCCTAATTTGAGTTATGTTAATGGATTTCATGGGGAATCTTTGTTCTTGCTTGCAATTCATCATATAATTTGTTTTTTCTTATTGTCTTGCAAGTATTTGGATTGGGGTTCTCACATTTGGTGCTAGAAGGAGGGAAAAATCTCATTCTTTATCACTTTTCTCAAAAAATTACATGTTTTTGTTTATACATAGAAAAATTCCAATGCTGAGAGCTCAGCGTCATTGTTTTAGCACCACTGGAAACTCAAACTATGACGCTGGAGTCTTCTCGCCCAAAAATTTGAATTCCAAACTGCGTTGCTTGACCATTCTGACCCGCGGTATTTTTCAAAAGAATCAAACCGTGACACTGTGCAAAAGTGCAATGCAATTGAGCTCACTATCCTTGACACAAAGTGACACTAACTGGTAAGCGGTGCTGTACAACACCACTGAGAAATCAAACTTTGACGTAGTCACAGGTTGCACCGCTGGCAGAGAGTAAAAAGTGGAAATTTAATTTTAGCACGTGCTTTTGATCATTAATGAGTTTATCTTCTATTTTCTACTTTTTAATCTCTTTATTTTGTAGAATTTGACTAGTTTTCTCTCTTGTAGGTTGGATCAATTGAAAATGAAAGAAGGAGAAGCATGAGGATGATATTTCGCAAGATCAAACTGTTTTTAAACACTTTTAGTGTTTGTTTAACACTTTTTTAAGAAATTGTTATCTCTTTTTGCTTAGGACACTAATTTCATTTGGGCTTTAAAAAGGATCTTCTTCAATTTTTTCTTGCAAAGGCTAAAACAAACATTAGGACTATAACTTACTAGAGTTTGTTTTTTTGGTTAACAATTGAACAAAATATCTCTCATTTGTCTTTTGGTGCTTAAAAATAACTCACAATTTCTTTGGGAATCTAAAATGAACAAGTGCAACTTTGTTTTGTGATGGCTTACTTAAACTAACCTCATTGAAAAAGGACGTATGCGCTTCTCTCACACTTTATAGTGATCTTGAGAATCAAAAGGCCCTTTTTGTGATTTTAGGTTAAGACAAAGCAATCACCTCCACACTTCATCTTTGGGTTTAAAATTGAACAAAATCTTGTGCGAGTGTGGATAAATTTATTTCATGTGTTCTCCCTTTGTTTCTAAAGAAGGTTTGATCAAACTATGAATAGGTTTATTTGCTTTTGTTTATCTTAGAGGGCTTGCCTCGGGGAAAAAGTACTTACCCAAGGGAATGACTCAACTGGTAACACTCTAAAACTGAGAGTATATCTAGCTAGGATATAAATGTGGGTATTGGAAGAAACACCAATATCATGCGGTTGATTCCAATAAGATGTATTTGAAAGGGGACTCTCGTCGTATGGGTCAATCTCCATGAATGAAAAGTCCTTATTAAAACCCATGTTCTAGAATTTTCCAAAATCCTTAATCTATTTGTTGGTGCAAGAATGGTTGTTCTGAATCCACCCCACACTTTTATGGTCTTTTAGTAGAAACGGAAAGCATGCCATGGGAGTTTCATGGGTGTTGATGCTTGGCTTCCCTGATTGAAGTTAATGAGTTGTGGAGGGGAGCCAGTGGGGTCACACATCTAACCATTCACTAAAGATAAGTGTAGCTAGACATGTCCAAGTGGGAATCCAACAAATATTGTCTTTCAGATCCATAGGGTTGTATACATTCTCGGTCACAAAATACTTTGCTTATACAAAAAAATCTTGAAAACAAACACTAAACATCCTCATCAAAACTTCAAACCCTTTAGGAGACAAATACAATTGACTCAATCCATATGTTATTGCTTTCCCTTGGGATTTACATCCTTAGAGGTTTCTAAACATTGGATTACATCTCAATTTGTCTACTAAAGTAAATAGTAGGTAAAGACTTTCCTTGAGTTCATCAAATTTCCACATAACATACTTTGTGGGATGTGAAGAAATCAAGACATTGGACATCTAGTTTGGAAAACTTAATCAAAGAAAGTGTTTGTGGTAAAATAAAGCCATTAAGCAAAGTTGAGAAAAATGAACTCTCATATGTTTTGAAGCCTCAAGAATTTTAAATCCTAAAAAAAAAATCATTGGTCCAAAAATCTGAAAATGTATACACAAAGTGAATCACTTCTTGGTTACAAAGGTCTATAGAAGTATTGTATTATCTTCAATACCTAGTTCTAGGAAAACAAAGTGTCTTTTTTAGGTTCATCTTAGGATCAAAAGAAATCAAAATATTTTTCACCCATCCTTCAAACATCAAAGCAAAAATCATCTCACTATCACCTTTTGAAAAATCTTGAAAATTATCCTTCATGCTAGGATTTTTGGAAACAAATAAAAATCATCAAATCCTTGAGATAAAATCCTTGAAATCTTTATCAAATTATCTTTGGATAGGTATGTGTAGATGCATCCTTTTGCATATGCTTAGTCAAATGTATCAAACCATCTTGTTTAGCTAGGTATATGTAGATGCATCCTTCTTCATATGCTTAGTTAAACTATCATCTTGTTTGAATAGGTGTGGGTATCCTTCTCCCTACACATATTCAAATTATCATCCTTTGAGAAAATATACCTTTTAGATAAACCATCCAACATCTTAGGGTCTATTTCTTCAAAATAAAAGCAATCAAAATCAATAAAAATCAAGGACAATCCAAAAAGGAAAATCAAAATCAAAATCAAAATCCAAAACATATCCAAAAGTCCCAAAAGCCTAGCATCTCCTTCAATATTTATCAAAAGACCAAAACATCCACATCATCCATCTCTTGCATCATCATCATGTCACCTTTTGATCATTAAGATATCCTAAAATTTTCTAATTTTTGTATAATGTAAATATCAATCCAAAGAATCAAGAGATTTCATCTCCCATATTCTTGAAAAATTAATCCTTGTTTTATGGTTCAAACTAGATCTCAGTACAAGAAGAGCATGGAAGCCGACAAAGAAACACCCGCTTCAAGTGATCTAAGCCAAACAAACGTTGAAATGAATCCCATCGAATCAAGCAATCTTTTGACTATATCATCGTCACAAAACCAACAAGAGGAAACCCAAGGAGATGATCTTACCTTTGGGATGTCTAATGAAGAAATAACTGAAATGCTCCAAAAGTTGGAAAACCATAAAATCATCAACATCATGATGAGGCTTAACCCTTCACTATACATGCTTGAACTAGCAAAACAAGGGGCCAAATTACCTTTGTATTTCAATGTGAGTACCATAGTGGAGAAATCTTTACCACCAATCTCATCCACCATCCCCATCTTATCTACACCCCCATCCCAAAACATTCTGCAAATCACATCTTTTGCTCCAACCCAACCCAATGTTAATAAAGGAAATGCATTTCTTAATGCTATTCAATCACACCCCCTTGTTAACAATCAATACTTGGATGAAAATACTATCTTGGAACAAAAAATACCCCAAAATACATTACACAAGTATGTTCCTCTCACTTTCCATCATGATCCATCATCATCATCCTTCTGCACAACACCGCAAACACCTCTCCTCACAAATTTGCAAGAGGAAGGAGACATGTTCAGACTAGGGGGCATTTTTGACACCACAAAATTTTTGCAAGAACTCACACCCCTCACATTTCCACCTCTTCCACCATTTCCATCATCATCCACACCACTCCTTGGCTTAGGGCTTCCTCCTTTACCAAGTATCAATCAAACCAACATCCTGAATATCAATCAAAACATCATGCAAAACTTGTTGTTGACATTGCAACAACATACGACAAATGCACAAGCAATCATGACATCATCAACAACCCCACTAACATCGCAAAGCATGGTCTCTCAAGGACCAACCACATCAATAGAACCATTCACCACTCAGTACCTCCACAAACACCATTCCAAATCCACCACCACCCCTGCCACCACCAACTTCTAGCATATCAAACCAATACAACATAGCATTGTAAGTTGCTTTTCAAAGGGGGTTCAAACAAGTGCAAAAATTAAAAGCCACGCAATTAGTTGCTCAGCAAGCCACTCAAGCCGCACAAGCTGCCCAATTTGCATTGCAAGTGCAACAGGCCGCACAAGCCCAAGTGTTATTGCAACAACAAAAACAACAAACCACTCAAGCTGCGCAAGCCACTCAAGCAACCCAAGCCACATTTCAAGTACAAAAGGTTGATCAAGCACAAATTCTATTATAACAACAAGTGGCACAAGCACAATCCCAAGAACAAGCTCAAGCTCAGGAAAACACCCAATATCAAGCACAACACGCACAAGCATAGATGCAACTTCTTGCACAAAAAAAGCAACACAAATGCAAGCATATCAACAAGCAATAAAACAATATCAAGAGCAGCAAGAAGCAGCCCAATTGGCAGACCAAAAAAAGTGTTGTTGGAATAATGGTTCAAGCACAACAACAAGCACAAATCTTAGCACAACAACATCAAGATCAACAACAAGCGTTGTCCATACAACAATAGGTAGAAGCCTACCTAGCTTGATAGAACATATAGATACCATTGAACAACACATCAAACAACCCACCCATCCAAACCATAATTGAAATCCCCCAAAACACCTTCATCCCACCCCCTGATCCGCAAAATGACATAATGACACAAAGCGGTTGCTCTTGCAACAAGTGCTCGATCTTCAATCAGGGAAAACCACAAAGACACCAAGAAACTTGTGTCCCTATCCATTTAATAGGAGCCTTGTGATGAAACCATTCCCCAAGGGATTTGAGATCCCCAAATTTTACAAATATCGTGGGATGGGAAACCCTGAAGATCACATCAGGGAATTCCAGGTTCATTGCATGGAAGTCGCATACGATGATACTTATCTGATGTGGCTATTTCCTAGGATTTTGGGAGGCCATGCTATGGAATGGTTCTCTCGCCTACCTTTAGGCATTAGGAAATTCCAAGAAATTATAGACACATTCATAAAAAATTATGCATGCAACATTGCAATGGATGTTAGTATAGAAGAACTCTCAGCTCTAAAACAAGGTAAGGGTGTATCATTCGCTTCATTCCTACAATGATGGTGATCCAAGGCCAATCGGAGCAAGTGGACCATGCCCGAAGAACAAGAAGTTTGCACCGTCATAGCCAACCTTGATGGCCTCTTGGCATTTCATCTCAAGGTACAAGGGATCACCGCATATAACCAGTTGATCTCCAAGGTGCTCGGCATCGAACGAGCCCTTATGACTCAACCTGTGGGATCAACTTCATACCCTAAACAAAAAAACAACCACTCACCCTCCAATTACAACGATAAACCTCGCACGTGGGAAAGAAACAAATTTTTTACTAATGATGGTGTTGTTGATGCCAAGGTGGTCATTAGTGCTCCATGCCAAAATACACCCGTACCACAAATCCAAATCCAACACCAAAACAATCATCATGCAATACAACAACCAAACAACAATCTAACAATCAACAATCTCAATGATCAAAGGGGACCACCCCAACACAAAAAGAGTTATCCCAAGCAAAAATACACTACTTTGGGGGAGCCACTAGAAGTCATCATGAAGAATTTGATAAACGAAAAACTCATCCAGGCTCCTACCTTTGAGAATTACCAAGAACCGGATGTGAAACCTCCTTGGTATAATGAGAATCAACTCTGTGAACTCCACAAAATCAAAGGCCATACCATGAATAGTTGCATGAGATTAAAAAACATAATTCAAGATCTCATCGATAAAAGAATTATAAACATGGAACAACCAACAGGAAACAAAGATCTTAAGATATACACGAATTTGATGCCTAATCATGGCAATAAAGGGAATAATAATAACACTGATAAGGGGAAAGGAACAAATGTGAATCATGTGTATGAAATAATCATTGCCTCCCTAGATGAAAACTGCATGGTCATCACCATCAAAGGTGCCCATGCTGAAGATTCTGGAGTCACCACAAGAGGTGAAAAAGTTACCATCGTAGGATCATCCTAGCCAAATAGAGTCCCTGCATCTAGATCTGTCCCTAATGGCTACAATGTCCTAGATCAACTCAAAAGAACACTAGCCCAAATCTCCATCATGGAGTTGCTAAAAATCTCATCTTCCCATAAGAAAATTCTTGAGGAAGCGCTAGCTTCATCCACTATCCCTGCAGGTCTCAATACAGAACAATTCAAGCTATGGTTGGAAATATCATTATTCCAAATCTCCTCACATTATCTAACCAATATTTCCCCGCTCAACCATCTCACAACCATGCACTCCACTTGGAAGCCATTGTACACAAGAGAAAAGTCAAAAGGGTCTTGGTGGATGGAGGTACGGGCTTGAATATATGTTCTCTCAACCTCATAAAACAATTGAAAATATCAGAGGATTCTATCGGAAAAGGAAAGGGTATCACTATAAGAGCATATGATGATCAAGAAAGAGTGTCTCAGGGAAATCAAACTCCCTATTCAAGTAGGGCCTGCCATCATGGAAACCACTTGTCAGGTCTTGGACCTCGACTTTCCATATAACATACTCCTGGGATGCCCATGGATTCATGCAATGAAAGAAGTAGTGTCAACTTTCCATCAATGTGTGAAATTCACACATGATGGACAAGAGGTTACCATCCATGGAGATCTTGAACCCTTTTCCTATTGCAAAATCCTTGAAGCAAAGTATTATAAAATCCCCCAAGTACCAAAAAATGATGAGGGCCCATCTACACCATACATCAATCCCTCCACTCTCACATCCACTTCTACGACAGAGACACCTGCCACTCCCACCATACCCACCATCTCTAACATTAAGGTAATCATCCAAGATAATGGTTGTGGAAACTAAAAGCTCCCTAATAATGCTTTTGTGGTAGGAGAGTTACCACAATCTCTTAGATCACGGGGACATCCACAAATAAATGAAGCCTCCACATCCCAAACATCTCCTGTGGACTATCCCACCTTTAGAAGATGGGGGGATCTTGGCTAAGAAGTTATTGAGGTAGATCCATCTCATATGCTATATCAAGATGAAAGAATAGTAGTTTATTTACCAATGGATGACATAAGCAAGGGTCTACAAATGATGCTCACAATGGGCTATGACAGAAATCAAAGACTTGGACAAATCGACAATGGGCTTATAATACCTATCATGCCAAAGACATGACCAATAACAAATATTGGCCTTGGATGTACCCCTTTGAGTATAACCATATGTGGCCAAAGTCTGCCAGTTAGAATGGTTAATAATCCTCCTCAGCCAACCCCAACATAACTAAGCTTACCAGTATCTACAGGTAGAGTCATAGATAACTTTACATTTGATATAATTGATGTTTGTAGTAGTACTGATGACAAGGATACCATGACCAACTTACCTAGGTTATTTGAGGATACCACTCTTTGCATGATTATCACCCTATCTTTTGAATCAAAGCACCAAAATTGTGAGATCTGCCTAGTATATCCCCAACTCATCGACTACGACCAACGAGGACCACCAATTCTCGATACATTAAAAAATGATGAGGCGCTCTCAAAATTCATGGGACTACAGGATAACATTCTAGATGGGGATCACAAAGCAGGGTTCATAATTGAGCTAGATACACATTCCTATTATGGGGAAACGATTGAATCCCTTAGTTGCAAAAGTAAAAAATTAAGAATAATATCCAAGTCCTTGAGTGAAAACCACACTGTAGCACTCTCCGACCAGAAAAAAGTAAAAAGAAAGGATGCATCCAACGGTGAAAACCTCTCTGAGGTGCCCGAGGATGGGGGATTCAATATTCCTTTAAGATCTCTTCATTAAGAAAAATCAGCAGTCTTGGTAGAAAAATGCAATCCGGTCAACCTAGGAATAGAAGAGACCCTGCACATCACATTGTATGCAGAATCACTACTATAAGAAGAGTAAGAGATCCTAGCAGCCTTCCTAAGAGAAAGATAGATAAATTTCACATGGAGTTATGCTGACATGCCAAGAATTGATCCAGAGACCATGGTTCACCATTTAGCAGTATATCCAAAAGCAAAGCTTGTTAAACAAAAGCTTCAAAAAATGCACCCTGAGATCACCTTATTAGTCAAAATGGAGCTAAAAAAGCTATTAGATGCAAGATTCATCCGACCGATAGATTATCCAGAATGGGTGTCAAACTTGGTACCTGTTTCAAAACCCAATGGGAACATTAGAATCTATACAGACTTCAGAGACTTGAATAGAACATGTCTCAAAGATGACTTCCCATTTCCAAACATCGACATGATAGTAGAAATGACAGCTAGACATGAAATGTTGTCACTAATGGATGGATTCTTAGGGTACAATCAGATCATGATAGCTAAAGAGGACCAACATAAAACAATTTTCACTTGTTCATGGGGGACATACTATTGGAACATGATGCCATTCATCTTAAAGAATGCAGGGGAAACATATCAAAGGGCCATGACATGATCCATAAGACGGTCAAAGATTATGTTGATGACATTCTAGCCAAGTCTAGGAAGAGAAAAGATCGCATAGCAACCCTTAGTGCCATCTTTGACAAGCTGGAGGAGTACAAGGTAAAATTAAACCCAAAGAAGTGTGTCTTTGGCATACAATCAAGAAAATTGCTAGGATATATAGTATCAATTAGGGGTATCGAGGTAGATCTAGCAAAGGTAAAAACAATCATCAAGATGGAGGCACCAAAAACATTAAATAAATTGAGAGGTCTCCAAGGCAGGCTCCAATCCATTCAAAGATTCATAGTACAGTTGGCGGACAAACAAAACCCATACTCTCACCTACTCCACAAGGGAGTAGCATACAAATGGGATACCAAGTGTGAAGAGGAATTCAATAAAATCAAATAATATCTACTAACACCACCAGTCTTAATGCCACCAATCCCAAGAAAACCATTGATTCTATACGTGTTAGCAACAACAGTAGCCCTTGGAGCTCTCCTAGCTTAGCATGATGAAAATGGAACAAAAAGGGCTATCTATTACATCATCAGAATAATGGTTGGGCATGAGCTAAACTATTCAGTCATCGAGAAAGCATGCCTCGCAGTAGTGTTTGCATCACATAAATTCAGACATTACATGTTTGCACACAAAATAAAACTCATCACAAAAATTGATCCTCTCAAGTACTTATTATCAAAGGAAATCCTCATAGGAAGAATGGAAAAATGGGTGATGATACTATCAAAATATGACATTGAATATGTGGAGCAGAAAGCAATCAAATGCCAAGTCACCGTAGATCAACTTGTAGAAGCACCAATCTATTCAGAGAATCCCCTCATCTTAGAGTTTCAAAATGAATATATTTTCAATCTCAACATAGTTGACCACTGGAAATTGTACTTTGATGGCTCATACACACAACATGGATCAGGAGCCGGTATTTTGTTTATCACCCCACAAGGGGATTGAATACCAAGATCCTACAAATTGGTGTTTCCTTGCACCAATAACATAGCAGAATACGATGCTTTAACCATAGGTCTTAGAATAGTAGTGCAGTGGAATATTATAGCTCTGAAAGTATACAGAGACTCTCAATTGATAATAAATCAAGTGAATGATGAATACCAAACCAAGGATGACAAGCTCACTCCATACAAGAAATTGGTGGAGACTCTCAAAGAATCCTTCATTGAAATTACATTTGAGCAGATTCCTAGAACCAACAACAGAGCAGTAGATTCCATGGCAACAATTGGATCCTTGTTGGATATCCCCCATAATGTTCCCAAATATGAATTCTTGATTGAGCATCTTCTCATGCTTGCATTCGAGGTACCAGAATCAGAATTCGTGTGCAAAATAGTTGGTCCTTGTGACCCTTGGTACCACAACATTTACACATATCTTCGAATAGGAGTCATACTCGCTGACCTACCCTCAAACCTAAAATGAACCTTTGTAAATAATGCATCAAGATTTGTCATCCTAGGAGATACCCTATATTGTAGAGCATAGAAGGAACCCTACTACGCTGCTTAAACACTAAGGAGGCATTAATCGCTCTAACTAAAGTACATAACGGTATCTATGGTTCACACTTGAGTGGAATGACCATAGACAAGAAACTACTGAGGATGGGGTATTATTGGACCACAATGGAAAGAGAGGCACATGACTATGCTAGAAGGTGTGGGTATGTGCAAGATCATCATGGAAAAAATAGGCCCTTAAGTGGAAAAAAAATTAAAAAAATCAGAGCTAGGAAACTTGATGTAAAAATTTGAATAAGTTATCTTTATTATTTCAAAAATATATAAGAATAGAATTTGTAGAAAATTGAATGTAGTTTCTAAACTACTAGGTTTGTTTAAAAAAAAAATCTATTTGGTGAAAATTTGAAATTTCAATGCAGGGTACTTAAATTTCAAGGAAAAAATAAGGAGTAGGTGTCTGTCTAACCACCCTAACCACAATAAAATCATAATATTTTTTTATAAGATTTTAGATATAAGTAGAGGAATCATGTCCCAATGTGATGCATTATTTTTTGTAATTTTTTTCCAAGTAAATAATTAATTATGAATTTTTATTACATCTTTTAAAAAATATAAAAACTCATATGTCGACCACCTTAACTTGGTCAAAGCTTCATGAAATTCAATTTTTATTTTTTTAATCCTATAGTATGTGAAACATAGAATGTGATGCATGTTTTGGATTCAAAAAATGTGATACCGTTTGAAAGCTATTGATGTTTTTCAATCAGTTTATCAATTAGGACTTTAGTCGTAATCAATAGAAAATGAAGAATAATTACTTACTAAATTCAAAGTAAAGCATAATTTATATTGGTGGAAAGCTGAGAATATCCTTAAAAACCCTTTTCATTTCATCAATTTTGGGTAAAAAAAAAATCGCCAGCCACATACCCATCATATTGCCACTTTTTGGCCCATCATGATATTGCACATACCCGTCTCTACAATGTCAACAGCATGGGGACCTCATCCATGCTCTAGCTCAAAAGCTTCATCATATCGTCACACCATGGCCCTTTTTGCAGTGGGGACTTGATCTCATTGGAAAAATCACCCCCACTTCATCTAACGGCCACAAATTCATCACAACCGCAGCGGAGTACTTTACTAAGTCGGTGGAAGCCATACCCATGACCTATATAATTGGGAAGCAGATTTTGAAGTTGATCCTAAACTATCTCATTTTCTGATATGGTGTTCCATAAGCCATTATCTCTGATAATGGGACACCATTTAAGAATCAGGAGGTTCATGATTTATGCAAAAAATTTAAAATCCAACATTGCTTCTCCACCCCATACTATCCCCAAGGCAATGGCCAAGCAGAAGCTACAAACAAAACCATTCTGAAAATCCTCAAGAAAACAGTCAATGACACAGGTCATGATTGGCATTTGTAGCTTAATCCTATCTTTTGGGCCTATCAAACTAGCATCCACACACCCACTGGTGCCACCCCTTTCTCCTTGGTCTATGGATCAGAAGCAGTATTCCCATCAAAATCGAGATCCCACCACTTAGGATATCACTGCAAAACCTTATCACAAATGAAGAGTATTGAGTGTCAAGATTGAATGAGCTGGAGCTACTGGATGAGTGACATATAGATGCTTTGAATCATTTGAAAATCTATTAGAATAGACTCAAAAGGAGCTACAATAAGAAGATCAGAAGCAAGACGTTCCAAGTCAGAGAACTAGTATTAAAAGAGAATTAGAAGAATGTCCCAAACCCAAGCAGCAAAGGAAAATCTGAACCTAATTGGTTGGGACCATTCGTTATCACAACAAGTTACAAGTCAGGGGCATATCGGTTATCAACACCTGAAGGGGAACCTCTGCAAGAGCCCATGAATAGCTCTCATCTCAAAAAGTTTTATGCGTAAATCTTTCAAGGTGTAGAACCAAAAAATAAAAAAAATCAAAAAAATATCCTTAAAAAATGGTTACTTCGATGAAAACCTGGAAAATAGGTGTCTTGGTAACAAAAAAAAAAGAAGCAAAAAATTAAAAAAAAATTAGAAAAATAATTGAAAATAGTAGAGAAAAAATCATCCTCTGGTGAAAACCACTTCGGTGGCACTTTGGGCAAGTACCTTGGTGAAAACCTGGCAAACAAGTGCCTTGTGTAAATAAGCACTTTCCATCCACCAGGATCTTTACAGCTTGTTCTGCATCTTCCATCCATCATGCTTCCATCATCCATCACATTCAGATCTCCATCCATCACTCATCCACCTGCATCTGCACCATAGCTTGGTCATGTTCCCTCCTAGTACTACTCGAGCCATCCTCAAGGTTAGTTTGTCCTGCCTTTATGGAAGTAGTCTATTGCATCACACTGGGGGCATGTTCTTATTGGATCAAATTGGTCTATGTTCTTAAAATCCTCAAATCAAAAAATCTAAAAAATGTCAAAAAATTACAAAATCCAAAAAACATTCAAAACATATCAAAATCCCAAAACAGGTCAAAAAATTCAATCAAAAAGATCAAAAAATAGGGTCATCTTGTCGAACTACATGGTCTATGCATATATAATGTAGGCAAGGATAATCTATTGATCAGCCCCTGAGGACCCTAGGATAAGTCTTTAGGTTAGTCTCTTGGTCAAAATCTCATAAAACCCCAAAACAGTGAAAAATTAAAAATTCAAAACATTTGCAAAATCTCAAAAATACCAAAAAAAATAGCCTCAAAACATCTCGAAAAGATCAAAAACATCCAAATATTTGAAAAATCCATCTTTCTCATCTCCCCTTCACCCATAATAACATCATCCATAATAAACAATCGTCATCCTCAATGTTTGGTAAGATAATCAGAAAAGTGAAAACTCAAAACATCAAGTCATAGGTCTAAGTCGGTACAAAAACAAGATGGTCAACTCTTCGTGTCGATAGCTCATCATCCAACTGGTCCCATATCAAATCATTTGAAAGAACACTTTGGGTAAAATGAAATGACGTGCCACCATCTACTAACATGTCCTAGGATGAATCCTTCCTACAATGGGCATTATATTTTGGCAATAGTTTCGGTTCTTATCCTTGAAATCACAGTATCTTTTCATTGGCGGTATTGAAGAACATCAGCCTATTTGTTTACTTGGTCTTTATCCTTTTGACTTATCTTATTGCGCTCATTCCAAGGACTTCTTGATGATATCCGAAGAAGAGGATTTAGAGAAATAGGAATGGGGCAATGATCATTATCTTTTTTCTATTGTGCTTGTTCGGAATTCTTGCAATATAACCTTGGCAAATACTTTCTTTGTTAGGTATGTACGGAGGGTGTTTTGGGCAGCTTGTTGTCTATTGCATTGATAGTTTATACCTTTCTGTGTTTTGGTCCGAGATGATTGAAACTTCTAAAGTGCATCCTAGCAAGGTTTCCATATGTCAGGTGTGAACAAAGATACTCCTATCTGCTTGTCAAATCAAAGCCCATCACACTAGGTACCATGCCATCCTGGTTTTCTATACCTTGATGCATTGTACCATGTGTGTTATCAAACACAAGGAAATTGACCCTTTGAAAATCCCAACTCCTCGGCAAGAAATCATCATCATCATCATCATTTGCATTTTCATTATCTTGTGTCTTGTTGAAATTATTTTTTCTCTTTCATCCCTTCTTGCTTATTGTGCTAACAAGCTACCATGACATTTTATCATCATCATCCTCATTGTCATCGATCCTACATCCACAAATCATTAGTATATTGCATAAGCATATCATATAGGGAACACATGCATGGAATTTCCACCATCATATATATGACATTATAAGCATTCTTCATAGATAAGCACATCAATTTTATTACATTGCATTGCATCCATTTATTGCATCACATTACATTTATCACATAAATCATCGCATAACATTCATTTGCATAAACACTTGCATAAACATTACCACCTATTGCATAATCATACATAATGGGTACATAAGCATTATAGATAATTCATTGCATACATACTTGCATAACATCATAAGTTCATATCACATATTTCATTCATTTGACATAGATCACCATCATTACATATAACATATCACATTAAATACATCACATACATACATTATCATTTAATAGGTTTAGGATAATAAAAAAATTTATTCTAGGCATCTTAAAAAACAATATCATTTGCATCATATCATATAAAACATGAACATTACATCTACATTGCATTATATCATCCACTAATCATCCATATCATCTCATAAATAGCATCAGAATTATTTTTTGCATTTCATTGCATAAATCATTCCACATCAGCATAAATAGGAACACACAATTTATTACATGCAAAGTGTACATGCATCCATAATCATTTCATATATAAGCAGGATTCACATATCATTTCACACATACACCATAGATCATTTCCATATCATTTTGCATATTACATTCCATATCACACATCATATCACTATTTGCATCAACATAAATAGATCATCATATAGACAACATCATCACATATCACATAAATACATTTGCATATCATAAGTCAACATAATATAGATTTATTAGTCATAATCATTACATAATGCATACATCAAATAACATCATAAACATCATTGCACAACATATAGAAATAAAATCATCCATTCATAAATAAATGGCACACATCACATTACATCAAAATCATCATTCGCTCATATATATACTGAATAATGTAACTGTCATAGTACAAAATAATCAAATCATTGTACATGTATGTCAATTAGTACAAAAGAGTCCATCGGGCTATCAAAAACAAAGCCATAAGGCACAAAAAGTATCATCTCGATCAAGGTATGTCCCCATGTATGCTACCCTCGCCCCTATCACTGTGACCCTTTGCTCATCTATAGCTAGTCTACTGCGAGTACTCTGGGACCCATGCTCCTCTGGGTATAGCCTCATGATAATGCCTCCAATAATACTCAACCTCTCGAATGGAATCCCTGTAGGACCTAACGGACACTGTACCCTGAGAGGAGGAGGTTGCCATACTCTCTAACTGTTGTCTCCTGCCTAGCTCTATGGCTGCCTATAACTATGTAGACTATCTCTATTGAATGACCTAATCCCTCTCCCCTGTCATAGTTTGCACTTGGGCCTATAGCTATGCAATCAAAGTATCTTGGGCATCCACCTAGCATGTTGGCTACACTAGTGGTTGTGCTTGTGGAGGCTGTACTGAAGGTTGATCCTCAACCCCAACCTATGGTGGTGGACCTGTTGGTACCTGCTGCTAGTCCTGCATCTATATGTCTGCTTGATCTGGTTGTACTGGGGTCCCAACTGGCTAGTCTTGTCATACATCACCCCTCCGTCCTCATCCTCCCCCTCTACCTCTAACCCTCCCTTGATCAGGGTTTTCACCTAGAAAATTCAATCGTACGGGAGGCCAAAACCAATCCTTGTATGTCTGTGTCATGCCTGGATCAACATGCCCCTGATCATAAGCCCACAACCGAGCTACTAACTACCTAAAGTTGTCGATGGCCTCTAAGGAAGGAATATACCACCCCCATGAAACATGTGTCATGGTGTGGGCAAAGATAGCCACATAATCATCACTAGGATGATCCTAGGGCTCACCAAACTAATGTTGCATGCGCTCAGGCAGTTATCTCTCAATCATCATATGCTCTCGCCCCTACATGTACCAATCTTGGTAGGCATAGAATAGCTGATCTGCATCACTGGCCCATCTAGGCTGACCAAGGTATAGTTTCCATGTAAACACTTGCATCTCATCCAAGACCCTCCTCCAATAGGGTATCCCATGCTCACTTGTGTGTGTGAAGGAAACACCGCCTCTATAACGCCATATGAGGGGATCACCTAGCATCATCAGAACTAAAAAAACTCACGGTCGAAGCATAGAAATGTGCTCCCATGCCCAAATGTGAAGAAGAGTCACGCCTACTCCAAGTGCTCTACCATCCATGTAGACATACTCGTGAAGGTCCCTGTAAAGGGAGGCTAGAAGAACCGGCCCCCAAGCAAAATGAACTGGCCTATCATGAACCATACAGTCCCAACAGAGTCCCCAACCGGGACTGAAGTATTGGCCTTGCCTATTTGGGGCAACGAGACCCGAAATAACCACTACAACAACTAGGCAGAAGGGAGGTGCCAGGGTCCTGTGTTGCTCCAGCTCGATCTAGCCTTCACAAATAATGATTTCCTATATGGTGAGGACCCTGTGACAGACATTATTCCCCTCATCCATATCAAATATAACACACCAACCATGAATCAGTAATCATAGGATACACCAAACGTCCTTCAGAGTGACGGTGGCCTCACCATTGGGAAGGTGGAACATAGAGGTCTTGTTGTGCCATCTCTTGGCCAATACTGATAGCATCCCTAGGTAGGTGTGGATGGGTGCTACATAAGTGATATACCACAACCCCATATCTCAAAGTCGATCTTGATCTCTATCGCTAAGATCTCGTAAGTGCTCTCAGGAGTAGAGCTCCCTCCTCGCGTCCTGCATCAAGGAAGGTCACCATGTTAATTTTTTTTGAAGAATTCTTCACTTGGCATCCAATAAATCATTCCAGTGTTAGAATCCATGATGGCATCATAGTTTGATTCTTTTCAAACTTTGACGCTAGGGCACAAAAAGCTGAAATAGTACTACCATGGTGCACTTTCCCTCCCAGTGGCACAATTTGAGCAAATAAAAGACCATCGCGTTGCACTTTGCAAATCACCCTGCCGCCCATGAGCTCAGTGTCAGAGTTTTCAAACTCCAAACTCTGTCACCGCGACATAGTATCACATTGACTGGCACAGTTTGATTTCTGAGCGGCGCTATATAGCACCATTGTAGAATGTCCGACTTTGAAAACATTAATTAAACACAAAAAATGAGAAACAAAGTTCAAGTAGGGGTCACTTACTGGTGCCCCAATGCCAGGTGGCCACTGGTACATCTGAACTCGATCAGAAATGTGCAGAGGAAGCTATCATTGTGCTATATTGTCAGGAGGTCAGAGCTCAAATCTCAAGATTGCTAGATGGCTGTGTGAAAATGACTTGAAAGTGAACCCTTGGGTCACTTTTAAGCTTGAAAATTAGGGGTTTTTCACCCTAATTGGTTGTCCTGCTAGAGTTTTGGACCCCCAAACCTATTTTTGTCAACTTGAGGCCTGTTTTACATCGTTTTATTGCGTTTAGACACATTTTTGGCCTCCTGGAGCCTTTTTGGACCTGTCGGGCGCCTTGTCCTCTCTCTTTTTGTGAGATCACCCAAAACTTAAATTTTTTGTCCAATCTCTCGAGGGAGCAATATATTGGCATGTTTTCTCTCACTAGGTAGCAGTCGGGCAAGATTTTTTAAAGAACGAAATTTTTTCAACTTTGATCAAGATTGGTTATTCTTTGAACCAACACAACAAGTGAATCGCTTCAAAGAGGGGCGAAATGTAGACATGTAAAATATACCAATTGACATTGTGTATCTGATCCCGAATACTAACATTGTTTTATCCTGAATCATCCTTCGATCTAACCATTTAATAAAATTCTCCTATCTGATTAAAGTCATCAATATTCCTCTCTTAATTAAATAAATTAGTTATCTAATTAAGTCACCTCTTCTCGATAATTAAATTAATCATCTGATCTAATTATCCCTATTTAATTAAATAATCAATTTTATTTGATTAAATCTCCTAAGTCCGTCTATTAAATAAAATAAAGTAAAACCTTATTTAGTTTAATATAACATCATCTCTTTTAATTAAATAAATCAAAATCTTTATTTAATTATTCTCTTATCAGCTTCTTCTCATATTTGATTTAAATAAATCCATAAATTTGAGTCAAATAGGTCACATCATCTAATCTCTCATTAAATTAATTAACCCTTGATTAATTTAATTCTAATTCATGTCCCATCCTATAGCTTTTCCCATTTGCACATGAAAATAGATTTAATTGATTTATTAAATCCTCTATTTTCCTCAACAAGGCATCTTTTGGAATATCCTTTAAGTTTGAATTCAAAAATCCAAATTGACATGTACATCCAACACAAAATTTACTCCATCTTACATGTCCTTTGCCTTGAGCCAAGTGGCATTTATTGCATTTTCCCTTCCCTCTTGCAAGTCGTTTCAATAAATTTGAAATTCAAAAATATGCATTTATTGGCACAATCCTCAAAACTTGCACATCCTCCATCCACTCATAAATTGACAAGTGGCATCTTTCCATTAGATGAATGTTAGTCCCACATTACTCAAATTTGAGCATTCATCCATCTTGGCATTCTATAAATAAAGAGCTGATATCCTCATTTTATCATCCAAAAATTATGCAAAGTTACCATGCTCAAATATCTATGAAATTGCATCCATCATTCTTAAATCTTAGCTAGGTTATGCAGGTTTTTGGCTTGGAACACTCAATCTTCATCAACAAAGTGGATTACTCATCAATCATCATCAACATATATCACTCTTGCATCATAGGAGTTGGGAAAGGGCCAATTTTCACATCAAATTGGCACCAATTCCCCCATGGGATCAAGAGTTTGCTTGCTTAATTAGGATTCAATCTTTATTTTGTTATTTCATTGTGTTTTTCATTGTTTTTTTCCTAATTTGAGTTATGTTAATGGATTTAATGGGGAATCTTTGTTCTTGCTTGCAATGGATCATCTAATGTGTTTGTTCTTATTGTCTTGCAGGTATTTGGATTGGGGTTCTCACAACCCCAAGAGGCAGACACATGGGCATCCATCATGGAGTGGCTTACTTAGAAAGAAATATAGTACCTGCTCACCCTACTGGTACTTCCCCCACTCCTCCTTGAACCATCAATTTTTTGGTAGGGCTTATAGGCTAGTCTTGCACTCTTAGGAATGTTTTACCTAAAAGGAGAGAGATAAAAACCCACTCAAAATTCTAGCTGGTTCACTGAATTAAGGAATGCATGATGTTATTTACACTAAATGGAATGATCTAAGTGAAAATAAATGAACTATTTGACTGATTATGAATAAAAAACCTAAGAATTATGCAATATTGAAAAACATAATGTGATATGCAAACATGAAGTAAAGTATGAACAAATGTAAAATGAAAAAGAAGGCTTAATTAGAGTGCACCTGGGTAGAGAATGGAGAATCTAGAGTGTCCTAAATTCTAATAGAGATCACTAGAAATCACCAGTGGGATTCATTTGCCACTGATGGTGAATCATTCCTGCTTCTGATGAAAACTTTTGATAACAGGTTTTTGAGTATTGAGATCCAAAATCTGACAAAATCTAGATTTCTAGCCTTAAGGTGGGACTCATTCACCACTGATGGTGAATCAATTCTCTTCAAAAATTCTGAGAAATTAGGAACCATTTCTTTAGCACCAGATTTGAGGTTGTTTGCTTGTCGGGTTGACAAAGTTAATTCTATAGAAAACAAACAGAATGTCTTCTCCAAGCTTGAAATAGGTTGTAGTTGACTTGAAACACTTTGTTGACTTCTTGTCCACTTTTCAACACCTAATAGCTTGTCAAATTTTCATACACAAGTTTGCAAACACACATGCACAAGGGGAAAAATAGTTAAGGGTTAGGTTATAGGGATTTTTCTTGGTCAAATCCCACTTTGGTAATCAAACCCTTAATGAAGAAATGGAATGGAAGAGAATGATAAACAAATAACATGTAAATTCTATCAACTTGCCAAACCCTTATTGAAGAAATCTGAAGATATAACAATGGTTTCTCCAAAATACTTGATTCAATGATGCAAATTCCTTGAATGCTTGAATGAATGTGTGAATAAGTGAACTTGATGAATGGGGGCTAAAATGTGAAGAAAAAAACTTATTTATACACAATTTTTCCTTAGTAACCCAAAGATACCTCATCACAGGCTGACATAAGGCGATTTAAAAAAAAACCCGAAAGAAAATTTGAAATATTTTGAATTTTGAGCCAAGAGGAACTCATTCACCACCCATGGTGAATGGGTCCCACCTTGGACTTGAATGTGGGTGTTAGCCTCCTATGATGATTCAATAACTAAGCCCTTACAACCATGATTCAGAGATTTGACATCTAACCTAAATAACCATTTCAATCATCATGTATGTGCACTTAACTTGTCAACCCAAGGACATGAACATGAAATGGGTCAGCACAATATGTGCACTAGGAACTCAAAGTAGCCATTTAATTCTACAACTAAGGAACACACAATGCTGAAAGTAAATTGCTTAGAAGGGAATACCATAAATACCAATCATCAATCAACAACTACATCAAACTAAAATGCATAACAGGAATGAAAATTTGAGCAACAAATAGGGTACTACTCTGTCTATTTTGGTTGTAGGAACAATCACATAATGGAATTCTAGTGGCTACAGGAACAGCTAGTGCCATATTTCTGAATAATTACTAAACAATACGTAATACTAAACCAATACTAAACTAAGATGTATTACTCACCAAGTGGTCCCCCTTGGATAATTATCCTCTAAAACTAATGATAACTCAAATGCTCAAACTTAGAATTTTATTTTATTCACAATAAATCATGTGAACAAAAGATTAATGTATTTGTATTACTAAAAAAATGAGAGTGCAAGTACAACAACAAATCGTGCAACCTCCTAAGGAAGGAGCATCAGATCTTTATTTATACTATCAACTAAACAAGGTAGTCAAATCCATGAATGGGAGGACACCATTTAAATAGGGAAAATAGAGAAAATGGAGCAATGGTTGTTATGTTTGCATGGAATCTAGTAAGACATGCAAGTCCAAACATAGATTTAGCACAACAATAATGTCTGAGCATGCTCAATCATTAAACTCCATTACAAGTCGGTTACATTCGGTTGCATGAGGAATCTTCTGCCATTGACCTCCTTTGACTTTGAGTGATTCCTTTGTTGCATCTTATGGTGCATGCCTAGCTAGCAGTGTCTTCCTCAACTTAGAATATTAAATCTGCATGGCAATGTTAGTACACACAATAACTACACATCTATAACCACCTTATGGAACATTCATTAACCACATGAAAAATCATTATAGATAATCCACATAATATGTCAATGTCATTAAAACTTGCAAAGATAGGATTAAAGCCCAATGTCTATGGTTTGTGGAAAACATTATGAAAATATCAACATTTAACATTGAAGTCCATGACAAATGCCAAAAAATAAATTATAGATTCTACCCAAAATTGGATGAAAAACTAGGTTCATCCCTCCACCCAACCTAACATTTTCTTGGTCCTCCAATAGGGGAAGGGTTATTCTTCTGCTTGGTCAAGGCTCTAAAATTTGCAACTGATAGCTATCCAACATCAATGGCTATTGTGTGTGAATCAAGATCCCAATAGAATCATCCCAATCTATCAAATATGTTCCATGTTTTTTTCTCTGTAGCAATGTCATACAATCACCCCTATGTTCTCCCAATCTAAACATACCTATCAATCCTTTTTAGTGCTGCAACATAATTGTGGATGGAATGAGTCTCATCTTGTTTCAACTCATTAGTTAGGCTATTCCATCTTTGTGATAGACATCTTCTCATAGTTTCATCCTTTAATGTTGTATTTACCTCATACTCACTGCAAACTTCCTCAATCCAAGGCGTAATCCTATTGCCATAACTAGGTCTAAGAAGCATTATTTTCCATTCTCTATAAATATCCCTTGGGTTGCTTGATTCATCCCTAATGGGCAGAGGGATGCTAGACTCCAATTGCTTATAAGCCCCATGTTGTTTTCCCCAACTAATATCATTTTGTACCCAAGATATAAATGCCTTTAATTGGACATCCCCAACATACAATAGCAGATTCCAATCATGGTCTTGAGTTACAACAAAATTATGCAAATAAAACTCACACAATAAATTCTTCATTTCAGGTAAGGCAATCCTATAAGCATTGAAAAATTCAACATGGGTGTCAATAGAAGGATTCAAACCTGAGGCAATCCTTGATAGCTCAAAAGAGAGATATTTCTCTTTTAGGAGAAGAGCATAGACACTTGGAGGGGTCCTACATTCCAAAATTTGTGGTGCCAAGGTTTTCGTATTGTCCACCCTCTGCTTTAGGGTGGAAATTTTTGCATCCTTATCTTCAATCTCCTCATCCTTCTTTTGAATTTCCTTTTCAATTTTTTTTCTCCCTTTTTCCATTCTTCCTCCCTCCTTTGTATTTCATAAAATCAGGAGGATTATGAATTCCTACTAGTCTTTTTGTCGATGGTAACTCCTCATATGGAACTATCTGCATGGACTCAGGCTATCCAGTTATCTCTAGCGACAAGGGTACCATTTCTTCCACTTCTTGTTGCAGGGTCATTTTTTCTTGTTTTTGTTGTGGCTATAGGAAATCCTACTTTGGTTCTGGCTGTTGCTACAAGACTTCTTGCTCATGCTGTAAGAAATCCTAATTTTCCTCAAACTCTTCTGCAATGTTAGCAAGATCGACCAGTGTTATATTTTTTGTTCTCCCAAATATGTCTTATTCTTTGACATTCTCCTACCCCTTTGGAGCTTTAGGGTCCTCATGTGATGTCTCAATAGGCTTAGGGATTTCCTATGGAGGCATACCAATCATAGGCCATGTTGATCTTGATTCTCTTGAGGCAGGGTAATTTTCACCATCATCCAATAACCCTACGACCTCTGCAATTCTTTCCTTAGTTGCCACAACTTCCAACTGTTTTATTGTGGATTTTCCTTAAGAAAATTTCTAGGAAAATTCAAGGGCAATGCTTTCATCAAAGCCATCTAGCTTCAAGAGGTAATCTAACCATCCACAGTTTCTAAATTTGGCCAGGTATTATGCATCCTACAATAAAACATTATGCATCATTGGTTCATTTTGAATTAACCCACCTCCCATTGTCTGCAATCAAACAAATGCTCTACAATTTGTTTCTTGCATTTCCTGTCTAAAAATCTAGTTCACTTTCCTACAATCCCTGCTAAATTTCTAGTGCCAATATTGACTGAATTTCCTTTTCTTTGTTTCACCTTTTTTCTTGCAACTCAAGATTATGATAGGGAAAATAATGGCAAGAAATGGAGTGATAAAGGAGAATTATGATGGGAAGAAATGGTGGTTGCAGTTAATGTCACTTCACACATACAAGTTGTCCTCTCACTCATATTTTAAATTTCTATATGTAGCCTAGCATAAATTGACACATGGGAAATATATTTTCATCTTTTTTTTCCCCCCAACCTAAATTTGGACATCTTTCCGCACATGCAAGATGGGAATTGTGATTTGATAGGGAGTAATGGCATGCTATGTGAATGTCTATACTAATGTATAGTGATTAAATGAATGCACTTAAAATATTTTTAAAGATAAGAAATTAATGTGCACATACTTGAATGTGTGGAGGATTTGTTGCAAAGATTGTGAAGAAAGTACTACTCGCCTTTTAGGGAATTAATTGAGAAATTAATGAAAATGAAGTGGAATGAGGTGAGGTGGAATGAAGTGATGGAAGAGAGAGAAAGGTGGTGATGGATGGGTGGATGGGTGGATGGGCAAAGAAATGTTCTTCCACGTAAGTGAAAGTATTTATTATGAGTACATACCTTAATTAGCCAAAAGGAGGGACACTAGGTCAATTTCCTTTAGCTACAGGAAACTCGGGTGTTGAATGGTGGGTGAACTGTCATAGGAACTCTTCTTTGGAAGCTGGCTTGTGATATAATCTGAGGCAATGACCATTGACAAGTAATTTGAACCTAACAGGGTCAATTGTAGTAAGTTGAACAACTCCATTAGGAAAGACCTCAGTGACTTCATATGGTCCTAGCCACCTTGTCTGCATTTTTATTGCATTGTCTTGGTATCTTGAGTCATAGAGTAGGGCCAATATCCTGGTTGGAATTTCTTGTCCTTGATAAATTTTTCATGCCACTTGATTCTATGATTTTGCACTACCTTTGTATGTTGTAGGTTTTATCTTCTTATCTCATCCAAAGCATTTAACTGCATGATTCTTTCTCTTTGTGCCTCAAAAATATCCATCCCCAAATATACTGCAGTCCACAAAGTCAATTTATTGCCCATATAGTTAAATAGTTTTGAAAATATATTGCCCATATAGTCCTCTCACTCAGATTTTAAATTGGCTCATTTTAAATTTCTTTTATATAGTTTTCTTTCCATATAGCAACTCAAATGGAGTGAAGCTTGTAGTTGTTTTCCAAGTTGTCCTATATGCCTAGATATCTTTTGGTAATATTTTTTCCCAATATTTTCTATGAATAGCTACTATTTTGGTCATAATGGCTTCAATTTCTCTATTGGTCACCTCAACTTGACCATTAGCATGGGGGTGATAAGGAGTAAAATTCTTGTTCCTTATGTTGTACTCATTAACTAGTACTGTAACAAAGGTTGATGTGAATTGTGCCCCTTAATTAGTCACTATTTATATGGGGACTCCATACCATGTGAAAATCTCTTCATAAAGAAATTTTGCAACCTTTTTATCTCTTGCATGCTTCATAGCCTTAACCTCTACCCATTTTGTCACATAATCAGTGCATACCAATATATAAGACTTACTATTTGATGGAGGGTCAATAGGTCCCAAAAAATCCAATCCCCACTAGTAAAAGGGAGTGATTACTACCTAAGGGAAAAGTGGCATCTCATCAAATCTGGTTGTTCTACCCATTCTTCGACATCTATCACAGTTATTGGTATACCTTCCTACATCCTTGTGGAGTGTTGGCCAATAATATCATGTGTTCAAAACTATCATTGTTGTCCTCTTGGATGCAAAGTGTCCTCCACATGGTTCATTGTGACTTGCATGAAAATGGCATATGTCTCATCTTCTCTCACACATATCCTCATGACATGGTCTGGTCTAGTATAAAACAAACATCTACCAATCCAAGAGAAAGGAGTTTTTTTTCAATGAGTGCCCTTTTCTCTTTTGGAGAGAAGTGAGAAGGAACTCTAATTGTGACCAAATAATTGGATATGTCAGCATATCAGGGTGTTTGTATACTAAGGGAGAATAGATGCTCATCAGGAGAAGAGTCATCTATGGTTTGATTGCCTTCTAATGTACTCAGCCTTGAAAGAAAATATGCAACAACATTGGTCTTCCCTCGCTTATCCACAATGGTTATATTAAACTATAAACTCCTACATCAACAATAAACATCTTCCCAATCTACTTGTGATCAAAGGTTTATTCATGAGATACCTAATGGTTGCATGATCAGTTTGTACAAAGATTTGGTAGCCTGTTATGTAATGTCTGAATTTTTTCAGTGCATAGATTATTGCCATCATTTCTTTCTTTGTCATTGTATAATTGAATTCAGCCCCTTGTAAATTTTTTTTGACAAAGTAAATGGAATTTTCAATAGCTTCTTCTTTTTGTCCTAAGATTGCTCCTATGGAATAATCTGATTCATTAGTATGGATGTGGAAAGGAAGCTCCCAATTAGGCCCTTTGAGCAAAGGAGAATGAGTCAAAGATGCCTTCAAGTTACAAAATGCCTTGTCATTGGCTCTAGTCCACTTGAATTCAACATCTTTAATGAGAAGAGTATACAATGGTGCTGCTACCTTGTTGAAATACTTGATGAAATTCCTATAATAACCTACATGACCCAAGAAACTCTTAACATTCTTTTTTTTGCCAGGTGTGGGAAGATTTATGATTACCTCAATCTTTGCAGGATCTACTTGAATTCCCTTATGGGAGATGTAGTGGCCAAGAACTACACCTTCCTGCATCATCATGAAGCACTTTTCACTATTTAAGGACAAGTTTTGTTCTTCAAATCTCTATAGGACTCTCCTAAGATTTTCCAACACTTGATTAAAATCAACACCATAAGCAGTAAATTCATAAATATAAATTTCCATGCAATCACAAGAAATGTCAGAGAATATGATAATGACTACCCTTTGAAAAGTTGTGGGTGCATTGCATAAGCCAAATGGAAGCACCAAATAGGAATAGGTCCCCCATGGACAAGTAAATTTGGTCTTCTCCTAGTCCTTTGGTGTAATTTGGATCTAGTTGTAGCTGCTAAACCCATCTATAAAATAAAAGTATTGCTTTCCTATAAGTGTGTCCAAAACTTGATCAATGAAGGGTAAGGGAAAGTGGTCCTTCTTGGTGGCAGCATTAAGTTCCCTATAATCAACACAAATTTTCCATTTCCATACTTTCTTGGGCACAATCACTAATGGATACACCCACTAACTATCTAAAATGAGGTAGATAAATCCTGCATCTAGTAATTTTTGTAGTTCTCCTTTCACAATTTCTCTAAGTGCAGGGTTAATTCTTCTTTGTGGTTGTCTTACTGGGGTGCCATAATCTCTGATGTAAATTATCTATGTACAAATTTCAGGATCTCATCACTTCATATCATGATAATCCCATGCAAATGCATGTTGATGGGTCCTTAATAGGTTTACCAATAACAATTGTTGTTCTTTATTTAATTTACTATTAACATTCAAATATTTTCTTTCTAACACCTGTACTTGTGTAGTTAACTCTATCATGGCTACTTCATTAAAAAATGGTAGAAATGCATGGGACATAGTTGTTATTGTAGGAAGTCTATCTGTAGGAATAATGGTTGCAAGAAGAACATCTGTAGGAACAATGGTTGCTGGAAGAGCAAGCACAATTGTATTAACTAGAGTAGAAGAATGAGAAGATGATGCTTCCTCCACTTCACAATGGTTCTAAATGACGTTAGCCAATACTTCATCCTCATATTGGAGTTGCATAAAATATTTTCTTCTTAGCATCATAGTTGCACCATAGAATTAACTTCCTCGGCCTCTTCACTAGCATGTGGCCATATGAGATTATCTTCATCATGAGATAGCTAAGCAGGAAAATAAAGAACAAACTTTTTAGTGCTCCTCCCATCTGAAATGGTCATGTCACCTTACCAACATCCAATGTATGCATCTATATTTTCTAACCAAGGCCTTCCAAGAATAATGGGATACTCACCTAGTGTAGCTTTAGGAGAAAGAATTATAAAGTCTGTTGGGCACTCCCAGGAGTCCAAAACTACCTCAAAATCCTCCACTACACTATCAGGCTTAACAATAGAGCTATCAAAAAGTTGTAGGACATTAGGATTAGATCTCATGCTTGCAATATTTAGTTGCTATAAGATTTCTTTGGTCATTACATTTATTGCTTCCCCTAAATCAATTAGAGCATTCTTTACTTGGATCCTATTGATAACAACTGCTACCACATGACTACCTGGGTCATTATACCTGGGGATAGTCACTTTCCCTAGCATGATGTCAACTAATTTTCCCACCATATGAACTGTAGTTGGGTCTTTTTTTCTACCCGGCTTCTTGAGACATGCCTCCCTGATTGCCTTACCATAGATTGGAACATCCTTTATGACCTGAAATAGTGGTATCTACACACATATATGCTTCATCTAATCCAAGATATCAAAATTTAAATCCTCTTTTCTTCCTTCTTCTTGGAAACTTCTAATCTTTGAGGAAATGGTGGTTCTTGTTCAGTCAGCTTGACTTGGACTGGCTCAAGATTTTTAGGTACATTTGGTTGAATGGGATAATTTAGAGGCTCGTACTCCTCTTCCACAAGAAGCTCAGTGATAATGGGTTGGTAGCTCAGTGATAATGGGTTGGTAGAGTAGTTCTTGAATGCAAGTGGATGTCACTTACACTCACAAGATATGCAGGGAATTTATTTGAATCAGTAGAGTATGTAGGTTGTTGTTGTGGTTTGTTATTTGGATTGGGTGTGGGATGAGTTGGTAGCTGACTAGGTTTAGGTGCATTTGAGTTTGGATTAGAAAGTGACGGCAATATAGCAGGTTGCTAGGGATGAGAAGGTGGCTACATGTAACTAGTTGTCTGAGTAGGCCATTGTTGTCCTCCTCTCCATTGATTTGTTTGCTACCAATTTCCTAGAGGTGGTTGTCAATGCCCTTGAGATTGCTACAAATACCCCTAAGGTTGCTACCATTGGGGTTGAGAACTTTGATGATTGGGCCAAGATTTTGGAGGGTTACTCCAAGGTTGCAATGGATATCCTCCATAATTGGGTGGATATGGGGGTTTCCCTTAGTTACCAGATGAATAGGAATTAAAATATGGCCCAACATAGGATAGTGGATCTAGTGGCATACCTTGTCTTGGAGCCCAAGTATTCTTTTATGAAACATAGTATACTTGGTCTTCTTCAATCTAGATTGTCTTGAACTAAGGTGAAATTTGCTTGCTTTCAAGATTATCTACCATCTTCCATCTACAATCCTTCTCCTTTTGTCTGTAGTGGGGGCAATACTTTGTCAACATTGTCTCTGCTTCCTATTGCTTCTTCTTAGATTGAATTGTATCTAGCTGAGTAACTGGACTAGTTGTAATGTCTTGGTTGAAGTCTACAAACAAATGAGTAATCTTTGTTCTTGAAAATTCACTAGTAGCTGACTTACCTATGGAAGATCAACAAGCTCTCCCCTTCTTTGAAGCTACCTTAGAGTAGTTCTGGCATATTTTCTTGATATCTTCCCAAGGAACTTGGGTCCAAGGAATCAGTGCAACTATCATTGATTCCTCTCAAGAAAAGAAACCTTTGTGAGTCTTCACTAAGTGTATGGTGTGGAGATTTTTGTAGGAAAAACAAAAACCTTGCAATGTAATCTTCCAGGATCTCATCTTCCTTTTGTTGCATCTTGAGAATGTCACCTCTTCTTATATCACTACCCTTGCAATATTCCTTGTATTTCTCAAGGAATTTTTTCTTCATGTCTTCCCAAGTTTCCACAATATCTTTTCCTAGGCTCATGTACCATCTTAATGCAACCTTTTTCAAAGTGGTGGGAAATAGCTTAAGCCTATGGGCATCGGTAGTATAATCATAACTCCTACAGAGTATGTCAAACTCAAATAAAAAGGTATCAAGATCTTCTATGAAAAGTCCATAAAACTTGGGGTGTGTTGAGGAAGGGATGTTCTTGATGTTTTCAACCTCATTCAAGTGGGAAATGGGGAAAGGAAAAGTTGATTGGTTAGGTTTGTTCCTATTTGCATCACCCATACCTGCTTGATGTAGTTCCAAAGCAAAGGGGTTCTCAAGCTGATTTTGGTCTTTAGAGGAGACTTCAAAACTAATCAGATCAACATATGCATCAACAAAGGGGTGTGGATCTTTTTTTTCTTCTTCTCTTGGTAGGTTCTAATATTCAACTAGCTGAAATGGATTAGGATTGTTAGGAAGGAATCTCCCATAAGCATCCCTTCTCCTTCTTCTATGCATGTGGTATCACTCACTATCAATTATGTCACACAAAGAATTGGTAAAAAATAATGGAGGTCATTACTTCATAAATGAGGATATACTAAGAACAACTTCCAGAAACATTATAGCAAGAAAAACTACCAATGACTCCAAAAGACTCCCTAGTTTGACACCATCCCCAACAATGGTGCCAAAAATGTTGGCTTCCTACAATGGTTTAATAACTAATCCCTTACAACCATGATTTAGAGATTGGACATCTAACTTGAATATCCATTTCAATCCTCATGAAGGTGCATTTAACTTTTCAACTCAAGGAAATGAACTTGAAATGGGTTAGCATAGTATGTGCACTAGGAACTCAAAGTAGCCATTTCATTCTACAACTAAGGAACACACAATGTTGAAAGTAAATTTCTTAGAAGGGAATACCATAAATACCAATCATCAATAAACAACAGCATCAAAATAAAATTCACAATAGGAATGAAAATATGAGCAAAAAATAGGGCAATACTTTTTCTACTTTGGTTGTAGGAATAGTCATAGAATGGAATTCTAGTGGTTGTAGGAACAATCAGTGCCAAATTTTTGACTAATTACTAAATAGTAAGTAATACTAAACCAATACTAAACTAAGAATATAGATTAATCACCAAGTGGGCCCCCTTGGATAAGTATCCTCTAAAACTAATGAGAGCTCAGATGCTCAAACTCATAACTTTATTTTATTCACAATAAATCATGTTTACAAAAGAGTAATGTATCTGTATTATTGAAAACTTGAGAGTGAAAGTACAATATCAAATCATGCAACCTCCTAAGGAAGGAGCATCAGATCTTTATTTATACTATCAACTAAACATGGTAGTCAACTCCACAACTGGGAGGATGCCATTTAGGGAAAATAGATAAAATGGGGTGATGGCAATTTCACATGCATGGAATCTGGTCAAACATGCAGGTCCGAACACAGATTTAGCACAATAGTAACACCTGCACATGCTCAATCATTAAATTCCATTACAAGGTAGTTACATTTAGTTGCATGAGGAATCTTCTATCATTGACCTCCTTTGACTTTGAGTGATTCCTTTTTCTGACATTATGGTGGATGCCTACCTGGCAGTGTCTTCCTCAACTTAGCATATTAAATCAACATGGCAATGTTAGTACACACAATAACTGGATATCTATAACCACCTTAAGGAACATTCATTAACCACAAGCAAAATCAATATAGATAATCCACATAATATGTCAATGTCATTAAAACTTGCATAGATAGGATTAAAGCCCAATGTCTATGGTTTGAGGGAAACATTATGAAAATATCAACATTTAGCATCAAAGTCTATGACAAATACTAGCAAATAAACTATAGATTCTACCCAAAATTGGACCAAAAACTAGGCGCATCAGTGGGTGTCAGGAATAATCTTTCATTTAATGTTGTTTGTTGGGTTTACAATAAAAAACACACTTAATTAAGCCTTATAAGGGAATAAAGGGGTCAAGTAAAGCATAACAAATGTGTAAATAGTAAAATTAAGCCTAGAAAAATGTGAAATCTTATTACAAGACTTTACAACACTTCTGAATAGGACTTGATAAGTGATGAAAAGGTGATTTTTAGGTAAATTATAATAAATAGAGTCTAGAAAAGTGTAGAAATGTTTTACATCACTTCACAACACCTTCACAAAATTCCATTATTACTTTAAAGTAGCGAAGGAAAAATGCAAAAGAAAACAAGACATGAGAGCCAACTTGGAAAGCCCTATTCCAAGTCATATGTTTCTAAGTTAGGATAATTCATGTAATTGAAAGAGAAAAAAAAAAGAAAGGGAGTTGCCCCCCAAAAAGGAACACACCAAACACATAAGGAATCTATGGATTTGGGGTTAGTATGTTTGTTATTGCAATGCTTTTATCAAAGAGCTCATAATTGTAATCATTCCCCGAAGCACATAGAACTGGAAGAATGACACAAAGAGAGTGAAAACAAATAGAAAATAAAATTTCCTTTTGGGTTGACATGAGAGAGAAATTGTAGTCTCAATGCCTTGCATCATCCCCAAAAGGAAAACACAAGAAAAGGATAAAGTAAAAAGGAAAAGGGGACTGATTGGGTCAACATGGAAGAGACATAAGGCATCTCAATGATTTGTGTCATCCCCAAAAGGAGAACACAAAAGTAAAAAATAAAAATACAAGGAACCTTTTGGGTCAACATGGAAGAGACACAAGGCATCTAAACATTTTGCATCATCTCCAAAAGTAAAACACAAAAGAAAAAATGAAAAATACAAGGGACCTTTCGGGTCAACATGGAAGAGACATAGGGTGTCTCAACGCTTTGCGTCATCCACAAAAGTAAAACAAAAAAGTCAAAATGAAAAAGACAAGGTACCTTTTGGGTGAACATGGAAGAGATATAAGGTGTCTCAATGCTTTGCGTCATCCCCAAAAGGAAAACATAAAAATAAAAATGAAAAAGACAAGGGACATTTTGGGTCAAAATGGAAGAGACATAGGGCGTCTCAATGCTTTGCATCATCCCTAAAAGGGAAATACAAAAGAAAAAATGAAAAAGACCAGGGACCTCCTGGGTCAACATGGAAGAGACATAGGTTGTCTCAACGCTTTGCATCATCCCCAAAAGGAAAACAAAAAAGAAAAACTGAAAAAGACAAGGGACATTTTGGGTCAACATGGAAGAGACATAGGGCGTCTCAATGCTTTGCATAATCCCCAAAAGGAAAGAAAAAAACCAAAGGGACAAAGGCAAAGCATGACATAGACAACAATAGAGGTATGAATAGAAGAAGTGTACAAAGAGAGAGAACATCAAACACACAATACGAGGGAACACGATACACACATAAAATCAAACCCAAAGAAAAAGAGAAAGGAAAAATAAATGTAAAAAGGCTAGTAAGAAAAATTTCAGCCATCCATCTAACAAGTCATCCTCCTCCCACTCATGTTCAATGTATTGCAAGGGCAGTTGATTGTCCAAAGGAAGAATTGCAAGTGACGAACTAGGGGATGTGCCGAGTTCTTCATTTGGTGTAGAAGGTTTATCATTTAAGCTCATGGTAGATGAAAATAAAGAGTTTAGATTGTTATGCACTTCTTCATCTATTTTTGTGATCTCCTCATCATCATCATCAAGGTTGATTATGATAGGAGGATGAAGGTTTATTTCTAAGGATGTATCAAATGTTGTGGCTATTGGATTGGTTCATTTTGTTGTGAGGGCTTCGATGTGTTTTCTTGTGGTGGGTCATGGGAAAGAGGGTGGTCATCTATTGCTTCTATCAAAGGAAAAGGTTGTTTTTCTTTGTTTTCTTTGATTCGAGATTGATGAGCAAGGAGACGATGATGAAACCTATGCTCCCTAGCACCGTGGTTTAATTTTATTTTAGTTTGAAGTTGTTGAGTTGTAAGAGCGGGTTGATCCATCATAGGTTCCTTTTCTTCTAGACGGAGAAGAATGGAAGAAACTAAAGAAGATGGGTAAATCACTTTCTCTTTAGCTTTATATACTTGTTTAATGCGAAGAGGTATGATAGGGTTGGTGCCATTTTCTCTTGGCCATTTAAACAATGGAGTGGAAGTGTCTACGGTGAGTTGCTCATGAGGTTGTATTGTTTTTTCAATGTCAAACTCAGGATGAAGCGTGGTTTCATCTAGGATAAGAGGAGTGGAAGTAGATGGGCATATGTTATAAAGAGACAATTCAGCTATTTTTTTGGCTTTGAACTTTTGATAGGTAATTAAAAAGAAGTGCTTACGAGGAGTGATGGATTCCATAGGTTTAGGCTAGAAGGCTTCTAAGGAAAAATTAACTTTGGAGGATAACAAATTAAAGCCACTATGGTGTATGGTAAATATATCATTTCCATGTGGAAACTTCAAACATTTGTGAATAACTAATAGGACCGCTTTCATCGAGCGGAGCCAAGGATGACCCAACTATAGATGAAATTGTTCTGATTGTGGAATGATAGAAAATGTTACCTCCAAAGTTTTAGGTCCTATCTATAAGGGGAGTATGATCAATCTAATATTAGGGCATGTGAAACTAGTATGTTTCTTAATCCATGTAGTTGGTTTATTATAATCATCTTGATACAACCCATTTAATACTAAAAACTCTTTCGTAATCACATTCTCACCACATGGAAGATCTATTAATATCCCATTGGTGGACTTATCATAGATTTGGTTGGCTATGTAAAGAGGATCATCAGGAAGGTTTTTAAGTATATATTTAAAAGAAAAAGTGATATCAAGAGTTTTGTTGGTTTGGCCCTTACGAGGGATAACCTCTATTACACCCACAATTTCATCCATAGGAGTAACTTGGGTAACATTTGGAGTTATATCATGTTGTTCATTATTTGTATTAATGTTCATGACTTGAGGGTTTGAAGGTTCACTAACCTTGACAAATGAAACATTATGTTTAGGCATGGGGTTGTTAAAAATTTGTAAATTCTAGTTAGGGGGTGCAACAAAATTATTGCATTGATCATTGACACCCACAATGGATAGACGACCCAAATCAATGAGGTCTTGAACTAAGTGTTTGAGATGCTTACACTATTTGGTGTCATGTTCATTTTAGTGATGAAAATAAAAATAATCATTTTGTTTAAAGGTAGGTGGTAAAGTCTTCGTGGTATCAAGTGGTTTAACAGTAGGGAAAGTGATCATTTGTTGTTGGATAAATTGGTTCATTGTATTATGGAGGGTATTGGGTAAGGGAGTAAATTGTCTCTTCAGGTCCCCATAGGTATAAGGTATTGTTTCTTTAATAGCTACCACTTGAATTTGAATAGGTTGGGTTGGTTGCAGAGAAGGAAGATTGAACTGTTAAAATCCTTTGTTTGGTTTTCTAAAGTTTTGCACATTGTTTTTGGTTGTTTTGCTCAGATTTCTCAACTCAGTTAGAAGTGGAATTTGAATCACAACTTGAAACCGAGTTATGATACTCACAAAGAATTGTGCATAAATGCATAAACGAAGGAAATTTCATCATAGCTAACTTATCTTAAAGATGGGTGTGCAAGTTTTGAATAAACATCTTTTCTAGATGTGAATCAAGAATTTTGACATCAACTTGAGCATATAATGACTGATAACACGAAATGAAGTCAGTTCCTTTTTCATCAACATTTTGCTTATAGCACATTAAATCAGCCATTGTCTTTTTAGGGGTAATATGGACTTGAAAATGACTTATGTAGGCATCCACAAGTTCATTGAATGATCTAATTGAATGATTAGGTAGGTTTGAAAACCACTCTAATGTAGTGTCCTTCAAGTTCGTAGGAAAAATTTTAGCTAACAGCATATCATCAAGGACAAAGTCACTACACAAGGCTGTATAAACATTGACATGATTAGTAGGGTCCCCTTTACCTTCATATTTCTCAAACCTAGGCATTTCAATTCCTTGTGGAATCTATGTGCGTAATATTTCTATAGATAATGGGCTACTACGAACATGATATGTGGGTGGAGCATTTTGACTTTGGCTAATGGTGGATATTTGTTGTTGCATGGATGAAACAATGTTAAAGAGTTGTGTAATGATGGGATCGATGTAAGTGGTATGAGGTGGAAGGGAAAATGGTGATAGATTGTATGTAATGTTAGGGGAAGTGAAAGGGACACTAAGAGGGGTGAAAGTGGAAGAAGGAATATTTGATGCCACAAAAGAACTAGGAATGCTAGTTGGAATTGTGAAAGAAGGAGCCAGATGACTAACCTATTGCATAGTTGTTGTAACCTGAGGAGTGGTATAAGTTGGTATGGATGTGATTGTTGAAGGAGGAGTAATGTGAGGTCTTCCTTGGATCACAACAATGTTTGCTGACTGGGAAGTAGAAGGAACATGTTTATTGTATATCTCAACTATTATTTTCATAACTTTCAAGCCATCATCACTTTCAATCAAACGATGAAGATTTTCTATCACAGGTATGGCAGTGGTGGAAATGTTTTCAAGGGATAAATCTTGTTGTAAATGTGCAAAATCCTCATGAAAACTAATGAATTTATCTTGAAAAATAGAAGTGTTTTGTTTGTCAACATTCATTAGATGGAAAGGTGTAGGCATAGTAGTGGTATTGTCCATACTAGTAGGAGATCTTGAGATCCCAAGGTCCACAATGAAAGTGCTATCACGGGAAGCCATGAGTGTAGAACTTTAACTCACTAAAGTATTATCAATGGGGCACAAAACACTCATACAAGTACCACAAAAGATGGGGTGAATGTAAATGCAATGTAATCTAGAAGTGAAAAATGAAAATAACAAGAACTCTATACACTAAAATATAGAAATAACAATAGAAAAGAGAAATGCAGTAAATGCCTAGAAAGATGCTTGAAAATGCAGTCTAAAATGTGTAGGTGTTCTGATTCACCTAGGGTGGTGAATGAGTCCAACTATGAGATTTTGTTGTGTTTTTCAAAAAAAATAGAGTGATTTAAATGCTTTTTAGATGCCAATGAAGGATGCAAATATTTTTTTTAGTTTTTTCAATGATATTGTATGCAAAAATGAAGTCTAAATGAGTCTTTCACTAATGCAAGTGTATAAACCCTAGGATACGAAAACAAAACCTAATTGAATGTTGATGCAAAATGAAGTTTAGGATGCAAGATGCAATGGAATCTAGAAATATAAAGTGCTCAATATGTAGGTTCACCAAAATGAACTGTCAATTTTTGGGTAGGGCTTATAGGCTACTCTTGCACTCTTAGGAATGTTTCACCTAAAAGGAGAGAGATAAACCCCACTCAAAAGTCTAGGTGGTTCACTTGAATTAGGTAGTGTATGATGTTATTTAGACTAAATGGAATGATCCAAGTGCAATTAAATGAACTATTTGATTGATTGTGAATATAAAACCTAAGAATTATGCAATGCTGGAAAACATAATGTGATATGAAAACATGAACTAAAGTATGAACAAATGAAAAACATAAAAGAAAAAGGTTGAATCAGAGTGCACTTGGGTAGATAATGGAGAATCTAGAGTGTTCTAAATGCTAACAGAAATCACTAAAAATCACCAGTGGGACTCATTTTCCACTGATGACGAATCAGTCTTACTTATTCTGAAAACTTCTAAGAACAAGTTTCTAAGTGTCGGGATCCTGAATCAATCCTCTCCCAAAATTCTGAGAAATCAGGAACCAATTCTGTAGCACCAGATCTGATAGATAGAATGTCTTCTCCAAGCTTGAAATAGGTTGTAGTTGACTTGAAGTTACACTTTGTTGACTTCTTTTCGACTTTTCAACACTTAATAACTTGTCAAATTCATACAAGTCTGCAAACAAATATGCAAAAGGGGGAAAATGGTTAAGGGTTAGGTTATAGGGATTTTCCTTGGTCAAATCCCACTTTGTTAATCAAACCCTTAATGAAGAAATAAAATGAAAGAGAATGATAAACAAATAACATGTAAATGTTATCAACTTACCAAACCCTTATTGAAGAAATTTGAAGATATAACAATGGTTGCTTCAAAATACTTGATTAATACTTGATTCAATGATGCAAAGTTCTTGAATGCTTGAATGAATGTGTGAATAAGTGAACTTGATGAATGGGGGATAAAATGAGAATAAAATCACTTATTTATACACACTTGTGCCTTAGTAAATTGAAGATACCTCATCATAGGCCGACATAAGGTGATTTTAAATCAAAACCCGAAAGAAAAATTGAAATATTTTGAATTTTGATCCAAGAGGGACTCATTCACAACAAATGGCGAATGGGTCCCACCTTGGACTTGAATGTGGGTGTTAGGTTTTATCTTGCATTTAGTGTTGTTTGTCAGGTTTACATTCAAAAACACACTTAATTAAGCCTTATAATTGCATAAAGGGGTCAAATAAAGCATAAGAAATGTGTAAATAGTGAAATTAAGCCTAGAAAAGCATGAAATATTTTTACAATACTTTACAACACTTCAAATATAGGACTTGATAAGTGATAAAAGGGTGATTTTTAGGTAAATTATTATATTAGAGTCTATAAATGTGTAGAAAAGTTTTACAATACTTCACAACACCCTCACAAGATGCCATTATTTGCATTTTAAGGACCTAATGTGAATGTTCAAGCCACATTGCAACATTAAATCAAAGAAAAATGGACCAAGCATAATGAAGAAATGCCTAAGAGAAAATGAAAATGAAAAGGGGCCATTTTTCTATGGTACACTCCTCATGGTCACTTGTTGAGAATTACAAACACTAAGTATATCTAGATTCGTAGAGATTATACAAAAATAAATATATGATTATACACAATAATATTGATCGAGCATACCACAATATTTATTAAAATATAGAATTGGTATATTCTAAGATGCAAATATATTAACAAATGTTGATTTCTATACTTGTCTGTTGAGTGCGGATAATTACATGTTTGAACTGCTCCAATTGTGTTGTTCAATTTGTTTTTAATATTTAGGAGATATTGCTTTGTGTAAATCAATGAATAATAATATATTATCCATATTCACGTTAAAGAATCATAATTACTTATAAGGCTCAATAATTGTATATATATATATATTTAATATGTATATGTGTATATGTAATTATATTAAGCTTACTTCCCTTATTATGCATTTACCGTTTTCCTTCATCTATCTCTCATTGAACCATCTTCATACTTGCACATATTTCTTCTTGATAAATTCTCTTATTTCCCAATTGATATTCCACTCCTTATCCCAATATTCTCATACACTCTTCATGAATAAATTTGTTGATATATGTTTTTCATAGCTTTTCCTTTTTTAATACCATATTATGTCCTTATGTCTCTTAAGAAGAGATACATCCTTTTGAATAGAGATAACCTCTTAAAAATTCAGCACCTTTTATTAAGGAATAATCGTTGCCACTCCATGCACTTAATTCTTGTCTTAAAATATTTTTTCTTTTAATTCCAAGTGTTGTCTTTATGCTTGGAACATAGTTGTTTCTCTTATTTATTCATTGTTCTTGTCTTGAAACTTGGTTGATTCGAATCATATTTATATATTCCTTTTTTATTTCATACATAAAGTCGACTCCTTGATATAGTTAGCTATTGAATAGTTGTTTGATTATTTGATTCATATATTTTCCTTTCCTAGGTCGGCCACCTTCAGTGCATTGTCTATTTGTCTTTTATAAGGATAGTTATTAATATTGTCAACAATAGGGTTTAAATTTTTAATGTTGTGATTCAAGAAGTAAGATAGCTCATTATAGTTCACCCTATCCAAGATTGCTCATCCTTAAACAATGACCAGCTAAGATTTGTAATTTTAGACATTGCTCCTTTTTGTGATGTAATTAGCTATTATCTTTAGGAATTAAAAACTCTACAGATAGTTGTAATTATCTTGGCTATATCTGACTCTATAATCTGATGATGTCCTTGGAGAGTGGTTGTTAGCATACTACTAACAAGGTTAATTATATCATCTAAAGTATGAGGATAATTTATTGTCTCATGTACTACTATTTACCAATATTTTTAAACAACAAACCAAGAGTTAAAAATTGGCAAGACTTGTTACTTAAGACAAGTTTTTTTTCCCATCACCACAAGGATCTTAGGAAATGATACAAATTATAGACACATAAAAATGACCTAGGCCCCCAAGCTACATTTTTCCTATGTCAAACGTCCGCACATAATTAAATTATTTAACTATGTCCTAATGTCATAATTCCTAATTATTCCTCCATGATTATTTAAATAAATAAATTATATATTTTTATTTAAATACATCACTAATTAATCTTTAATTCCTCATTTTTTGCTACAAATTAAACAATAGATGTAGAGAAATGAAGTTCCTACCAAAATGTTCAAGAATAGACATGTTATAATTTGATGTGTGTGTTATATTTTAGTAACAATGTTGATAAGATAATAACTTTATAATAATCTTGAAATTTGTCAATTTTTTGGTTTATTTTATTAACCCTGGAAAAACAACATGTACTGTATTAACTCAACTATTCACTATATAATAAGATATTTGTTGCTTGTAATTGACTATAATCTATCTGTGATTATTTATAGACACATCACTATAGGAAATTTCTAAGTGGTATTACAATGAAATTGATATAAAAGTATGGACCAAAAAAATCCTAAAAGGGATGTAAAACTTTCCAAGTATATAACACATATCCAACATAAATTGTTCACCTTGTGTTGCCTTTGCCAGATTGAAAACTTAACATTTAATTGAACACTTTGTGAATCTTCTGAGTGGTGTTGCACTTGGTATCAGAATGTTCCTTTGGAATCCTAGGAGGTAGTACTAATTTTATATCCTAAGTCATTCATGGAATCATGCAAAACCTTCTTCTCAATGCCTTTAGGCATATCATGAAAAGTGTAGACTATGTGATAGATAGTTAACCAACTAAATTACCAGAATAAATAATTGAAATAGGTTGTTTACTATATTTTTTGATTGAAACCAATTGTGTACCTTGCAATGCATGCATAAACATGTTAAGGATTCAAGTCTTTTGGATTCCATAGGATAGTTTTATGTCTTTTTAATTGCTAATTAGGAACATGCCATGTTGCATTCTCCTTTTATCACCATTCGTCCACTATAGTAGAAGAAGCTATGGAAGTGGAAACCTGAGTTAAGTGGCCATTTGGATTTAGCAATTATTTTGAGTTGCATCAATATTTTACCAAAAAATGATGAGAGGAACACACATCAAAAGAAAAAATACATTTTGGTGTGAGAAAAATAGATGCAAATCTGCAACAATATGTCATTGCCTAAATGTGAATAGGTTGTTTCTAATTTCATTCAAGAATGTGTACTATATAGAAAAATCAAGTATAAGAGTATGAAGCTTGGATTGTACACACCATTTTTAGTTTTATGTAGACCACAGTGGAACATTTTCAATGGATTTGGTAAGAAAATTATCTCTGTTCTTGTAAAGGGATGTTTACACATTGAGATAAAATATGGATGTCGAGATGAAAATATCAATTGCTTTCAAGTCTTTAAAATGTTGAATAGAATATGGGTGTAATCATAGTGTGTATAATAGAAGAAAAAGATAAGAATTTGGTATACATTGAACATTGGTACACTAGGGCAGTGAATACCTAAAAAAAAAAGGCTCCATTTGATATATTTTTTAGGAATTCACCTTCAATAAAATTGGATTTTATTTATGTGTAGCAAGAGGAGAACAAAAAGAGTCAAATGTAGATGTAAGAAAGTCCAAAAATATTTTAAAATTTGAGTGATACATTTCTATGTTTGAGATCATCTTAAGGAATGTCAAGCTATGCACAACAAAATCGTCTGGTTCTATTTGAGCAAGGATAAGCTCCACAAGTAAGCAAATAAATCAAAGCCATTGAGCTATGTTCCATTGATTCCATAGAATGAGCTAGTGACTATGCATCTGTTTTAAATTTTTATTCGAATATGAGATTAAAGGAATTTTTAGAGATTAAGATGTACCCAAGGGAGGTGGCCTATAGGCGACTTATTTCCTCTTTTAAAATTAACCTTATTTGGGCTTAATGCTTACAATATAAGGGATGGACAACTTGAAATGGACCAGTTAAGAGTAAAGGATGTTCTAGGACAAACATAATTAAACAAGGCACCAATAATATATGTCAGGGCATGGTAGAGTACAAGTAGTTGGAATAAGAATGTGTAATTCTTTAGGTAATAACTTGAGGTACCACAACCAAAGGAATCCAAGCCATCATTACGCCTTCTCAAAAAAATAAAAGTTGGGAATGAAGTTTTGTGGATGGATTAAACAATATGTGTAGCTATGGAAGTGATGAAAAATCATAGAAACTTTCCTTGACATCAGGGAAATGTGTTTTTATAATAGAATAACATATTTTTTGACCGAGAAATCTAAGACTAACTATATGACTCCCAAAACTTACCATTAAACATTAAACCTTTGTTTTTAGCTTCTATGATTTGGGACTTAATTACTTTATATTTATCACATTGTTATGTTTATGTTTCTTTAGTTCATTGTATCTAGTTACTTCTCATGTGCTAGGTTTCCTTTCCTCTAGTAGTTATCTATCGACACTGTTTCTACTATTCAAGTTCCACTTAATTTTTGCTATCTATGAATATCTTGAACAATCATAGTTCATGGTTGATTCCTATTTTAAAGAAAATTGTTTACAAATCTTGGTCCTCTTAGGTGACATGGTGTTCAATATGGATTCACAACTATTGTGATGATGCTTTGAGTTGGCAAAGCAAGAATGTAAGACTATGTAGTTAATTCTATCACACAGATTCTTGATGAATGATAAGCTCTTTGAAAATATGCTATTTCTCTTAGTAGAAAATGAACTTGTGTCTAAGAAGCTAAGAATGAAAGATGTAAGCTTTTAGAATTGATAAATATAAATAATGAATCTATGTTTATAATAGTTTTAAGATTATACTACTTTTATATTTATATTTCATAATGTTTACTATAAAATATAATAATAATATAATATATATTGATAAAATAATTATATTGAATATAATTTAATTTGTGAACATATAATGTTGATGAATTTAATGCAGATATGATAATGTTATATTTAAATACTATTAAGTTTGAAAAATTAAAAAAAAAAATTATTATTTAATAACATTGCAATATTGTTGGGAACTGGGACCAATCACCGTGTAGAAGTGGAGGCTGCGTTTATTATTGTCAAATATGTTGTAAGAAAAGGTTACTACAAATTATGTGTTGAAGGTGATTCTATAAAGATAATTAACTATCTACATGGCACCCATCCTCCAAGTTGGAATGTGGATCAGCTCATAAAAGATACTATAATCATGTTGTGATCTTGTGAAGAGACCCGCGTCTCTCACATTTATCAAGAAGGAAACTCATTGGAAAACTTTTTGCCAACAATGTTGTCAGTTTAAATGAGTTTCATTCATGGGAGGATGGATTGATCCTTACCGAGAAAACTAGGAGCTTATTGAGGAATCACGGTGTGGGTTGAGATGACGCGACATTTAATCTCTAGTACCTTCTTTTTTCTTGCAATTTTTGTGGGTTTCCTTTTTCTCTCTAGCATTCAATTGATTTTTTCTTGTAGGGTCTTGCTTGTTCTGGTGTTGTTTGAAATGGGTGGTGATAGAAGCATAATCGAGTTGCATTCCTATGTAGGCAATAGGAAAAAGAAGAATCTTTGGAATATTTAGCATCATGGTAATTTCACTCAGTTCTTAGAGAGGTTGCATGGCCATTCATGACCCCAATGCTTCGATGCAGTTTGTTTCTTACTGGCATAATCATAGGATCAAGATAAAAGGCCTAGAAGTGGACATGAATGAGGAGCTAGTAGGTACAGTTATTGGGATGCCAACAATTGGTCATAAGTTTTTCAAGGACAAGAAAAGTAATGAGGAAGTGATGGCCCAATTCTTCAAGGATGACGAGTGGAAGAAATTAATCAAAATGGAAAGTTGGGTTTATGAGTAGAAATCCCTCAAGAAGATTTAGGCAAGTGTTGCTGAGGTGCTTATGTGCTATGTGACTCTATAGGAGAGGTTTATGGCTATTCTCAGTCATCACTTCACTCTCCTTAAACATTTTAGACATGGTTTGCTCATTTATTTCCTACTTTTCTTGTTATCATCTATGGAGGTTTCTATTTATATGCACCTAAAGAATAAGAGAGCTCCCATCCTCAATGAAGATCTAATTTTATTAATCATGGAGCATGTTAAGAATCTTCTCCCTATCCTTGCCATTAAGGGTAAGGAGAAGGCTTTGAGTGATGTTCCTTGGTTGTCGAGCTCATATTCCAGTTCAGATGATGAGGAGGAATGGAACAAGGAGGAGGAAGATGTGTCTCTAGCCCTTGCGACGATGTCTTCGAAGAAGAGGAAATTGGGTACCAAGAGTAACAGGGAAGCCAAACATCTTGTTCTCTTTAATATCAAGGACATGGAAATGTACTCGAATGGTCCCCTCCCAATACTAAGAAGGTGGCTATTGGTCAAGGTGTTGTTGGTGGTGATTTTGAGGTGGGGTCACGGAATAATGTTCTAGGTTCAAAGGACAAGGTCAAGCCATAATAGTCTTCTAAGCATATTTCATACCTGAAGAGAAATGCCTTAGATGGTTTCTAGCTAAGGACCCCAATGTGTCTTGTGAAGGCAAGGGTTCTGGTGAAAAGGCGATGGCTATTGAGGACTTTCTGATGTAGGATTCACCCAATGTGGAGTCGAACGAGGAGATTAAGGGTTTTGATAAGGAGGATTCTAAGAAGAAGAAATCTAAATAAGAGCCTTTGAAGGTAAATCCTCTTTCTGAGGACTTTTCTTACCTTGATGATGATTCTACCTCTATGTTTGAATTGTTGGAAATGGCTAGGACTGAGGCTATTGGAAATTTTAAGCTAGCTAAGTGGAGTCTTCCAGAGTTCAACAAGATTAACATTAAATTTAGAGGTTTGAAGGAGAATCTTAAGATTGTTCTGAAGGAGTCGGTGTCAGAAATTCTTATTGAAAAAATGGTGGACCTTGAGAGTTCTTTCCATGATTTCAAATCTCTGTGTGAAGATAGATTAGTTGCTTTGGAAGCCAATATTTTGGGAACAAACGTGGGCATAAAAAAGCTTCTGCATGCATGCCATATTTCTATGAAGAGCAGTGCAGACTCCTTGGAAGTCCTTTTTAGAATGATAAGTGACCTCAGGGAGGATCAAGTTTATTTTTCTAAGCTGGTGGAGAAAGAGCACTCAGTTAAAGGAAAAGGCACAAAAGGTGCTAAAGATAATGATAAAGGACCTATTGTTAGAGGGTCAACTGATTGGAAAAATTCCTTTGATGCTGAGAAGAAGAAGCTATTGGACATGATTGAAGAGAACAAAAGCTAGGAGCTTGAGGTGGCCAACACCTTGAGTAGTTTGAATTAGCGTTGTTTTTCTCTACTTTCTACTGGGTGTCATTTTTTTTCCTATTGTTTTGTTGTTTTAATTTTGTTGGGTTTTGTTAGCTTATTGTCTTATCTCTCATCTTGCACCCTTTTTTGTAGTGTTTTTTTGGCTTTTGGGATGTTGTTGGTGACTTCTGATGTATTTTTTAGTAGTTCTAAGTATATTTTGTTGTAAAGGGTTTCGAGTCCCTTCAAAACATGTTTTTTCCATATAATTAAAACATTGCAATATAAATGATACTCAATTAATTAAAAATATCGAAGTATTATAATTTTCATACTCACAATCTAAAATGCATTATAGTGTGACTATATATTTTTTTTCTAAATGGTTTAGTTGTATAATATACTATCTTAAAAAGAGCCAGATGCTAATAAAATAGAGGATTTCAAATCAATTTATAATATCAACATGAAAATGATAGAGATCAGTCTGTTGAGTTTTATGTTTTACTTTTATTTATTGAAATTTTATAGTTGCTCAGTACTTTAAATTTAAGAAAAAGTGATATAAAATTATATAAAAAATTATGAAGCTTTAAGCTACAAGTTAGGACCGTAATTTATTAATAAGAAATCACCTTAAAAATATTTTTTAAAATTATTGAAATTTTTAAAAGGGAATTTTTTATTTTTTTATACATTCCACTATAGAGTTTGTTCTTTATTTAAAAAAAATACAACAACAAGAGGTCATCACTTTTTTAGGTATATATAAAAATTAATGTAGGGTTTTTGAAAGGGTTTGTTTCCTTTTAACAAAGTAAGAAAAATAGTTCAATAAAATTCAATCAATACTAAGAAAGTTGAATAAAGAGGTTCACAATGATGAAGGAGATTTAGAAATAAAAGGGTACTTTGTTATGCAGAGTGAAGTTGATTGTAAGGAGTTGGACATTGAGACTGTGGATCCCATAAGATATGTAGGACTCTTTAATTAGTGACAAGAAGAAACTAGATTTACATGTAGAGTTTATGAATTTCCCTCTTGGTTGAGCTTGGATCTTCTTTTAAAAAGGGTACCTAGGATTGTTCTTCATACAGATCAGGCTTTGGTTCCAATTAAGAGTTCTTTAGAGAGGTTTGGATTTAAGCCTCCATGATTTTAATGGTTCTTTCTATCCATTTGATGTGATTATGTTGTTTCATCATCTATTTTTAATGAGCTCTTTTTTGGGTTAAGACCTATTTCTTCATAGGTTTTTGTCTCATGTTTTTATTTTTTATCTTGATGTACAAATTTTTTGGTCCTTTCAAAACCCTTTTCTAATTAATAACTCTATCCAAAATAATTTATAAAATAAAAAACATGAAAAATTGTTATAAAAATGTAAATCATAACAAACATTTAACACTACTAAAAAATGAACACAAAAGAAACCTAACATACAACCCATAACAAATTTTTAATTTCATTTTAGATGCATTATGTTATTCCTTACATATTCCTCACACTATTTTATAGTGTGGATCTAAGTTGTGATCATTTGGAGAAACAAAATTATTATGCATGCTTGCATCTTTTGCATCGAATATACTACTCTTTCAATATAACATTGCTATTTTTTTATGTTTTTTTTAAACTAATTTAGGTTACTTAATTTTTTTTCCACTCTTTCAGAATTCAAGAGATTACTTTTCTTGTATTTAACCCTTCACTTTGAGCATACAAAATTGATATGTGAATTTCATGTTAGATATAACAAGTTATTGTAGCACTAGAAGTAGGAAAAGGCTAATAAGGAGAATTTAATGGTTGTAGGTCTTTATTTTTTCTTCCATTTGCACACAAATATAAGGTTAGAATTATACCCGTAGACTTTGAAAATTTTGCCATATTTTAGGTAGTCATCATGTTGCAAGCATTAGCATGTTTGGTGGTGTTTTCATTAATGTCAACACAATTCAGTATGTTGTAGATTGTACATGTATAGCTGAGATGTTGCTAAGATGTTGTGAGTATATGGAGCTATCTTTATTGTGTTGTATATGTGTTGGGTTGATGAGTTTCCAAGTGTTTTTGAGAAAATTAATAAAAAAGAGATGAAACTATTTAGAATATGCTTCAGTATGTGCTCCACATTTCTCTTGTGTTGATCCTATGCTTGTGCATATCTGAAGGTTTGCTAATGCTGATTTAGTGTTGATATCTCCTGAGTTTTAGCTTTTGGTTTGATAGTACATGAAAGTCACATTCATCGGTATGTGAACTATTCTAGTAGAGTTGGTCTTTTGTGGACTAGGAGAAATATTTTTTCTCTTCAGTCCTCCTCTATTTTGTTTTAGATCTTGTAGATATGGAATATGTATTGTGAAGGTCTTTTATGTGCTCTAGCAAAAAGGTTTGAAGATTGGTCATTCAAAAGTTATGTTTTAGTATTTCAGTGTGAGTTTATATAGTCTAGATGGACTAGTGAAAGGTGTTTAGTGGTTGAAGTTTTTTGTTTTTCTATGGATGTATCTAGAAGATTTTGAGATGTATTCTCATGCTTAAGGAGGCATGTTGTGGTGTCTGCATGTCATCTTCTTGTTCAGAAACATGTACATCAATGTTCATTTGTGTTTTCATTAGGTTTGGCTGACTTGGTGATTACACTTAATTCGAAGAATAAAATTGAATTAAGGAAGCATGTGGTTCTTTTGAGATATTATTTTCTTTTATCTTGAAAAATATTTTTTTATTGTTCCACTCTTATTCCTTTCCACTACGGGAATTTTGAGTTGTTGACATATTTTGAATTTATGAAATGAGGCATTTGTGGCCGACCTTGGAGAAAGTTTCTAAGGTTGAGGATGGTATAAAATCAAGTTGAATTGTAAAGAATTGTATGAAAATGTAATGCAAAGTGATTAAAGTGATCCACAAATCATAAGAGTAGAAGTGTGTGTGTGAGTGAGTTGTGATACCAGTTCTTCATTGTGTTGATGGTATTGAACTAAAGGTTTTTGAAATCTTGTGAATGTGTTAATTTTTGTGGTGGATCTTTTTGTTCTCTTTTGTATCTATAGGAAGTGAGCCTACCTATTGGATAGTGAGTCCTTTCTATGGACAGTGAGTCCCTTTTGTAGGTAGCAAGCCTTTGTAGTTGTACTCAGAGAGCCCTTGGCAGTGAGCCTCTATTTTATAATCTTTATATTATGAGTTAACCCTCACTGTGGTTTTTCCCTCATTGGGATTTCCACGTAAAGATCTGGTGTTCATTGTGTTGATTTAATTTTTTTTATTTTTGTTTCATGCTCTTGCTTAATAACAAAATAGCGTGGTTGTGGAATTAATAAGTATTGAAGTTTTTAAGTTTGAACTTTGTGACAACTGATTCACCCTCCCTCTCAGTTGTCTTCTTCCTATTTAACAATTGGTATCAGAGCATTGGTTCCCTAGTATAGAGCTTATTCACTTAAGGAAGATCTGATGGTGCATAAGTTGGTGATCCCTATGTTCAATGGAACTGGCTACAATGACTAGAAGGGACAGATGAAAGGATATATTATCTCTCTTGGTTTTAAGACCTGGAAGGCTATTGAGATAAAGTACACATACCTATTTGGTGGTCTTGCTAATGCAGATGAGATCTTTTCTTATGAATAAAATGAGAAGGAAAATTATGCCATTTGCAATGGCTCATCTAAAAATGAGTGAGCTAAGGTTCTTTCTTTGGATATTGCATATGAGGTTTGGAAGAAACTTGAAGACATGTATGAAGGAAGTGAAAGAGTGAAATTGAAAAAGAAGCTAGCAGCAAAGTGAAGATTTGTGAATCTAAAGATGGAAGGTGAAGAATTTACAAGTTTCTTTTAGAGGGTTGAACTGACTACAAATGAATTTAGAAATCAAGGAGTAAAACTATCAAATGAAGAATAATTGAGAAGATCCTGATCACCCTACTAGATGACTACAACGATAAGATCTTAGTCATTGAAGAAGTGTATGATCCTAATAAGTACACATTGTAATAGTTTTTTGACACCTTGCAAGCATTTGAGCTGAGAAAGTTCTAGAAAGAAGACAAGATGGAAGAAAAGATAGAAATGGCATTTAAGGTAATGAAGATTGAGGATGAACCAGATAGTGATGGTGTTGATGAGTTGTAACAAAAACTTCACTAGGAAGTTGAAGAAAGGAACCAGAAAGTATAGAGTTATGTTTCCCTTTAAATGTTTTAGTTGTGGTAATATTAGTCATTATGCTTCAAGATGTTCGAATAGAGCTATGCATAAGAAGAAGAAGGATTATAAGGATAAGTATAAAAAGGATTAGAAGTATAAGAAGTTATACTTTGTTAAAGAAGAAGCAAGAATTTCTGATGATGAATCTAAAAATGAGGTTGATGATAGTGAATGCTTATTCTTAGCTTTAGAAAGTAAATTTGTATCTACTAGCCTTGGAAAATATGGAAACAAGAAGGGTCCAAAGAATAAGATAATTAGGATGGAAGGTACTTTGGTTACCGCTTTTCATGCAAAATATGATGAATATTATTGGGTAATTGATGGCGGATGTTCTAATCACATGACTAAAGATAAGAGTAAGTTCACTAAACTTTAGAAATATAATGGTGGTTTAGTTATGTTTGATGATGATTTAGAAGCTAAGATATGTGGGAAAGGTTCAATTAGTTTTGATGGAGTGCACAATACTGATGATGTATATTATGTGAAGGGTTTGAGGCATAACTTTCTGAGTGTTGGTCAGATGTGTAGCAATGGCTTTAATTAACTTGTGTTTCATAACAATACCTGTGAAATCAAAAAAGGATCTGGAAATGGAGATATGATTACTGTTAGAAGAAGAACTCATGGAAACATCTACCAGCTAAAGGGAGTTGATGGTCATTGCCTTGTATCTCAAGTCAGTGAAATTTGGTTATGGTATCGAAGAATGGGACATGCAAACTTTGATAACCTGGTTAAGACCAATGCAAAGGAGATTGTTTGAGGATTTCCTAGAATCACAAGACTTGCTAATGCTATTTGTAGAAGTTTTCAATTTTGGAAACAAACGAGATGCAACTTTAAGGGAAAAGAGCATTCTACTACTAGAATGTTGGAGTTAATCCATACTGATCTTTGTGGTTCGACTAGGATTGGAAGCCTGAATGGTGATATGTATTTCATGGTACTTATTGATGATTATACTCGAATGACATGGGTTTCTTTTCTCAGAGAAAATACTCAAGCCTTGGATAGGTTTAAGGTATTTGGAAGTAGATGCTATATTAAAAGAGATGATGAAAATATTGGAAATTTTGATGCTAGATGTGATGAAGGAATATTTGATGGATACTCTACTACTAGCAAAGCATATGGATGCTTTGACAAAATATTGGGAATGATTATTTAAATTGCTAATGTGAAAGTTGGTGAAGACATACACAGACCTATTAAGATAAGTGAAGTTGAACCTTATGATCCTATCTATGGACATGTACCTAAGGAAAACAAGGAGAAGGAAGAAGAAGAGAAAGAAGAACAAGTGGAAGATGATGAGGAAGAAGAAAATGAATTGGAACCTACTGTTAGGACTCCTAAGTATGTATAGAAGAATCATCTGGAAGATCAAATAATTGGAGATAAAAATGAAGGTGTGAAGAAAAGAAGTAGAGCTGCAGTTGTGGTAAATTTGTGTCTATTATCTAAAATTGAACCCAAATCTATAAGTGAAGCATGTGAAGATGAGAGTTTGATGAGAGCTATGAAAGAAGAATTGTAGTAGATAGAAAAGAATCATACATGGGAACTAGTCCTTAGGTCTATGAATAAAAATGTGATTGCTTTGAAATGTGTGTTTCAGATTAAGCTAAATGAAAGTGGATAAGTTGTAAGAAGTAAGGCAAGAATGGTATGCAAAAGATATTGACAAGTTGAAGGTATAGATTTTGAAGAAATATTTTCCCATGTGGCTAGAATGGAAGCGATTAGGATGTTTTTTGCATTTTTTGCCCACAAGGATTTCAAAGTGTATCAGATGGATGATAAGTCAACAAAGGTTCTACTGACAATAATATTTACTTCAAAGTGAAACATAACAAAATGTTGATAGTGGTTGTTTATGTTGATGATATCATTTTTGGTGGAAATGAAGGAATGTGTAAGAAGTTTACTGAAGAGATGCAGAAAGAGTTTGGGATGTCCATGATTAGTGAATTGAATTTCTTTCTTTGTCTACAAGTGAATCAAATTGATAAAGGGATATTCATTTGACAATCTAAGTATGTAAAATAAATGTTGAAGAAGTTTGGGATGGATTATTTGAAACTAGTTTATACTCCTATGGTAATCAAACGTAAACTAAGAAAAGATGATGAATCTGCTAAGATTGATCAGAGAAAATACAAAACTATGATTCGTGGACTTTTGCATCATACTACTACTAGACCAGATATTATGCATGTAGTATGTTTATTTTCCAGATTCCAAGAAAATCCTAGAGAAGCACATGTTACAGTTGTAAAGAGGATATTTAGATATCTTAAAGGTACACCAGATTATGGATGATGGTATCCTAAGAGTGATGATTTTACCTTGAGTGCTTACACAAATGTTGATTGGGTCAGATGTGTAGATGACCAGAAGAGTACCAATGGTGGTGCTTTCTTTCTTGGTGGAAGATTAGATCATGGTTGAGTAAAAAGAAAGATTCAGTTTCTTTATCCACTATAGAGGTAGAATATATTGTTGTAGCATCTTGCTGCACATAGATTTTGTGGATGAAGTAGACACTAAAAGACATTGGAGTGATATACGATGAGCATATTTCTATTTTATGTGACAACGCAAGTGCAATAAACATTTCAAATAACCAAGTTATTCATTCAAGAAAAAAACACATATCTATAAAATATCATTTCTTGAGAGAAAAGGTGTTAGAGAATGAGGTTAGATTGGGGTATGTGAACACAAAGGAACAAATTGCAGATATATTAACTAAGGATCTTTTGAAGGATACTTTTGATCATGTTAGGGAGAGGTTGGGGGTCATTGGACCTCCTAACTAGGTGCACATGAAGGCACATCATTCTAGTGAATTCACAAATTCTTTATTTATCTGGAATGATAAATGGGTCTACTCTGAAGGAGTAGAAAAGGTTTTCATTGTTGTAGTATGAGTGTACTCCTAAGGGGGAGAAATTAGTGTTGTTGATCTTTTCCATTGATGTCAAAGGGGGAGAGAAAGTCATGCAAAAATAGTTGCAGAAGAAAAGAAGGTGTTCTCTTGGGATATTGTGAAGGATGTTGTCTTTGATGGTCTTTCACATCATGTGTTGCCATCATTGACAAAGGGGGAGATTGTTGCAAGTATGAGCAAGTTTGGTGGTGTTGTCATTAATTTTTCCATTGATTTCAAAACAATTCAGTATGTTGCAGATTGTACATGTATAGTTGAGATGCTATTGAGATGTTGTGAGTACATGGAGTTATCTTTATGGTGTTATAGATGTGTTGGGTTGATGAGTTTCCAAGTGTTTTTGAGAAAATTAATAAAGAAGAGATGAAAGTGTTCAGAATGTGCTCCGGTGTGTACACATTTCTCTTGTGTTGATCCTATTCTTGTGTGAATTAGAAGGTTTTCTAATGGTGATTTAGTGGTGATATCTCCTAAGTTTTACCTTCTATTTTTATGGTACATGAAACTCATGTTCACCAGTATTTGATCTGTTCTCGTAGAGTTGGTCTTTTGTGGACTGGGAGAAATATTGTTGCTCTGTAGTCCTCCTCTATTTCATTTCAGATCTTGTGGATCTAGAATATGTCTTTTGAAGGTCTTTTATATGCTCTATCAAAAAGGTTTGAAGATTGGAGATCCATAAGTTATGTTTCAATATTTTAGTCTGAGTTTATACAATCCAGATGGACTAGTAAAAGGTGTTCAATGGTTGAAGTTTTTTGTTTTGTTGCAGATGTATCTGAAGGATTCCAAGATGTATTCTCATGCTTAAGGAAGTGTGTTGTGGATTTTACATGTCATCTTCTTGTTGGGAAGTGTGTACATCAATGTTCATTTGTTTTTTCATTAGTTTTGGCTGACCTGGTGTTTACACTTCATTCAAAGAATAAAATTTAATTAAGTGTATGGTTGTTTTGAGATATTATTTTTTTGATCCTGATTTTTTTTTTACTTGTCCACTGGGAATTTTGAGTTGTCAACCTAGCTTGAATCTATGAAATGAGGTATTTGTGGTTGACCTTGGAGAAAGTTTCTAAGGTCGAGGATGGTTTAAAAGAAAGTTTAATTGTGAATAATTGTATGACAGTGTGATGCAAAGTGACAAAAGTGAGCCACAAATCATAAGAGAAGAAGTGTTTGTGTGAGTGAGTTGTGATATAAGTTCATTGTGTTGAAGGTAGTGAGCTAAAGGTTTTTGTAATTTTGCAAATGTGCTAATTTTTGTGGTGGATCTTTTTGTTCTTTTTTGTATCTGTAGGAAGTGAGCCTCCCTATTGAAAAATGAGTCCTTTCTATTGATAGTGAGCCCCTTTTGTAGGAAGCAAGCCTCCCTGTTGAAAAATGAGTCCTTTCTATTGATAGTGAGTCCCTTTTGTAGGAAGCGAGCCTTTGTACTTGGATAGTGAGCCCTTGGCAGTGAGCCTCTATTTTGTAATCTTTATATTGTGAGTTAACCCTCACCATGGTTTTTCCCTCATTGGGTTTTCCACATAAAAATATGGTGTTCATTGTGTTGATTTACTTTATGTTATTTCTATTTATGCTCTTACTTAATAACAAAATAGTGTGGTTGTGGAATTAATAAGTATTGAATTTTTTAAGTTTGAAATTTGTGACAACTCATTCACTCCCCCCTCTCAGTTGTCCTGCACCTATTTAACACATCATTTTTGTTTTCTTTTGAATTTGGACAAATTCATGCCATCTTCCATAGACCAAAATTTGAAGCATTCATCTTTGGGAGAGCTTTACATTTAAAACATTGACCTTACCTTCTCTGTTTCAGTAATTTCTCCATAGTTACAATGTTTATTAGTAAGTAATAATTTGTGCATCTTTTTCTAAGATATGTTGTTTTTCATGTATTTTTAAGATCTTAAAGATAATATCTATGTTTGCAGTACATTAAAGGCTTGTGAGAATTTGCATTGCTAATAGATTTTACGAAGGTACTCTATTCAAAAAATTCATCTTTCAACACACTCATGAACAAGCTATTAATTTATTCAGCTATTGTCCTTTGGAGGAAAATACAGTCTTTTCCATTGTGGAAATTGTAAACTATAGATAATTCATAGATATTTCAAGCTTAGGCCTAGTATAATAAGCCAAACTTAATTGGATTTGAAGAAACCCTATTAAAAAAAAAAGATATTTTAGGCTAAAACCTTGGAATACTTTCAACATTTTTTTATATTTCATGTAATATACTATCCATCTACAAATTTATCAATCTAATAATCGATATCTTAACATTTGTTGATATTTCATGTAACATATTCTCTATCTACAAATTTATCAATCTAATAATCCACATCTTAATGTTGTTGGACTACTCATAATATGGATATATGCTATCAGTGTTTCAAAATGTCATGAATTTTGAAGTTACCATGTTTGGTGCTTCTTCTTACATTATACTCCAAAGAATCAAACCTATTACATTTTAAGAGGCATGAAACTTAAAGTATACATGGTTTCATTCAACATTTTATGGGTTCTTTCTTGTTGAAAATGGATACTATAACGCCCCTCGCAGAAGAGCTTAGAATAAATAAGTAATTTTGATAAAGATCTCTAAAATAAGTGTTGAAAAATATAAATACTATTAATGCACGATAACAAAAAAAAAATTGTGATATCAAAAAAATAGATAAAACGAATGAATTGGTCACACTATGGTTTGGAAACTAAGATGAGATGTAGAAGACCCAAATTCAAACCTCAGAGTGCATAAATCCCTTGACTACATGGCCATATTAAACTTGAAAGTTTAGCACGAGAAATTTAAAAAATAGAAATATTCATATCTTCCTCAGTACAATAAAAATCTGAAAAGGAAATTTTCCAATGTCAAGAAATGATAAACACAAATACAAAATCTCAACTTTCCATAGGCATGACTTCTTTTTTAATCATTTGTTTGCTAGTTCTTGTTAAATAACAACTAAAATGAGGCATCACCACCCAAAAGAGCTAAGCTCAAAATTTGTTCAACATAAGTCCTTTGCATGTATGGATGTGTTGATTTTGGGAGTTTAACCAATCAAAATAAACATGTCCGTGAGAAAAATGCTCTAGTGGTTTTTGTGAAGGGAATAATTTAAAAGTTTAGTCCAATAAAGTTTTAAAATATAATAGAAAACTCTCAATATCTCATAGAAAAAGTATATCCTATGTCAAAAAGAAATGATTATACTGTACAAAAGTATTATGTTAAATCCTGGATTACAAAAGGGCTTTCTTTATACTGGTGTACAATAAATTTGAGAGTTTAACCCAAAGAATCTCACATGAAACTAAAAAAAAATTCAAGGTCTCATATCTTCCTAAGTGAGACTAAATAACAAAAAACAAAAAAATGTGATAGGAAAGGACGAAAAATTAAAAATTAGAACAGAAAAACCCCAAGGTCTCATAGAAAGAGAATATCCTCCACCAAAAAAAATGCTTATGTTCAAATCATTAATTAGAAAAAACCATCTCATATATTGTTTTATACATAAGTAATAATTTGTGCATCTTTTTCAAAGATATGTTGTTTTTCATATATTTTTTAAGATCTTAAAGATAATATATATGTTTGTAGTACATTCAAGGCTTGCAAGAATATGCTTTGCTAATAGCTCTTAGGAAGGTACCTTTTTTAGAAAATTCATCTTTCAACACACTCATGAACAAGCTATTAATTTATTCAGCTATTATACTTTTGAGGAAAATATGATGAGGGCCACACCGCCCAAACCCACAAAAATCACAACAATAGATAACATCACAGAAGATGTGAGACAAAAAAATGCCTCACTTTCAATTATTTTCAAAAAATGAAATTACATATTCAAAGTTTACATGCTACAGCCTCACGGGCTTGATTCATTACAACAAAATCAACTCTTAAAAGAAAATCTACTAGTCGGAGCCACAATCTGCACTATTAGAGCCACCTCCTACAACCCCCACTTAACCCTTTTTTATTTTCCTCAATAACCATAGAATGTTCTAGAAAGTTCAAATTTCCCCTTTTTGTTTTGGCGCCAAAAATCCCATCTATTGTTTACTGGCCTAGAATTTTTTCTTATGAAATTCACTTTTTAGAGGACCAACTTCGCAAGGCCATAACTTTTGATTGTGGTGTCTAATTTTCTATTATTGCATATTGTTGGAAAGATCTTGATGAGCTCTACAACACTTGAACCCACCGTAAGTTGGTTTGACCACTTTTTGAGTTGTTTTGAGGCCTCTAAAGTTTTATATCCGAATTTTAAGTTGCATTGGATAAATTTCCTAGGACAAAAACTTTAATTTCTCTCAAACTGTGTAGAGTATTGAGGTGATTCTTTCATGTTCGGAAATGTTTTTCACCTCGGCTCCTTGGGGTAAATTTTCATGTCCATACAAGCCCATTTTGGCCAACTTACTAAAACTAGTAAGTGCCCATTTTTTTCTATTTTTGATGCCTGGTAGTCTCATACCCCTTAAGTGCCATCATGGGACTTAAGACAACTAAAGAAAATAAATAATTTTTTTTTGGGTGATGCAAGATTTCCCTACACCGTTGGATGTTCCTACATCAAAATAAAGTCTTTTCCACTATGGCAACTATCAACTATAGATATTTCATAGATATTTCAGGCTCAGTCCTAGTATAATAAGCCAAACTTAGTTGGCTTTGAAGAAAATTCACTAGAAAAAATAGATATTTCAAGCTAAAATATTGTAATACTTTGAACATTTGTTTATATTTCATGTAATATATTCTCCATCTACAAATTTATCAATATAATAATCTACATCTTAACATTTATTGATATTTCATGTAATATATTGTCCATCTACAAATTTATCAATCTAATAATCCACATCTTAACATTTGTTGATATTTCATGTAATATATTCTCCATCTACAAATTTATCAATCTAATAATCCACATCTTAGTGTTGTTGTACTACTCATAATATGGATATATGATATTTGTGAACATTCATAATGTCATGAATTTTTAAGTTACCATGTATTGGAATATGTTGTCATTGTTGTAAAAAGGGAAAATAAAGAAAAGGAGTTTGTTGGCATGATGACAAAAGATGGATGAGAGAGTAGTGGTCCTGATGGTGAATTGAGTGGCAAATTTGTGATGGTTTATTAGAGAGCTTTCCATAAAGGTATTGTGTAGGGTCAGAGGATGTATAACATGTCCAAAAATGAATTTTGTTTTCTTACAAACAAAATTAGGGTTCACTAATTAAACCCTAGAGTTGCAATCATGGCATCCTCAAAATGTTCTATTTTGATGTTGACTTGGTATTGGTGGTTGTTTGTTGCATTATTTGCAACTTATGTCTTGATACATTACCATCAGTTCAGCAAAAGTGAATAGAGTCGTAGAGTTCCAAGTTTTCCTAACCTATGTCGCGAGGTTCTAAAGTTTCATAACCTCCTGACTTAGCAACATAGCTAATGGAGTGATAAGGAAGAAGGCTCTCTTTGTTATTGACATGTTGTGGGTTTTCAAAAGTTCACAACCTCTAAAAAAGAGGTTCTTAATTTTATATTTCTAGTGACTAAGCGATAAGTAGTAAGGAAGCACTCCATGTGGGACCTAGCCATAATGACAATGCAAGCACGTGGCATGTTGGGATTGAGAAAATGGTAATACACATCATTGTTGTGGATTACAGAGTTGTGACATGGAGATGATGTCGATACATGATGAGAGAATGTGGATCCCACATTGGAATGATGTATTGGGTGTTGTTGTTTTCATCGAAGTGACTTAGGCATTTCAAAGGTAGTTTCATAGGTTCTCTTTATTGTCAGTGTGTCATGGGTTTTTAGAACTTCGTAACCTCTAACAAGAGGTTATGAGGTTCAATTTTTTAGTGACTAAGCGATAAAAGTGTAATGCTAACTATGGAACCTAGTAAAGTGAACATGGCATAAGTAGAGAACAGTGGAGATTAATCCACGGTGAATGGATATTGACCATCAATGAAGATGGTGGGACAAACAAAGAAAGAAGTGAAGGTGATGATGGTGAATGATAACATGTGACGACAAGTAGTGGAAGAATATTTCATTGAAATTACCAACTCACGTCATTATTGTGAGTTGTGTGGTGATGATGTGGATGACAAATGGCCACAACCTGCAAACCTTGTAAGGTTTGTGTGGGCTCGATATCAGAGCTTGAGGGGATAACAGACTTTGGACGTGTGTCCTAGTGGACCTCGGATATGGCAAGTGATCTATGAAGGAGACTAGAAACGAAGATCAATAGGTAGAAGATCCATTAATCAAGATGGAAAGATTTGAAGAAGGTTGATCCAAAAATCACAATTTAAGATTATTGTGATGCAGTGTGATTACAATGGTTATGTGATCAACAATGGAGATCAAAAGGTGATTGATCCAATAGTGATCATCAGTTGGTGGAGATCGACAGTGCATGAATAAAGGTATTTGATCTAATGGAAAAGTTGAAAGATATGATGATGAATGAGAGTCAATGGATCATGTCATGAAGAAGATCAATGACCCAAATTTGAATACAGTAATAAAAAATGGCTAACTCGATGTGAAGAGTGTTTCTTCTGGTAGTAGACACAATGGAAGGAGTTAATTTTTCTAGCTGCACCAAGTGACTAATTAAATGAAGATTTGATCTTCAAGGTGGTGGAAGAGATTATAGAGGTGATCCAGATCACATCAGGTTGATTGAACAAGAGAATGCATTTAATACATATTTGATTCTAGGGTTTCATGAGTTGTTGTTCTTGGCAAACCTTTTGAGATAGAATTTAATATTGTGAGGCTCAATGCACAGGTATGGTGTAGAGGAAGATATGTGGTAAACCCTAATAGGTGAATGAGATCAAATAAGATTGGATGAATAGAAGAATGCATTGAATGCATAATTAGTTTTGAGGGTTTGAAAAAGAGAATGAGGAAAATTCTTTGTAATGAAATAAAATGTGGAATTATCTCAATGTAGAGGTAGAGTGACAATGAAGATATCTAATAGACCCTATCAGATGAATTAATCATGAGCTAGACAGTGGTGTGTGGCTTGAGGAAAAGGTATCTTGCTGGTTTGCAAGCTAAGGAAACCCTAACATAAGATTTGCGAAGATTGGAATGGTGGTGAGAATCTTAAGGTTGAGATTGTAGATCGATGGAGTTAAACAAAATGAAGATAATATGATAATAGTTGGAGAAGTTGTATCTACTGTATGTGTGTGAGGTTTGCAAGTGCACAAGGTGTTTAACAAAAGTATGTTCACTGTGAATGTAGTAGAGGCAGAGAGAGAAGAGAGTGTATAGTGCAGATGTATGAGACACTACAAAAAGGGAAACGAGATCAGAGCAACAAGATAGAACAGTGATTGTTCTATGTGTAGAGGAGAGGGAAAATTAGAGGGTGTGTGTTGATGAGAGTGTAGCTTCAACAACATAAAGTAAGTTGCAGTAAGTGCAACAATGTATTGTATGTATTGATGAATCTCAGGTTTTGTAGAACCAAGTCTATGCATATTTGAGATTGTTCTTATTATATTGTGTTGTGGCTCATAACAGGGGGCTGTAGTCTCCTTGAAGTTGTGGCTTCTAAATTTGGGTGTTGTTGCTTCCTTGAAGTGGTTGCTTCTAAATTAGGTAGTTGATGCATCCTTGAGTTGTAGCCCTAAAATCATTGTAATAGAGATTTGGATTGTGACCCTGGATTTGAGCAGTAGACTCAAGCAGGCTTTGTCACCATGGTTTTTCCCATATTAGGTTTTCCACCTATATATGGTGTTATGTGATGTTTTTGTGTGCATGTGTATTTTTGTATCACATGATTAATATCTACACATTAAGGGTTAAAGAAAGTAGTCTGTACAAAAGGTTTTAAAAGCTAAATTTTTAATATCTACTAATTCACCCCCTTCTCAGTATATCATTGTGTTCCAACACTATGTTTTGTGTTGCTTCTGCATTATATTCCAAAGAATCTAACTTGCCACATTTTTAGAGGCATGAAAATTAGTATATATCGTTTCATTCAACATTCTATGGGTTCTTGTTGAAAATGGATACTATAATGCCCCTCTGAAAAGAGTTTAGAATAAATAACTAATTTTGATAAAGATCTCTAAAATAAGTATTAAAAAATATAAATGCTATTAATGCACAATAACCAAAAAAAAATGTGATATCAAAAAAAGAGATAAAACAAATGAATTGGTCACACTATAGTTTGGAAACTGAGATGATATGTAGAAGACCCACATTCAAACCTCATAGTGCATAAATCCCTTGACTACATGGCTTATTATACTTGGAAGTTTAGCACGAGAAATTGGAAAGATAGAAATATTCATATCTTCCTCAGTACAATAAAAATATGAAAAGGAAATTTTCCAATGTCAAGAAATGATAAAAACAAATACAAAATCACAACTTGCCACATGCATGACTTCTTTTTTAATAATTTGTTCAATTTTTCTTGTTAAATAACAACTAAAATGAAGCATCACCACCCAAAAGAGTTGAGCTCAAAATCTATTTAGCATAAGTCCTCTACATGTATGGATGTGCGGATTTTGGGAGTTTAACCAATCAAAATAAACATGTCCATGAGACAGATTCTCTAGCGGTTGTAGTGAAGGGTAGAATTTAAAAGTTTAGTCCAATAAAGTTTTAAAATGGAATAGAAAATTCTCAATACCTCAAAGAAAACGTATATCCTATGTCAAAAAGAAATGCTTCTACCGTGCAAAAGGATTATGTCGAAACTTGGATTAAAAAAAGGATTTTTGTATATTGGTGTAATAAATTTGAGATTTTAACCCAATGAATTTCACATAAAACTAGGAAAAAAATTCAAGGTCTCATATCTTCCTAGGTGAGACTAAATAATGAAAAACAAAAAATTGTGACAGGAAAAGAAGACAAATAAAAAATTAGAACAAAAAAACCCCAAGGTCTCATAGAAAGAGCATATCCTCCACCAAAAATAAATGCTTATGTTCAAATCATGGATTGGAAAAAACCATCTCATATATTGTTTTATCAGTAAGTAATAATTTGTGCATCTTTTTCAAATATATGTTGTTTTTCATATATTTTTTAAGATCTTAAAGATAATGTCTATGTCTAGAGTACATTCAAGGCTTGTGAGAATGTGCTTTGCTAATATCTTTTAGGAAGGTACTATGTTCAACAAATTCATCTTTCAGCACACTCATGAATAAGCTATTAATTTATTCAACTATTGTACTCTGGTGGAAAATACATTCTTTTCCATCATGGCAACTATCAACTATAGATATTTCATAGAGATTTCAAACTTAGGCCTAGTATAATAAGCAAACTTAATTGGCTTTGAAGATACCCCAATGAAAAAAATAGATATTTTAGGATAAAAGCTTGTAATACTTTCAACATTTGTTTATATTTCATGTGATATATTCTCCATCTACAAATTTATCAATCTAATAATCCACATATTAACATTTGTTGATATTTTATATAATATATTTTCCATCTACAAATTTATCAATCTAATAATCCACATCTTAACATTTGTTGATATTTCATGTTACAATATTCTCCATCTACAAATTTATCAATCTAATAATCCACATCTTAATGTTGTAGTGAAGGACATATTTTAAAAGTTTAGTCCAATAAAGTTTAAAAATAGAATAGAAAAGTCTCAATATCTCATAGAAAAAGTACATCCCATGTCAAAAGGAAATGATTCTACCATGCAAAAGGATTATGTCAAAACTTGGATTACAAATAGGCTTTCTTTGTATTGGTATGTATAATAAATTTGAGAGTTTAACCCAAAGAATTTTACATGAAACTAGATAAAAATTCAAGGCCTCATATTTTCCTATGTGAGACTAAATAATGAAAACAAAAAATTATGATAGGAAAAGAAGAAAAATTAAAAATTTGAACAAAGAAACCCCAAGGTTTCATAGAAATAGCATATCCTCCACCAAAAATAAATGCTTATGTTCAAATCATGGATTAGAAAAAACCATCTCAGTTATTGGTTTATCAATAAGTAATAATTTGTTCATCTTTTTCTAAGATATGTTGTTTTTCATATATTTTTTAAGATCTTAGAGATGATATGGGTAAACCCACAAAAGTGTTTTACAATTCTAGTGAGGAAGGGAAAGTTGCAAAAAGCAATCCCATGCAAAAAAAATTAGTTTTTGGGGGTTCAAACGAACTTTTGGTTTGAGCGAACCCAAAGGGGGTTTGCTAGAACCTCCTTCAAGTGAACCCATTAAATGTTGGGTCCCACATTTCTCAGAAAAATAAGCAAAGAAAATGGTTGTAGAAAGAGGGTTCACTCAAACTCCCTTGGTTTGCTTGAACCCCCCTAGTTCCATCAAACCCCCCTAGTTCCCTCGAATCCCCCTTTTCCCCCTTCTCCCCCGCTGGCACCAAAAAAATCCATAATTTTTCCCTTCAAAGCTTGAGTTGAGGATGAAAATGGAGGAGACTTCATAAACCCAACTATATGATGGTAGTCCTCAGAACGAGCTATCCAACAAATATAATTTTAATATGTTTTGGTTTTATTAAGTATTTGTTTTTTTAGTTTGATTAAACGTAGGTTTTTCACTCAAAATCAAGCTCTCTATTTTGCACATGTGGAAAAATAGCAAATTATCAAAACAATGTTTTGAAAAATATGAGTGCACTAGATATTGAAGTCCTTGATCCAACAAAAAAAAATGAATTTCAATACATACAAAAAAAGTTATGTTGTATACAGTCTTCCTATGTATGAATTGTAATTGGTTTGACTTTGAAACTTGATTAAGGAAAAAATATTCAATAAAACACTATGAAACCAATTGGAAGCACTAGATATCATAGTTACAAATCTAAATTTGAAAAAATATAATTTTATCCTTCATGGAAAAAAGGTTACATTGTATATGGTGAGCATCACTCCTTAAAAAATGGTGTTTACTGAAAAAACTAGTTTTCAAAGGAGATGGAAGAAGAAGTGCAATATGACTCCAAAATTTTTAAAAAATATATATTTAGAATCTATAGACAAAATTTTACAAATCACTAGTTTGCATCATCTTCAAATTCCTCACGGTTTAGTTGCTATAGGTGCCCAAAAGTGAATATTTAGTTAGAAAAAATCAGTTCAGTGCCCAATTTGGCCAAAAATTGTAAACCAGTATTGTGGGATTACCCATATCTATGTCTACAATGCATTCAAGGCTTGCAATAATGTGCTTTGCTAATAGATTTTAGGAAGGTACTTTGTTTGTCAATTCATCTTTCAACACACTCATGAACAAGCTATTAATTTATTCAACTATTGTACTCTAGAGTAAAATATAGTCTTTTCCACTATGGCAACTATTAACTATAGATATTTCATAGATATTTCAAGCTTAGGGTTTGAATGTCCCTGCTGCTCTCCTTCTTAATAGAAAGCGGCTCCCTATGAAGCTTCTCGAGCTCACAATGAATGGATTTGTGAAAGAAAAGAAACACCAAAATGGGCGACTTCAGCGCAAAATGGTGCACATAGTCCCCTCTCAAAGAACCCCCTACTACAATTGTTGGTGCCAGTAGGAACTGTGCATACTACTGATGAAGGCCTGTTAATGGAGTTGCCATATGACTGACCAAAAATCACAACATGCCTTAGATAAAAGATAAAAAGAATTCTCTGCCATACGATAAAATGCATTCCTGTAGATTTAGAATCTCTTATTAGCCCATATTTATTGCTACAATTTTTGGTTATTCTTCTTTACAAGAATTAATAGCCTGAACAACCACCATGCAATTTTTTCTTCCTTTTCTATTTTAAGGACTACCTACCTTGTATTTGTGTTACATTTTTTTTACCCCAAGGTAAATGCAGTGAAATCACAAGTTACAATGGTTACGTGGATTCATCGTGTGGTTGTCATGGATTCAATTTGTTTATGTGACCATACTATCCAAAATCAACGAGTGGCCCAAAAACTACCCTGAAAAACATGTGAAAAAAAGTGTTTTTTTCCTACCATGCCAAAAAATCTTCCCATATTGCTTAAAAATTTTAGACCAATAATATTGATGATAAATAATTTTCAAAAAAAAAGAGGTTAAAGAAATTGGATCTCTACTTTATAAAAGATAAATATGAAAATAATAATAATTTTTAAATGAATTTACATAACAAAATTTGTACATTTGATTGGATACAAAACAAACTAATAATAATTGTTTAAACATATCGTAGGCACTATAGTTCTCTGCCAAGGTAGGAACTAATAATTACCATTGATTATTTAATTTGTTTATTATCCTTTTTCACCTTCAATAAAATAAACTTATTCATTTAAGCCACTTTTCATCCCACAAGTAAATAATTAAAATAATTATTTATTTCCTTTTCACTTATTCCCATTTATGAATTAAACCATTATTTAATTCCAAAAGTCAACTTTCCTCCATAAATCAAATAATTGCTATTATTATTTGATTTTCCAACTACCTCTTTTTCTCCACCATTGATTTAATTATTTTCAATTAAATCCCAACCCTTCATTTCAAATATTTCCTTAGTTTTGACCTAATGTTTCCCTAACCCTAATTCTCCTCATCACATTGAATTATATCCTTTGATCTTAGGGATTTATCAACTTTTAATCCTGACCATCCATTTCAATTTCACGTTCTTTGAAAAGGGTATCTCTCTAGTAATTTTTATTCACACACAACATACTTGAGAACTCTGAGTACTTGAGCATACAATACTTCAATGTATTTCTTATCTTAGGCATATGTTATAGTTGTACTTCAATTTGTGGGAAATCATACAATTTGCAACAAGATGGAGAAGGTCAATAGAGGTCAATCAATGGAGGCTTGAAGACTAGGTGACTTTGTTTCTTGTTTTTTATGCTTTTGGTTTCCTTTGTGCTCTATTGTTGATTGGGGTTTAATTTATTATGCTATTTGCAATTAATTTGAAAATTTCTCCCTAGTTACATTTGGTGAACCTGACGTGAAGGGCATCACACTTCAAGCATACATAGCTCAATGTGTTTCTATTTAATCTAAATTTCGTTCTTTTTTGATATAGCTCCTCACTTGTTGTATTTAAACTTTTCCCCCAACTTGATATAGTTCCTAATATGATTTGGAAACTACATGTGTCAGTTTGATCATTCGGTACTATATTTGCTTGTTGTTTTATTTTAAAAGCTCTTGAAGTTATTTAACAAATCTATTTTGTGTGTATTCCATAGTTATTACATACCATGAGACCACGCTTTGCAGATACAAAGTCTCTTTGGACTGGCTTATATTGATTGGTAGAAGTTTTTTATACATTTCTGGTGTCATATGATACTATTGGCAGACATTCATTAATCTATGTAGATTCGATGACATTTATTAAAGATCTCTTTGGATGGGCTTACATTGATTGGCATAAGTTTTAATACATTTCCGATGTTGTATGATGTTGTTGGTGGAAATTCATTAATCTCTATAGATTTGTCAGCATTTATTGAAGATTTTTGCCAACCTTTTCCAAAATTTTGGCTCCCTTCAAACCTCCGCTCGCAGAATTCTCTCCTCCCATTAGCATTGGTTTGGCCAATGTTTTTTTTATTCACCATCCGTTTTCTATAGCCTGCATGTATCTTCCATTGGGTTTAATTCTTGTTAAGGTCCTTTTGTATCTTGTTGGTGAAAAGTTTTTAAAATAAGATCTTCCTTCTATCGGTATTCCTAAGGAGTTCTCTTGCAATGAAGTTAGTTCACTTTCTCTTATATGCTAGATGATTATGTGCTCGATCTATTACCATTGTACTAGAGATTGTCATTATTTTTTATGTTCAAATCAATATTCTTTCTCCTTTATGTGTCATTTGGTACTAGGAGTGTTGTATAAACAAAGCCAATTTCCTTTTGAGCGGTTATGGGATTTCAGATTGAGCAAAATAATGGTAATTTTTGGTGAGAATGCTCATCTTCCTTTCTTGAAATAGTGAAATCATTCAGAAATAGAAGTTTGCTTTCATCATTTCTCATTTAATAAGGGAACATTTATTAGCATGTAACGGTTACTCCTTTTTCTTTTCTGTCTTTTTCTTAGAATTTGAAATTTCTGAGGATGATCTTATTGTAAATGTTGGTTGTCTCTACTTAAATCTGCAAACAATCTAATCTTTTTTCTCAAATCTACAAATAATTGTTTGACTGATATTTTCATGCCAGTTTCACAACCCTCAATCACATTTCCCAAGGCATCGATTGCTTCTCCCAGTGAAAGAGATGGTTAAACAAGGTATTATTTGGCATGTATTATGCAAAAAACTGTTGTTCATCTCTTTCAAAACAACAATCAATCGGGTGCCTCTATGAAAAATTTTGTATTGCAACACCATCCACCAAAACAAATGGCATGCTACTTGCAGCTTTCGACGACTTCTACTGCTCTTCATGGTTTGCAGCTTCTCTGAAACATCTATAACATCAAAGGATTGTCATGGGTGACAGTTGACTGGAAGTGCATTATTTTCATTTGATTTAGTTTAGGTTTAACTTTAAACTTTAGATTTTAATTTTAATTTAGTCTAGATTTTTTTTATGATTTTAATTTAGTTTAGATTTTTATTTAGCTATGTTTAGATTTATACTTTTGTTATTTAAATTTAATTTAGGTTTTAAATTTATATTTTTAATCTATATTTTTTATTTAGATTTTTGATTAAATTTTAGATTTTTAATCTAGATTTTAATTTAGATTTGATTTAGATTTTTAATTAAATTTTAGATTTTTAATTAGATTTTTAATTTAGATTTTTAATTAGATCTTTAATTAAAGATATTTAATATATTTTTTTTGTTAGATTTTTAATTTAGATTAAATTTTAAATTTTAGATTCTTAGATTAATTTTAGATTTTTTAGATTTTTAGATTAGAGTATTTTTTCTTAATTTTAGTTCTCATTCTTATTAGAATAACTTAAATTAAGATCAAATTTAGTTTAAATTTTGAATTTTTTTCGCAATTTATTTAGATTAAGGTTTTCTTTAATTTAGTTTCATTTAGATCTTTTAATTTTGTTATATTTGATTTAATGGTTTTTTTTTTTCGAGTTTAATTTTGTTTTTTGTGATTAATCTTTGACCATTTTTTTGCACGTTCGAGTGTTCAAGATTTGAAATTTAAAACATAAACTTTCATTTCTCAAAGATTGGAGGTTAAAACTACTAATCATTCTTTAGAGGGCTCCTCCTTTAGTTTTCTTTATCTTAAGTTCCTTTTTCACATAGACTGATTAGTGGGCCTAAAAAGAACTTGAGTGTTTGATTTGACATTATAAGTCATGTTAAAATTTACTAGTTCTTGCATTGTCTTGTGGTTTTCATTTTGTTTCTAGGTGCATATGCTCTTCTCTCACACCATTTGGCAATCTTGAGAATCAGAAACACTTTTGCACATTTTGCACAACCACCCACACATTTGGATCTAGAATTAAAATGAACCCTCATGCGAGTGTGAGATAAAGGTATTGTGTATGCTTTTTCCTCACACTTTGTATGATCTTGGAGATCAAAAACAACATACTTGTTGGGTATGTGTAGGATCATCATGGAAAAAATAGGCCCTTAAGTGGTGAAAAATTTAGAAAAATCAAAGTTAGGCAACTTGACGTAAAAAATTGAATAAGTTATCTATATTATTTCAAAAATATGTAAGAATAGAATTTGTAGCAAATTGAATGTAGTTTCTAAAATACTAGGTTTATTTTTAAAAAAATATATCTATTTGGTGAAAATTTGAAATTTCAATGTAGTACTTAAATTTCAGGGAAAAAATAAGTAGGTGTTTATCTGACCACCCTAACCACAATAAAATGATAATATTTTTTATAAGATTTTAGATATAAGTAGAGGACTCATGTCTCGATGTGATGCATATTTTTTTGTAATTTTTTTCCAAGTAAATAATTAATTAACCTATCAATCAAGACTTTAGTCGCAATTCAAATAGAAAATGAATAATAATAATTTATTAAATTCAAAGTAAAGCATAATTTATATTGGTGGAAAGCTAAAAATATTCTTTAAAAACCCTTTTTGTTTCATCAATTTTTTGGTAAAAAAAAAGTTGTTAGCCACATACCCATCATATCACCACTTTTTGGCCCATCATGATCCTACACATACCCTATATTGCTTTTGTTACCTTTATAGGGGCCTGCCTCATAAGAGGAAACAAATCCAACTAGTTTTTCGCTTGGGATAGTATATAAAAGGATAAGACTAAATTGTCAAGTCCTCATGGCAGTCTTTTCCCTTGCCGTATAATGTCACTCAAAATAGGGTACCTATTGTAAACTGTATAAGGGTCCCTAGTATAGTGATTAAAGCCTTAAGTCACTTGTTGGATGCTTGTGGGGAGCCATGTCCCCAAGTATTCACTAAGAACCTTTTTTTTAGTGGCCAAAATATTTTTTCACTTGCTAGTGTAAGAATGGGCATTTTGAAGTCACCCCACATTTTCATCATTCATGTGTAGAGGCAGAGATTTTCCTTTGGGAAATTGAGACTTGGTGTGTCTGAGAAGTGAGTGTTGTGGAGGGGAGTGAGTTCCTTCAAGTTTCAAGTTGTCTTCCTTGTTTGGTTGGTTGGATAAATCCAAGTAGGGATCTAGCAAGTGGTATCTCTTGAGAAGCCTAGGGTTGTACAAAGTACTTTCAAAGTGTTTTCCCTTTCACACCAAGATCAAATTCAAGATTATTGTGTTTTATGTGTGTGTATTTCAAAAAAACAAGCAAACAAGACTTACACTTGAAAATTTCAACACTTCACAGTTTCAGACCAAACAACATTTTCAAGCAAAGCAGTCAAAATTAGGTCAAACTTTTGCAAACCTTTGAGATCCATTTTTAGACCAACTTCTTGTTGTGATTCCTATTTAAAACTATAAACTTTCTTAATTCACCTTACATATCATCATTCCATTATTTGGTCACCATTTTAGGTACCGTAGTATCCTCATTACTTGCATATACCAACATCAGATTAGGCTAATTTTTTTAGAATTTTAGGCCTAACACCTTGTGGATTTCCATGTTTGCAAGGATAATATTCCTTCTAGAAGATGAGTTGTCCTTCTAGAACTTATCTCAAGATTTAATAATTTCCTAGATAGGGTTCACATGTTGTTAGATCACTACACATGACAACATCTCATGCATCTTAGGTTTTCACTCTTGCCTATATAATTAGGAAATCTCTTCATTTATAACATATCATATCAATCAAATATCAATCTATGTTCTAATGTTGTAGATCAATTGTAATCTCTCTTTGTAGCCCTTAGTTGCAACACTTTATGTGTGGTGTATTTTCTCTTGGCAAGATCCTTTGAAGAGTGCACAACTTCATTGGATGATTCATCATCCATCATTTCAACATGATATTAGAGCATGCTGAATTCTAACATGGTATCAAAGTAGGTGATATCATCTTCTGGGGGGCTATATAGTCTCTCTATTTCCTCCCTATGGGGGGGCTATTATATTGTATCCATGTGATAAATGGTGTCCTTGGGGGCTATTTGGGAGTCCTCCATCCTTCCCATCCTATCTCACATTTTTTGCATTTTCATATCCCTTTTGGAGAGGGGTTTTGTTCCCACTAGGTTTCTCGTTTTCTCTGGTTGTGGGAGATTTTTTCATCTTTTCACATGTAAATGGGTACCTAACATGGCCTCATAGTTGGGACCCATCATCATCATCATCATCATCATCATCATCATCATCATCATCATCATCATCATCTTTGCATAATCATTGCATTTTCCTCCCTAAGTTGAACTTATGGGGGTTTGTTAGTGATTCAGAGCTAGGAGGATTCAAAAAAATATCTCACAAACCTTTAACAATAATTCAAAGCAATATTTGTATAACACATGTTATTAGGCATTCTATATCACATTGGAAACATAACTATGGCAAGTCCACAATTTAATGCAATGAACAATCATTAATAACTTCCACAAAACAATTGATGAATCCAATCACTCTGGTGATATTAAATAGAGCATAGTTATAGAACTTTCCTCTAATCTTTATGAAGATCTAACGGTGGAAAATAATTTTATTGCATTTTTCCCAAAACTGGAAATGCTAGGTATGGTTTAGACTTGCCCTCACAAAAATGGTCATAACATATTCAAATCTTAATGAAATTTTATGGGACTTGAAGGAAATGAAATTATATTCACATGGAAACAAAATAAAATTGGTTTTAGATCCAAAATATAGACTTTACAATCTGTACCATCACATTTTTTAGACTGTAAATTCTGTACAATATTGTTTGAATAGTGCAGTCTGACCAAAAATAGTCATATCTTCCAAAAAAACTCAATAAAATTCAATGGGACAAAAATAATTGAAAACTAGAAATAGATATATTTCCACCCATTTATTATAATCCATTATTTGAGTCCATACTAGGCCATACAAAACACAACTTCATCCTGGAAACAATGTAAAAATCAGAAAATACACACAAAATTTGAGGTTTCCATTCATCAAACTTAAAAAAATAATGTCTCCAACCCCCCAATTCGAGTTTTGGAGGGTGTCTTTATAAATTTACAACCAAAAAAAACTATTTTCAACCAAATTTTGACTATTTTGTTGACAAAACACCTTAATGACACTTCATCTACCTAATTTTGTAGTTTTGATAATTTTTACAATATGGAACAACTTTAAACATTATTTGAGAAATGACTTAAAATATGACTTCCTGAGACTTTAAAACCTCTAAAATTGTTTGGTAAACCTTATTATAAGACCCAATATAGAAAATAAAGCAACTATTTACAAATGGGCTCATGGAGGCAAGAAATCAAACAAGTGCTCTTGCACCAAACAGTGTAATTAAATTAATTAAATCAACCATAGAATCTATGAATCAAGAGGAGATGAAAAAGATGCCCCCCATAAAAAGAAATGATATGATGATAGAATGTATAAGTCATGTATCTCGATGCCGATGCCAACCTATAACTAAAACTACTCCATGGGAACAAGTACCATCAAGATTCTAAAACATTAACCATAAAAACATGGCCCTCAAACTGAAATGGATTTGAACTAATGTGGATCAATAACCATAGGCTCTTAGTCTAAATTGTGAACTGATACAAACCAAAATGTGTCCAGCTAAGCAAGATGAGGCCAAAAGAAACAATAGAATCCAAATACAACTCATGCGAGTTGTCACCAAAAATGAAGATGAGATGCAATAAACCTCCCTTGATGGAACTTTATATCAGTTCATTTATTACAATACCCCATGATTGTAAAAGGAGAGCATGCAAAAAACTACAGAGAAAATGCAAACCTAGTGCATGAAACCAAAAACAAGTGCATGCACAAACCAAGGTACACATTTGCCTCCATGATGAAAAATAGCCTCAAATTTGTGTAGATGACAAAATCTGAAAAAAATGGCCAACACCACTATGAAGTGCTTGAAACTAGCTTTCCATCGATATCTTATATGCCAAAAATGGACACCGTGGCCAAAAGTTAAGATTTTTTTCAAAAAAGTTGAATTTAGCCTGCAAGAAATGATTTTTCTAGGAAGAAAGGTTTACTTCTAATTTGATTTCTGAAAAATCTGTTCGCAATGAGTAGACAAAAACAAAAACCCAAAAGTCATTTTTTGATCTAGCAAGTAGAAAATTAAAAAAATACTTTTTTTTAACCTTCAACGAGGAGAAAAATGACATGCATCACTTTTTGTATATACATTTTCTTTAGATCTATGCAAGATATCAAAAATCTAAAAGATACCCAGTTCAAATTTTGACCCTAGCTATGAAACCCAGAAATCATTTTTCCCAGAACTAAGTGGAAGCTAGATTTCTAAAGCAAAAAAGTGAAAAAAATGGCTTTAATAAAAAAAATTCTTGCATCCAACAAAACTTTCATGCCAAGATTGATTCCTCATATCTAGGAAGAAGTCTGTAGCACTAAAGATCTGATACCATGTAGGAGTTTAGGTGAACTCCTCAAACACTCCAAAATCACCTGCAAGACAAAATAACTTCCACAAGAGAGAAATGGCAGAAACATCATGATATCATTAAGATGCAAGAATGCCAAATTGAATATGAGATGATTACAAATGTACAAAATGCATTGAATATATAGGCATGAGTGAAAACCTAAAATGCATGAGATGTTGCCAAGTGTTGAAATCACACTACATGTGACAACATGTGAACCCTATCTAGAAATGATAAAAAGATAGAGATAAGTTCTAGAAGGAAAACTCATCTTCTAGAAGGAATCTTATCTCCTAAAAATAAGGAAGAGGGAATTACCACATTATTAAATGATTTATCTAATTATGCAACCTAGGACTTAAAATATTACCTAAGTAAACTTATGCAAAGTGTAATTAAATAATTAGTTACACCAAAAAATTTTAGGATAGAAGAACTCTCTATACCTTGGCACAAATTTATCATTTCTTCAACAAAAGATTGTCATTTGACCAATTCACTTTTTAACTTAGTCCTTTTTCATATTGGTGATAATTTCCCACTCACAAGTCTAGTTGGGAAACTCACCTTATCACTCTTTTCACTTGTCCTAAAAAAAGGCCAATGCTATATCTTGAGAAGCCTAGGGTTGGACAAAGTACTTTCAAAGTGTTTGACATATCACACTAAGATGAAACTCAAGAAATTATGTTTTATGTTTGTTTCATTCAAACAAACCTTACACTTGAAAGTTGAAACACTTCACAATTTCAAACCAAACAACATTTTCAAGAAAAATAGTCAAAATCAAGTCAAACTCTTGTAAACCTTTGAGATCCTTTTGCAAACCAACTTCTATCTGTGATTCTTGTTTAAAACTATAAACTTGTTCAATTCACCTTGCATATCATCATTCCATTATTAGGTCACCATTTTAGGTACCTTAGCATCCTCATTACTTGCATATCCCAACATCAAATTAGGCTACCCTTTTCAGACTTTTAGGCTTGGCAACTTGTGGATTTTAGGATAGAAGAACTCTCTATACCTTGGCACAAATCATTGCTCTAACAAAATATTTTTATTCAAATGACCAAGTCACTTTTTAACTTAGACCTTTTTTATTTTGGTAATAATTTCCCACTCACAAGTCTAGTTAAGAAACTCTACTTGTCACTCTTTTCACTTGTCCTAGAAAATTGGCCAGTGGTATCTCTTGAGAAGCCTAGGGTTGTACAAAGTACTTTCAAATTTTTTTCCATTTCACACCAAGATCAAACTCAAGAAATTTTGTTTTATGTCCGTGTCTTTAAAAAAAAAAGCAAACAAATCTTACACTTGAAAATTGCAACACTTCACTATTTTAGACCAAACAACATTTTCAAGCAAAATAGTCAAAATCAAGTCAAACTCTTGCAAACCTTTGAGATCCATTTTTAGAACAACTTCTTGTTGTGATTCCTATTTAAAACTATAAACTTTCTCAATTCACCTTGCATATCATCATTCCATTATTAGGTCACCATTTTAGGTACCTTATCATCCTCATTACTTGCATATCCCAACATCACATTAGGCTACCTTTTTCAAAATTTCAGGCTTGACACCCTACGGATTTTAGGATAGAAGAACTCTCTATACCTTTGCACAATTCATTGCTTCAACAAAATATTTTCATTTGACCAAGTCACTTTTTAACTTACCCCTTTGTCATTTTGGTGATAATTTCCCACTCACAAGTCTAGTTGGGAAACTTACCTTGTCACTCTTTTCACTTGTCCTAGAAAAAAGTCCAATGGTATTTCTTGAGAATCCTAGGGTTGTGCAAAGTACTTTCAAAGTGTTTTCCATTTCACACCAAGATCAAACTCAAGACATTATGTTTTACCTGTGTCTTTCAAAAAAACAAGCAAACAAACCTTACACTTGAAACTTGCAACACTTCATAGTTTCAGACCAAACAACATTCTCAAGAAAAATAGTCAAAATCAGGTCAAACTCTTGCAAACCTTTGAGATACAATTTTTGGGAAGAGGTTGTGATTCCTATTTAAAACCAAAAACTTTCTCAATTCACCTTGCATATCATCATTCCATTATTAGGTCACCATTTTAGGTATCTTAGCATCCTCATTACTTGCATATCCCAACATCGTGCATTAGGCTACATTCAAACTTTTAGGCTTGAAACCTTGTAGATTTTAGGATAGAAGAACTCTCTACACCTACACACAAATAATTGCTTCAACAAAAAGATTATCATTTGACCAAGTCACTTTTTAACTTAGTCCTTTGTCATTTTGGTGATAATTTCCCACTCACAAGTCTAGTTGGGAAACTCACCTTCTCACTCTTTTCACTTGTCCTAGAAAAAATCCATTTGAAAATCCTAGTTGAGACATTGGTTTACCCTTGGATAGTTAGTGATCCTATTCTTACACCTTTAAAAAGTGTTTAAGCCCTCAAGTTCACTATAGGTGTCCATCACCTTTTCGTCATTTGCATCCTTCATACCACAACATTTTAGACCTAAAAGAGCATTGTGATACACTTTACACTTCATAACATCCAACATGATCATTATAACTTTTAGTCTTGTTGCATAATTATACATCTTCTATCCTTAAGGTACCAAAAATTCCAAAACAATAGTTGCATTACATTTAGGAATACCTTATTTCAAAAAGAATACCAAAAACATAGTATTAGTCTCATACCTTCCACCTTCATTTTGAGCACATATTATATGGTTGAAACTATATTGCAAAAGAAACATCGAGAAATGTATCTCTTTCATGACGATGATGACCTTTACAATTACAATAGCACTCTCAACTTTTGAAGTATCACTAATGATCCTCACAATGTGACTGACCTTGAGATTCATGACCATGCCAACTTGAGATCTACATCTTATAAGAAACAAAAGAAAATAAATTGTTTCAAAAAATTTCTTGTTAAAGACAAAGATGGAAATGTGTTCATAGAAGAAGTAGAGGCTTTCGTACAACATCATAATGTTGCCTCTCTTGTGGATGAAATTTTCATGTTGGACCCTCAATGATATTTGGCCAAACTATTACATGAGGGAGTTAAACTACCTCAATGATTTGATGTCAATACCCTACTTGCAACAACATCACCCAAGGACAACACACAAAGAAGCCAAGGATAATCTACACCACAACTTACAATTTCCATACCCATTGGAACAAAAAGCCAAAATACCACAGTTCTACCAACACTTCATCCATTTCAGGAACACAATCTATGTCACAGCCCATGATACAATCCACATCAAAACCATTATTCACAACACAACCGTTTAGCTTAGCATTTACTCCCTTTGGGTCATCATCCTGGGACATAGGGGTATCCACATCTAATATCCTTGGTAGACCTAAGGAAAGAAGGGGTCTCATCTAAGGACCTCAATCAAACACAAATAGCATGTCACAAGGTCCTAATGTCAATACAAAAACCTTACAAGGAAAAAACATGAATTCCCCACATATTCAATGTTGGGACTTAAAATTTCATGTAAATTTTAGGTTCCCATATTGAAAAAGAGGATTTTAACACTCAAAAATTCAAGTGTAAAAGAAATCTCAGGAGCACATTTTGAAAAATTATAATTTTGGATCTGTTCAATTTCAAGCGAAATCACTTTTCAGACATGTTCATTTATCATATGTGAGTGTCTAAGAAATTTTTAGCCTCATACGATCTGCTTTGACAAAGTTTCGAAGCAACAAGTTGATGGGTTTTCAAGAAAATTTGTTGTCAGCATAGTGGAATCTGTTAAAATGGTCAACTTTTAGGGTGAATATTAAGAAAATGGATGATGATAATCACAAATACATTGGTGCTTTCAATTCTCTACACCAAAGTCTACCTCCATGCCAATTTTTAGGGTGTTTGGACGTCATTTGGTATTTTTTCAAAATCAAAATCAAATGAGTTTTACACAGTTTGACATGTGCAAATTTTCAAAAAATACTGAATGGGAAACTTTGAGCATTAAAATTTTTTTAGTCTGGATCATTTTGTGCCCAATCATCTGGTAAACATGTTCCCCTATCATGCCTCAACATATTGGTGCATTTTCATGGCTTTTTGACATCATTTGATCGGTTTTCAAAAGCCATTTTGGAGGCTACATGGATCATTTTCGTCACTGTGCAACAAAGAAAAAGTGCATTAGCAAGATAGGTTTGAGGTCTTGTTGAACCTACAAGACATATTTGAGGTCTTACAGAATCAGAAAGACATGAAATATTTTCCAAATGTTTTGGCGACTTCATATTTCTTGGCGACATCTGCAAGAGTTTTCAAATGTCTTGGCAACTTCATATGTCTTAGTGACATCTGCAAGAGTTTTCAAATGCCTTGGCGACTTCACATGTCTCGGCGACATCTACAAGAGTTTTCAAATGTCTTGGTGACTTCATATGTCACAGCGACATCTGCAAGAGTTTTCAAATGTCTTAGCAACTTCATATGTCTTGGCGACATCTGCAAGAGTTTTATCTGCAAGACATGAATAATGTCTTGGCGATACAATCTTCCTACAACAATTTGAATCGGCATAACTTTCCGATATCAATGTAAGATAAAATAATGCTTCATGACGCTTTATGTCACCTAGATGTGAATATGTATGGTCATAATGCAAATGAAAAATTAAATGAAATATGCTTATGGTGGAAATCGATAATACTTTGAGGAAAAATAAATTGTATTCATTTTATCGAGGGGATTTAAAAGTGGAGAATTATTTTATTCATGAGAAGCATAAAGGGTAAAAGATTATGAAAAGATTGTGAAATATTTGCACTAGAAGGAAAGATATTTTTTTACCAAAGATGTAAGAGTGCTTTGGGAGGTAAAATATTTTTATGGAAGAATTAACCAATTAGGTAATTATTTTACCTAAAAAATATTTTCATGTGAAAGCATAAATAAATCAATTTGCATGAAGAGGAAAAAATGGGATAATTATTTTTACCCGAAGGATATATTGGAGATACATACTGATAAAAGAGTAAAGTGAAGATTTCTAGCAAAGGAAGATTATTGAATTAATTTTTACAGGGGACAAAGACAATGGAGATTAAAATATTTTAATTTTCCAAAAGGGGAAATTAATTAAATATTTTATTTGCCAATGATAAATGAAGAGTTGCACTAGGCAGGATGTTGTGAAGAGTCACAACCACCGGCATGTCAGGATCATGGTATGCCAATGTGCCCTTAAGTGGCAAAAATTCAAAAAAATTAGTGTTAGGCAACTTGGTAAATATTTGAATAAGTTATCTATATTATTTAAAAATATGTAAGAATAAAATTTGTATAAAATTGAATTTAGTTTCTAAAATACTAGGTTTATTTAAAATAAATAAAATCTATTTGGTGAAAATTTGAAATTTCAATGCGTGAGTACTTAAATTTCAGGAGAAAATAAGAAGTAGGTGTCTTAACCACCCTAACCATAATAAAATGATAATATTTTTTGTAAAATTTATATATAAGTAGAGGACTCATGTCCAGATGTGATGCATATTTTTTGTAATTTTTTCTAAGTAAATAATTAATTATGAATTTTTATTACAAATTTTAGAAAATATAAAACTTCGTGTGGACCATAACTTGGTCAAAAATTCATGAAATTTAATTTTATTTTTTAATCCTATAGTATGTAAAGCATAGAATGTGGCATGTTTTGGATTCAAAAAATATGATACCATTTGAAAGTTATAGATGTTTTCAATCACCTATCGATCGGGACTTTAGTCATAATTCTAATAGAAAATGAATAATAATTATTTATTAAATTCAAATTAAATCATAATTTATATTTTTGGAAAGCTGAGAATCTCCTCTAAAAACCCTTTTTGTTTCATTAATTTTGGGTGAAAAAAAAGTCGTCAGCCACATACCCTACAAATATTGCCACTTTTTGGCATACCATGATCCTGCACATACCCCCCTAAAGAAACAATGTATATATGTACGATAAAATCATTCCATTAAGGGAGTAGATTTAGGGAGAAATAAGTAGGTTAGGTAGTTGGATAGGGTGAACTATTGCCAAAATGAATGTCAGGTTGTACATTGTAAAATCTTTTAAAATTATATAATGGAGTGATCCAATTATGGTGTCAATTGTTTGTCGAATTTATTGAAAACATTATCTGGTTGTCTCCAAGGTTGTCATTTCTTAATTATTTAAATTGAAATATCAAGGATATTCTTCAATTTATCAAGGCACACTTGTTGTTCTTGTGTGGTTCAATTAACTGGTTCCTACAAGATAGGATTAAATCATTTTGATTAATCACAGTAATTTGGAAAAGGACATTTGGATCATTAAGAAGAATTTGATAATTATACTCTTGCACATTTACACAAGCTGTAAACAGTCACAAGTGCCAAGCAATTTGACTTATAGCCATTAAGCAAGTCACCCATTATACAGATCTTGACTCCATTAGCCCAACAGAAGTAGGCACTGGTCACACCATTCACATCTTAGAATTTTATAAAATATTATTAAAACATGCACATTCCAAGTTTAATATTAGGAGTAGGAGTAGTCTGTAAGCTTTTATCTATTACATTTGTGCCATCATAATAGATCCATCAAATCAATCAAGTGAATTTTGCCTCATTGATATAGGTACACCCTCCTAGGTCTAGCAACACCTGAAGAGAAGAAGGTCTAAACCATTGGGCCTTGTCTGTTACCCTGAAATGTACCAAGAGATTGGAAACCTCTTGAGGTATTTTACCTATGTTTTTGAGAGCTAATTGTCAAAATAAAAAAACTTCACATGGTTATAATCCTTTTCAACAAGGATAATTTTCACAAATGACACAACCTTTTAACATATCATATGGCTACACACATGGATCCTTTTTTGGAAACCAATATATACATGGAAAACACACCAAAAAATGCAACATAGCTCAACCACTTCTCACATCCTAGTTTTACATCACACATTTATACTCATGGACATAATCAAAATCCACCACATACACACAACTTTCTAAACCAAAAAATGTCATCTCAAATAAACATGGGACCACACAACACAAATATGGGACCTCATAACAATGTTGCTGACAATCCCATAATAGACACATTTACTGCCCAGTTGGCTACCCTAGAAAAGAAAGTGGAGGGTATGCAAGTGTCAAATAAGAAGATGTAATCATCACATGATTGACACCCTTACCCATATGACACTAGCATATACATGCCTCCTTTCCCTCATGGGTATATCATCCCTACCTTCTGATGCAGGAGCATCCAGTGGTGTAAGGGCAATCTTGCATCACCCAAAAATAGTTAAATTTCAAGTTTCTCAGTTTTTAGATATTTTTACTTTTTTGGATACCCTTTTCGTCCTAATGAAATTCCCAATTTATGGTTTTTATTTTCTATTCTTGGGTGGAAATATATTGCAGTTTTAATTTCCCATATTTGCACCTAAAAATCTTTCGAGTTAGATTTGAGGCACTTAGAGTTCCCGGATCGGCCCTAAAACTTGCAGAAATTGGCATAGCGAATTTTGAGTGCATTGTTGACTTCGTGACCTTTCCAACGGTTCAAACGGTTCACGACTCAGAGTCTCGGATCAAAAGTTATGGCCCCGAGAAGTTGGCGCACTTTCTATAAGATACATTTGCAAATGCTCTTTTGAAATTTGAACTTCATGTTGTAAATTTTCGGTGCCAAACCGCCTAAACTCAAATTCAAATGTTGTTTTGGCTCCAAATTAAAGAGGAGCTCTATTTATGGGCAGGTTTCTAATTTTTGGGTAACTTTTTGGGGACAAGCTCGCATATTGCAAAAGGGTGATTCTGTAGCTTTATGTAACTTGCATGTGTTGTAGAACTTGGGGATTTGAGATCCTCTGCATGTAAGAAGCTCCATTTTTTGAATAATAAAATTATTTTCTTGTTTGTGGGTTATTTTCTAAGTCTTGGGTCACAACCTCATCAAGTGGTATCAGAGTGAGGTTTTCTTGAGCATGTGGATAGATCACCGATCGTGAGGCAGTTCACACTAGGACCATGGTTGTGGGTCGAGGTCAAGAAAGATGCCTCCAAGAGTGATGCAGTAGGTGGGTGGTGCCAAAGGGGAGGTCAAAGTGGAAGGGAAATGGAAGACCTTCAGGAAGCCGAAATGATGATGAAGAAAGAGGTGAAGATGGGGTATGGCAGAACAAAGGAATCATAACTTCTACCGCCCTCGATCAAAACAGTGGCGATCAAAGAGGTAGAGGATGAGGAGATATGGACAAGGATTAAAGAGGTGGTTTCAAAGGAATATGTTTCCAGTGTGGTGAAGAAGGGCATCAAGCCTATGAATGTCCACAACACCAAGGAAGGGCAGACAAAAGGCTAGAAGGTAGTGGAAGGGTTGCGCATGTGATGAGGCCCAATATAAACATTCAAATGATCTGAAAGGGGAGAAGCCCTAGTGGGAGAGCCGGTGACCGAGGAAAAGGAACCGAGAGAGGAAGAATCTATTTTGCACAAGGTGCATGTGTGAAGGAAAATGTTGTGATGTCATTATTGACAGTGGGAGCACTGATAATCTGGTGTCAGAAGAGATGGTCACAAAGTTGAAGCTAAAGAGGGAAGGGCACCTACATCTATATTGGATTGCCTGGATGCAGAAAGACCACAAAGTTTTGGTCAATGAGAAATGCCTAGTAAAATTTAAGATCGGGAGTTACCATGATGAGGTACTCTGTGATATCATCCCCATGGATGCATGTCACATGTTTTTGGGGAGGCCGTGGTAGTTCAGTAGGCGAGCTATACATGATGGCCATGCAAACACTTACTCCTTGACAAAGGATGGGGTTCGTCACAAGTTGAAACCCCTAAAGGAGACCGAAGAAAAGGTATGCAATAGTGCTATAATTTGTTATGTAGATGGAAGAAAATTTTTAGAAGGTATGAAGCATGAGCGTGTGTGTTATGCATTGATTCCTAGAGTGAGTAAGGAGGATAGTGAGAAGGTTCCAGAAGAAGTTTCTGGGATGTTGGATGAGTTTCAGAATATTGTTTACGATAATGTACTTGAGGGTTTACCACCAATAAGGAAGATGAGTCATCGATTGACATGATTCCAAGTTTTGCCAAATAGGACAGCTCATAGAATGACTCCAATAGAAAATGAGGAGTTGAATAGACAAGTTCAAGAGTTGTTGAGAAAGGGTTTGATATGGGAGAGTTTGAGTCCATGTGCAATACCTGCAGTACTAGCACCAAAAAAGGATGGGGAGTGGAGGATGTGTACAAATTCCTGAGCCATAAATAAAATAACAATTAAGTACAGATTTCCCCTGCCAAGGATGGATGACCTGATGGACTGTTTGAGTGGAGCTCAGTACTTCACAAAGATTGATCTGAGAAAATTGGATATCACTAGATCAGTTGAAGGAGATAATTGAACTGCCTTCAAGACCAAGAGAGGCCTTCTATAGTGGTTAGTCATGCCTTTTGGGCTAACCAATGCACCGAGCACATTCATGCGGCTCATGAACTAGGTACTAAAAGAATTTTTGGGAAGTTTTGTTATTGTGTATTTAGATGATATTTTGATTTTCAGTAAGACGTTGGATGAGCATCTGATGCATATTCGGAGAGCCTTTGAGAAGTTAAGAGAAGTGAAACTATCGATTAATCTGAAGAAGTGTAGTTTTGTGAAGAGGGAGTTAGTGTATTTGGGGTTTGTTGTCTCAGCAGAAGGTCTAAAGATGGACCCGAGGAGAGAGAGGTGAAGGCTATTCTAGAATGGCCACCCAAAGCTATACGAGGTGAGATCTTTCCATGGTTTGGCTAGTTTTTATAGAAATTCATTGAAACTTAGGTGGTATTTGTGGACTGGAGAAACAATGAGAGGGGATAGAAAGGAATTCAAGTGGAGCAATGGAGCAGCAAAAAGTTTTGAACTGTTGAAGCAGAAGGTGACAGAGCAACCTGTTCTAGCCCTCCCAGATTTCAACAAGGTGTTTCAGGTGGATTGTGATGCCAGTGGTTGTGCCATTGGAGCAGTGTTGAGCCAAGAGGGTAAGCCCATTGCCTATTTGAGTGAAAAGTTAAATGATGCCAAGAGAACTTATTTTGTATATGATCAAGAATTTTATGCAATAGTTCAAGCATTAAAGAAATGGAGACATTATTTGTTGCCGAAGGAATTTGTTCTATATACTGATCATCAGGCCTTGTGGTACCTAAATAGTCGGGAAAATTAAATCAGAGGGAAGGCATATGAAACGGTAGAGTTTTTGCAGAGTTGCTTTGTTTTGAAACAGGGAGTCGAAGTCAAATAGGGTTGCATATGCCTTAAGTAGGAGGCATACATTGATGACAAAGATGCAGATTGAAGTGGTTGTTCAATGAACTCAAGACCTGTATCAGAGAAGCTTGGAAAGCTTGCAAGGAACCTGTTGATGGATATGATGAGGTGGCTTGATTTCATAATCCAGGATGGCATTTTATTTAAGGGAAGTCAATTATGTATCCCGAGGAGCTCCATGAGGGAGAACTTGATAAAGGAGAAGCATAGTGGAGGAATGGCAGGACATTTTGGTCAGGATAAGACCATTACCATTATTAGTGAGCATTATTATTGGCCTCAGTTGTCCCAAGATTTGAAGAAGTTTGTACAAAGTTGTAGGGTATGTCAGATGGCTAAAGGAGTGAGCTAGAATACAGGCTTATATCAGCACTTACCTATACCAGAGAGGCCATGGGAGGATATAAGTATGGACTTTTCTTGGTTTGTCAAGGACACAACGTGGGAATGATTCAGTCTTTGTGGTGGTTGATAGGTTTTCGAAGATGGGGCATTTCATTCCATGTCAGAAGACCCATGATGCAGTCCACATTGCTAACTTGTTCTTCAAAGAGGTGGTGAGGCTACATGGTGTACCAAAGAGTATTGTTTAAGATCGTGACACCAAATTTGTGGGGTACTTATGGAGGACCTTGTGGAAGAAGTTGAAGACAAAGTTGAAGTTCAGTTTTGCACACCATCCACAAACAGATGGGAAGACAGAGGTTGTTAATAGGAGTCTGGGTAACCTACTGAGATGTTTATTAGGAGATAAACCCAAGGGATGGGACTTGATCTTACCCCAGGCAGAATTTTCTTACAACAATTCTGTCAATAGAAGCACTGGTAGATTACCATTCCAGATTGTGTATGGAGGTAGCCCCAAAATAGATCTAGAATTGAGGAAGATGGACCAAGAGAAGAAAATAAGTTCTGAAGCCGAAGATTTTGCAGAACACAACAAGGACATACATGAGAAGGTAAGACAACATATTAACAAGATGAATATGGAGTATAAGGCTAAGGCAGATCAGAAGAGGAGGTATAAGGAGTTTCAGATTAGTGATGAAGTGATGGTCCACTTGAGGAAAGAAAGGTTTCCAATGGGAACATATAACAAATTGAAGATGAAGAAGTTTGGTCCCTATAAAATTTTGAAGATGCATGATTTAGGGAATGCATATGAGGTAGAGTTGCCAGATGGATTCAACATTTCCCTTGTGTTCAACATTTCAGATTTGACAAAGTATCATGAAGGTGGCGCAGAGGAAGTACCAACGATGGGACAGTGTGGGATTCCAGCACCTACTTTAGAAAAGGAGGAGATTGAAGAAATCTTGGATAATGGTGTGGGAAGGTACCGAGGCGAATAGGAGTTATGAAGAATATCTGGTGAAATGGAAGGAAGCACATTGAAGATTCACCTAGTTGCCTAAGGTAGGGTTATTTGTTTGGGTTTTCCTCCACCATCGAGATGTGGCAGGGGTCACTTCTCAAATTACCACTGGGTGTCGATGCGGGGAGCATCCATTGGTGTAAGGAGCAATCTTGCATCACCCAAAAATAGTTAAATTTCAAGTTTCTTAGTTTTATATGTTTTTAATTTTTTGGATACCCTTTTCATCCTAATGAAAATTCCCAATTTATGGTTTTATTTTCTATTCACAGGTGGAAAGATATTAGTTTTAGTTTCCCGGATTTGCACCTAAAATCTTCCAAGTTAGATTTGAAGCACTTAGAGTTCCCGGATCGGCCCCAAACTTTCCAAAATTGGCATAGTGGATTTTGAGTGCATGTTTTGACTTCGTGACCTTTCCAACGGTTCAAACGGTTCACGAATCAGAGTCCCAGATCAAAAGTTATGGCCCCGGGAAGTTGGCGCACTTTCTAGAAGATACAATTGCAAATGCTCTTTTGAAATTTGAACTTCATGTTGTAAATTTTCGGTGCCAAACCACCTAAACTCAAATTCAAATGTTGTTTTGGCTCCAAACTAAAGAGGAGCTCTATTTATGGGCATGTTTCTAATTTTTGGGTAACTTTTTGGGGACAAGCTCGCATATTGCGAAAGGGTGATTCTGTAGCTTTCTGTAACTTGCATGTGTTGTAGAACTTGGGGATTTGAGATCCTCTGCATGTACGAAGCTCCATTTTTTGAATAATAAAATTATTCTCTTGTTTGTGGGTTATTTTCTAAGTCTCGGGTTGCACCCTCATCACCTTCACTAAGCATAAGGGAAAGAGAAATACTCTTGAGCACATATGAGAATTCACCACTACTTGTGTGGATGTCACATATGATCACTCCTAGCTTTTGAGACTCTTCCCTAGAAGCTTTACTAGGCCTACACTTGAATGGTTTGCACTAATACCCAAAGGGTCTATAAAGTCATGGGATGGCCTCACCAATAAATTCATGGAGAATTATGCTTACAACATTGAAAATGATGTCACAATTGCTACCTTATGTCAATTAACACAAGATGAGGGAGAACCATTCATTACTTTCTTCCAAATATGTCATAGTATGGTGATTTGATGTCTTGTCAAGATTCCTAAGAAAACAAAAAGTGGACATGTTTGTAGAAAACCTCACATCAAAGTTGAAACACCCTTTACAAGTACATTGTTGTGCCAAATTTGTAGACTTAGTTGAGAAAGGAATGAGACTAGAAATGGTCCTAATCACCCAAGGTGAACTTAAATATGGCAATAAAAACACACACAACCAACAAACCTCTAATGACAAAAGCAAGTTTTGGTCCTACAATAAGAATGTAACAAATGATGGACTCGTAGATGTGATGTAAGGAAAGCAGAGGTGTAGAAACAACTATCCTAATGTCAAAACCATAGGGAAGAATGCAGACAGTACTTTTAATTTCCAAATTACAATCCAATTGAGACACACATGATAGATTTATAGAAACAAAAATAATACTCAAAGACAATAAACAACAGATTTACGTGGGAAAACCCTTTCGGGAAAAAACCCAACACACCAAGCTGAATCTCTTTGTATTATAGTAACAAACAATTACATACAATGCAGAGATACAAATCTCTGGTATCAGTTCATAGTAGCTTCATTCACTGTTCAATCTCTTACAGAAATGCTGTCAATAATCCAATTTTTTCAAAACTCAAAATCGATCCCTTAAATCTTATTACATTCTATTTTTTATCTTCTGTTCATCCTTATCCACCATTGCCCCATCGTAGAAAGTTTCCTCTTGAGCATTGATTTTTCCTTGCATGCAGTTCAGCTCCAGCATCGCAACTGTTGCAAAAATCTGAATGCCATCCATTTGAAATTTGCTTCCTCTGATTGGTCCATGAGGCTCCATATAGGATGTTCAATTTGGTCAAAGGCATTCAAACTTTGTTGGCATATTGGTGAGACACTAACAATGTCTCCTCGATGCCACAAAGTCTTCACTATCGATATCGTCATAGGTTCCAATAGTCGACAAGATGATATAGAAAATGCCAAAAGTCATACTGAAACCATCGACATCCATTTCATTCCTATTGGCAGGAGTTTCCTCATCGACAAGACTCATACCGAATGCCACAAGTCATATCGATCTCAAAAATGCCATCGGCAAGACTACCGCAGATCACCAAGACCTCATACCGAAGTCTTCAAGTCATGTCATCGTGAGTTTTCCATTCGGTGAGACAAATGTCTTTCACCAAGACCTCACACCGAGCACATCATGATATCTCGAGGAACATTTGCTATCAGCGAGACTCACTCTGATGATGCCAAGTTTTTCCTTGTCAGTGAGACCTCTCTTCATCACTGAGACTTCTCCTCGAGACCCTTGTGTTACCCCGATAGCCATATGCTATTGGCGAGACTTTCACCAGTCGCTGGGACTTCTCCCCGAGAGTTCAAGTCACCCCGAAGCCCCCGGTCACTATGAGACTCCCCAACGTCGGATAAGAACATTTTGTTGGCCAGAGGTCTTCACTTGACAAAAGGTCACACTAAACACAAAAGGTCACAGTGATAGACTTGTTGGAAAGACATCAACTCTGTCTCGGTGACATGAACATTTCAAAAGATTCAGAGCAGCTAGTCAGCCAGACATGAATAATGTCACTGCAACTTTTCCCTTCAGGAGTTCCATGTCAGTATGGATTGAGTCACATATTCCAACATGTGAAATATGTGAACAAAATAGACACAAATTGACTCTTAAAGTACCCAATCTAAATGACCACATATCCAACATGATACAAAATAATCAAGAATGAGGACCTCCAAGGAAACCAAGGCAATACCCACAAAGACAATACACTCCTCTACTAGAACCAATCAAATTTGTCCTTAAGAGGTTAGTACAATCAAATGTCATACAACTCCAAGAACCTACACCATACAACCTAGGATAGTGAAAAAAATCTTGGTGGGATGACAATTCCTTTTGTGACTACCACCACATCAAAGGACACAAGACCTCATCATGCCATCAATTGAAGAACATAATCCAAGACCTAATTGAAAATGGTACCATAGAGGTCAAAGGACAAAACAAATTTCTAATCAAGACCATACAATCTTCAAGAATCCACTACAAGACCATGGTTTGAGAAATCCATCCACCTCAGGTTGAACAATAGACAACCAGGCCAATTATTCTAGGAATTTCTTTGATTACTCAAAGATAATTGATCACCTCTGTGGCGTTGATGACTATGTGGTGCAAGAACACCAACTTGAGAATTTTGGGTCTAGATGTGTTAAGGAGTTCAATGTGTATGTAGGATATCTATTTTATGTTTGTAATAAGGTCATGAGACCATAAATATGGGTAAAAATAATAGGTGTTATCAAGGGAAAAATCAGATTATTTGTTAGATGGTTAAATCAATAACACTAAAATCCATTGAAAATAACGAAGTACAAAGGAAAAATGATGAAAACAAAAGGAACGATATTACCATAAGTCTTCCTCTTCCATGCTTCACCTTCATTACACCTCCTAGCTTGCAGTAAATAAATATGCCCTCAGATTCGTGTATGAGTAATTATGATAAATGACAAGACTAAAGCAAGTTTTGAAGGATTTACTCAAAATCTAGATGCCTATGCCTATTGCCAATGCTTATGTCTAAAACAATGCCCTAACTTGATTAAATGACTATAATAATGAATTAAAATTTCCTATGAGGAACTAAGTGTGAAATCAAATGCCTATAATAACTATGCAAAAATGTCAAAATGAGCATGTCTTCGAAAAATGAGAAGAAGATGGCATTTTATAGAAAAGGCCATTTCGAATGGACGGACGAGATAAATCAATGAAATGAACGATCCAGATTAAACCTGAGAATCCCTAATTAGGGTTAGGGAAAGATCCTTAATCGAACGGTCAGAATAAAATCAGATTGACGGTGGAGAATAAATGAGACAAATTAATTAGAAAATAAAGATTTTCAAAAAAATCAAGAAGATAAGATTGCCTGATTTGCAAGATTCGAAAAATCAAAGAGATAAGATGTGATTGAAGATAAGATTTGGAAAATCAAGAATCTGCCCGATTACTTGATTTTTGGAAGATTAATTACTAATTTGAATTAAAATAATTCAAATTATGGATTTTGAGAGATAATAAATAATCTTTTTCAGATTATTTATCAAAAAGGACTGACAGTTAAGATTGACATGACATTTTCAATAATTTAATTTATTTAAAATGATAAGAATTGAAATTGGCAATTAAATAATTGGATTTAATTATTTAATTTAGGAGATAAGACAATTAATTAAATAAATTAATCAACTTATTTAATTAAGACGAGTAGTGATGTTATTAAATAAATAAATAATTTATTTACTTAATAATAGGAAGAAATAAATGATGAAGGGAAATTAAATAAATTAAGAAATTTATTTAATTAAGGGAAGACTTAGACAATTAGACGATTTAATAAATAAATAGAATTTATTTATTTAATAATCATGATTAATAAATGACATACTTAATTAAATAATTATGCATTATTTAATCAATAGTCGAATGTGGACCAAGGTCATAATTAAATGTCACAATTATGCTAGGATGAAAGTGGTAAAAATGAAGCTTGTAGGCCTAGGTCATTTTTAGGTGTCTACAATAGGCATATGCATGTGTGGTGTCAAGTTGGTTTATAATTAAGGTTCATTTTGTGTTTTAGTGTCAAATTTGAATGGAAGTTGGAATTTCAAGGGTCTCCACACATGTATTCAGTTGGAACTATTGGTATTATATAAAAAAACATGATAAAAAGACTCAAGACATCTCGAGGTAGGTTGGAATGAGACATTTTTTAAGAGATAATACAATTCTGCTTTGTTTTGGTGTTAATTTTGTGCAAAAATTGTGTATCTTCGTTCTGTACGGTTCCATACCTCCTACAAGTAATGAAAAACCTTTGAAATCTTGTAGATCATGGTGTAAGCTTCCATTTGAATCATACTAGAGGGAATTTCATAAGGATTTGAGGGACAAAAGTTCTATTTTTTGTAGGTGCTTCTTTAACTAGGGTTTCTAGGGTTTTATGTGTATAATGGAGAAATAAGGTCGTTCCACCTCACTGTATCTCAATAAATGGGTGGAGTGAAATACCAATCAATAGCACATGCTTAAGCATTGGCAAGTTGATTTCCATGGTTGGATTTACTCGTTTTTGAGCAAGATAGTGAAAATCCAGATTGTTTGATAGAATCTAAGGAGATAGACGTTAGTTTTGTGACTAGTTTAGAGTCTCCATAAAAGTTTTGTGTTTGGGAAAGCAAGATTTGGGAGACCTCCCTTGTAAAAGAGGCCTAATTAGGGTTTTAGGAAGTGATAAAGAGCTAGTTAGGGAAAGAAGTTCTAAGACAACCATAGCTAATGATCAGGTATGTCAAAGAACATCAAAATGGGTTCCTAAATTTGTGTATGAAAAAGAAGGGAGAGCCCTGAAACCAGAGTTAGCATTGAAAAAGTGAGTTTCTTGTGCTACAAGCAAGTAGGTGGCTTAAGGAAGGAAGTCACCTTTAGAGTTGATCAAGACTTCCCAAACCAATTGGAAATTGTGTGTTATGTTTCAATACCAACTTATCTTACATCACTATGTCAACACAATAACCATTAAAAAGGTTCTTGAATGCACTATCACTACTCGCAAGGCTAAGGTTACTTTATCTGGTCCTTATTCAAAGCAGCCACAATCTAAAGACCAATATGATCTTGTTGACCAATTAGGAAAGAAACCTACACATATTTCTATCCTCAAGTTGTTATTCCTATCACCTAAACAAAAAGCTATCCTTGATAAGGATTTGAAGGAAACCTTCGTTCCTATTGACCTGGACATCAACCAATTTGAATAAATGGTTGGATACTTGGCCAATTCACTCCATTTATCCTTTTCTAACATAGATTACTCTACAAAAAATTCTAACCATAACAACCCATTGCAGCTCAAAGTATTTTTTTATCAACACAAGGTTATACAAATCTTGGTAGATGGCAGATCTGGACTTAACATTTGCACGTTAAAATACATCAAGGCATTCAACTATTCTAAAGAATGTGTAGACACAACCAAAATAATTGTAATAAATTCCTATGATGATGAAGAATGCTCTTCCAAGGGTGTTATCACAATCCCTATTAGAGTTGCACCTGTAGTTTTGGACACCACATTCCAACTCTTCAATCTGGAACTTCCATATAAAATTCTCCTCGATAGACCTTGGATTCATGCCATGAAATCCATTCCTTCCACTTATCACCAATGCTTTAAATTTTTGTATAATGGCATTGAATTCACGATCATTGGTGACCCTGACCCCTTCCAATATTTGACTAATTTAAGGGAAGGTCCTGAACGCAAAGTGCTTATCAATCAAGAAGCTTTCACATCCACTTCATCTAGTTATTCCAATCCCTCCACTCTCATTAAATCATCCATATCAAAAACCCTATCCACCGACCACAAAATCAAGATCCAAGACAAAGGTTGTGGCGAGTATAAACTGAATATTGCCTATTGCATCACAAAGCTACCTAAGTCTCCCCAGTCTTATGGTATACATTGCTTCAAGATAGAACCCAAAGTTGTCTTTAAAGTTCCTCCCACCACCACATTCACAAAATAGGGAGAGGTAAACAAAGAATACATTGATGATATTTTAGCCTGGATTTACAAAGACGAGGAAGATTTACCACCGCTACTAATAGAATAATATGGAAAAGGATTTTAGCTCATGAAAAATAGGGGTTATGATGGAATTAGTGGACTTGGTATACATAAAAATGGAATGAGAGAACTCTTGATGCCTCTTAAGTGGCTAAAGAACTTAGGGTTAGGGTTCATACCAATTAAAATTAGCACTCCAAGTACTAAGGTGCTTTCAAATAAGGATGTGAGTTCTTTAGAAGACGTTGAGACATCTAAGGATCCTATTGAAATATATTATGGTGACACCAAATCTAATGAATATGAGTGGGAATCTTGTACCACTAGTGACTATGAGCTTTATCATGTCTTTCAAGAGTTTGACATACCTCATCCATCCTTTACCAAACTCATGGATATCAATATTTGGGTTGAATCCTTTCATGAACCTGACCCACCAAATACCACAAATAGAAGATCATGGATAGAATCCTTTTGGCACCCCTATAATACCTTTTCCCTTACCATATTAGTTGCTTCCCTATCCTTCACTAACACCGATGATGGCATCTCCCTCGTTTAACCCACAATTGATCAACTAGAACCAACAAGATCAACCTACCTTGGACATATTTGAAACTGACAAGGCCATTGCTAAATTTATGTGACTATGAGAAGGCATACCACATGGGGACCATAATTCTACATTCACTATAGATCTTGACACTACAACATATTTTGGTGAGACTGTCCCACCCTCTAGTTGCAAAAATGATAAAAATAAAATAAAAAATGAAATATTTTTAGGTGAAAATCGTAAGGTTACTTTTGACCAATAAAAAGTAAAAATAAAGGACATATGTGAGGGAAAAAATCTCTTTGAGGCACTCGAGTATGGAGAGTTGGAATTTATCCTTATTAATCAAGAGAGATCCCTGATGTTGATCGAAGATGTAATAGAAGTCAACACTGATACTACAGATAATCCTAAGACCATTCTCTTTGTAGCATCCCTGATAAAAGAGGAAAAACTAGAATTTCAAGCATTTTTCATGGAACACAAAGTAAATTTTGCATGGTCTTATGATGATATGCTAGGGTTGGAATCTGAGTTAGTCCTACACCATCTACTGTTGCATCCAAATGAAAATCCAGTCAAACAAAAGCTTAGAAAAATGCACCCTCAAATAGCTATGCTGGTCAAAGTTGAAATTAAGAAATTATTGGATGTCAGTTTCATAAGACATATTGACTATGCAAACTAGATCTCAAACCATGTACCAGTGACGAAACTGAATGAACAAATCTATAACTGCTCAGATTTCTAGGACTTGAACAAAGCATGTCTAATGGATGAATTCCCCCTCTTGAATTATATAGACATCATAGTAGACCTCACGACCAACTATGAGATGTTGTCCCTCATGGATGGCTTCTCGGGTATAATCAGATTCATATGACTCCTAGAGACCAACATAGCACTACATTTCCCTATCCATGGGGCACATACTATTAGAATGTCATGCCCTTTAGACTAAAAGATGCAAGCACAACCTATCAAAGAGCTATGACCACCATATTTCATGATCTCATGCACACATTGATGGAAGACTATGTTGATGATGTTTTGGAAAAATCCTTGACAGATTGTGATCACTTAAGATTCCTAGAAAATATTTTAAAATAGATAGAAGAATATAAGGTCTGCCTAAATCCCAAGAAATGTTTCTTCAGTGTGACATCAGGAAAGATTTTGGGATACATTCTTTCTCATCGAGGCATTGCAGTAGACCTGACAAAAGTCAAAGCAATGTTAGACATTCCTCCACCTAAAGGAATCAGTCAACTTTGAATGCTACAAGGCTAAGTCTAGTCTATTAGGTGCTTCATCACATAGCTTGCAGATAAATGTTAACCTTTTCATTATTTGTTACACAAGGGAGTCCCTTTGATTTGGACATACTAGTCTGAGGCAACTTCTCAGCAGATCAAAGAGTATCTCTTGAAACCTCCCATCCTAATGATGTCTATCGATGGAAAACCCCTAATTGTGTATATTTTGGCCACTATAGCTACACAATGGGTATTACTAGATCAAAATGACCATGAGGAAAAGGAATGTGCAATCTATTACATTAGCCGCACTTTGGTGGGATACAAGCTTAATTATAGTCCAATTGAACATGCTTGTCTTGTATTGTTTTTCATTGCTCAAAATTTGAGACACTACATGTTAAACCATCAGACTAAGCTTGTAGCAAAATTAGATTCCCTAAAATATCTACTTAATAGGGCCGCATTAACAAGATGATTTGCTAAATGGGTCATGATACTCAATGAATACGACATTTAGTATGTGGAACACAAGGTAATAAAAGGACAAGTCATCGCTGACCAATGAGTAGACGTGCCTACACAAGTCAATCACCCTTTGGTTTTGGATTTTCATAACGAGTTAATATTCACATTGGACACAAGATTAATATGGAAAATATATTTTGATGGCTCACATACTAATCATGGACCAGGTGCAAGTATATTATTTGTTACCCCTCAAGGTGATACAATCCCTATATCTTTCAAGATAGCCTTCACATGCACAAATAATATTGTAGACTATGAAGCCTTGTTGACAAGATCATGTAGGAAAATAAAATGGAAAATAAAGAGTCTATATGTCTTTGGTGATTCACAATTGGTCATTCGATAGGTCAACAAAGACTATGATACTAAGGATTGGAAATTGACCCCATAAAAATGAATGGTTGATAGTTTTAGGCAGTACTTTGCAGACATCTCCTTTTTCCAAGTACCACGTGTTCAAAATAAATCAGCACATGCCATGCCCACTATTGGGTCTCTTTTGGATATTCCTAACAATATTTCATAGTATGAGTTCCTAGTGAAATAGTTGTTTGTCCTTGCCTTTGATATCCCAAAGTTTGAAATGGTATGTGAGCTTGTTGGCCCTAATTCCCCTTGGTACTAAGATATATATGACTACTTACATTCCCATACCCTACCACTTGACCTCTCTAACAACCAGTGCAAATGCTTCATCCACAAAGTCACTCGCTACACCATCATTAGTGATACCTTATATAGACATAGCTTTGAAAACACCTTACTCAAATTTCTTGACACTAACGAAGCAAAAACTACCTTATGTGAAGTAAATGAAGGTATGTGCAAAGCCCATTCTAGTGGTATGGCCCTAGCTAAAAGGATCATGTGATTGGGGTACTACTGGCCTACAATGGAGCAAGATGCCTATCACTTTGTGCAAAAATTTTGACAATGCAAAATACACAGTGACCTCATTCATGCACCTACGGAGGAGTTGCAACCCATCACTTCATCATGGCCATTCTCCTAATGGAGACTTGAAATCGTAGATAAAATTCATCCCACCTCATAAAATTGCCATAAGTTCATCATCACTTCCACTGAATACTTCACCAAATAGGTTGAATCCATCCCTATGACATACATTGCCAATAAAAAAATCTCCAAATTCATCCTCAATTACATCATGTTTTGGTATGGTGTCCCTCAAACCATCATTACTATCAATGGTCATCCCTTCAAAAATTAGGATGTCCATGAGTTGTGTGAGAAATTCCACATTCAACACCACTTTTCCATGCCATATTACCCATAAGTCAATGGATAAGCTATTGCATCCAATAATACCATAATAAAAATTCTTAAAAATATTGTCAATGATGTTGGCCATGACTAGCACATTCAACTTAACCTTGCCTTATGGGCATATTGCATGAGCATCTACACACCTAGTGGAAACACTTTGTTTTCCCTAGTCTTTCATTCAAAGGCTATCATTTCTATTGAGGTTGAAATCCCCTTCCTATGGGTCTCCATTAAAGGGGTTATTGATGATCAAAGAAATATCAAATATCTTAGTTGCATGAGTTAGAATTTCTCGATGAATGTAGAAAGAGGGCCTTGACTCATCTACAGGTATATCAAAACTATCTCTGCCATAGTTACAACAAAAGGGTTTTGATTAGAAACTTCAACATCGGTGACTTAGTGCTGATGGAGAATCGAAAAAATCAAGTAAAATGTGAGAAACCTAAAAAAATTGAGCCCAACTAGCTAGGTCCCTATGTCATAACATCATCTTTTGGTTAAAGTGCTTATCAATTCTCCACACTTTAAGGGGAACCTTTGTTAAAGCCTATTAATAGCTTGCACCTGTCTAAATTCTATACATAGCTTCAGATAGCCATGCTAAAACCATAAAATACAAACTTGGAAAATAGGTGCCATGTGTAGCCAGTCTCTGCTCCATCATCTACTCTAACTCTACCTGGTCTTCCACCCTAATCAATAATAAATCCTTCACCTTCCACCATCTCCCATTTGAAATCCATCATAAGCCTTGGTCATATTTGTCATGAATTTCAAATAGTTGATGTCTTGTGGTCTTTTCTCCTCCATGTCTCATCCATAATAAACCCCTATCCCATCCCATCCCTAATGGTTAGTCATAGACTTGGCTGAGGGGCACATTTCCTAACCTAGTTTCATTGTATTCTACATTGGTCACTAGAGGTTCAAAAATTCCCAAAAGGACAAAAAGAATCAAAATTTTCCAAAAGACAAAAAATAAAATATTTGACAAAAGACAAAAAGTCAACATATTCGAACAAGACAAGAAAATTAAAACACTTCAAAAAGAAAAAAAGTTCATAAAGCTCTAAAAATCCAAAAAAATAAAAAAATGTAAAAAACACATTGAAAACATCCAAGTAACTTTCAAAATCCCAAAATCCAAGTTAAAGTCAGTCGGTTCAATCTTTGTCCTTTTCAAACTCTATTTCCTCTGTGATTGTTGCCTCTATGATTGGATGTAGGCAAGGCCATTTTTCGACATGTCCCTATGGAATTAGGTCAGTCCTTTAGTTTTTGTTAAATGAAATCATGATTTATCCCTTTGTCATTACAACAAACTCAAGAGTCATGTCAAACTATGAGGTCTCTGAGTGTATGATGTAGGCAAGGCCATCAGTTGATGAGCCCTTGAGACCACCAAGGTCATTCCATTAGGGTTTGTCACATCAGTCAAATAAGTTAGACATAGTCAAACTCTGACACAAGACAATCATTTTAACGCCAACATTCAAATTGAAAATCAACAAACAACATAGTCCAGTCATTTAGCAAGTCAAAAATTAGTCAAATTTCCAATACAATGTCAACCTCATCACTTTATGGTCCCCTCCAAGATCCGTTGTTCTTAGAATTCAACCCTTTCAAAATGTCATTTTCCTTTTTAGGATGTGTCTTTTCGGACAACAGGCTTCATCACATAGTCATTGGCCTTATCAAGATGTGTCCTTCCTAATGAAAGGCATCTTCAAATTGTCAAAATTATCAAACTATCAAACCTTCAAGCAATCAACCTTTGACAAACAAATATTGGAAAACATATTGAATGGCTATTGATTTTGCTAGTCTAGTTTATCTTATCTTTTTATTGTTTTGTCTCTTGGTCATGTTACTAGCTACCTCGAGGATGTCCCATGAAATATCTAGAGGTTTGATGACATTGTTGAATACCCAAGTTACTGAGAGGGGGGGTGAATCAATATCTTCTTAAACTTATTGAAAAAATACCATCCAAATACTCCAATGCATATAACAGTAAAAATGAGCAAGAGCATTAGTAAAACATAAGAACACACAACACATGAACAACAATATTTTTATGTGGAAAACCCAAAATGGGAAAAACCATGGTGAGGATTAGCTCACAATATAATATAACTGGTTATAAGATATTACAAAGGGTGGCTCACTGCTAGGACTCACTGTCCAAAATGGATGGATCACTGCCTATGAACATACAATGAAAAAATGTCTTACAACCAAAATATGAATTGATAAAGTTATACCTAACAAGTGCTAATTCAGTTCCTTTGATGCTCAGTAAACTAACTTTACACACTTCATCATCTTCGCATACTTGTCTCACTCTGCTTCTTCACACCATCAATCTCAAAATTATCCAATATATATATTTGACTCATTTGCAAGCATTAATTAGGTTGGCCTAAATAGATGCAACCCTTATTCACCAAAAATATTAACTGTCAACTTCAAGCTTGTACAAAAAATTTCCAAAAACAATTCAAGCGTGTAGTATGTGTTGCAAGTATGAATGAGTATGGTGGTGTTGTCATTGATGTCATCATTGATGTCAACACAATATAGGTTGTTGCAGAGAAACGAATCAAGTGATTGCATCTTGTTCATGTATAGTTGAGATATTGTTGAGATGTTGTGAGTACATGGAGTTTTCTTTATGGTGTTGCAGATGTGCTGATATGATGAGTTTCCAAGTGCTTTTGAGAAATAGTGAAGAAAAAGTTGTGTGTGTGTTTAGAATGTGCTCCAGTTTTTGTTCCACATTTCTTCTATGTTGACTCTATGTTTGTGTACATCTAACATGTTATTTGTGGGAATCATTAGGTTATATATCTTGGTTTGTAGCTTCTCGTTTGATGAAGAGTGAAATTTTTGTTCACTAGTGTGTGAACTGGTCTGATAGAGTTGTTTTTCTATGGATTGGGAGAATTTTTTCTACTACGCAGTCCTCCACTAGTTTTTTTTAGATCTTTTGGATCTGGTAGAAGGCTTGTAATGATGGTATTTGTGTTGTATCAAAGGCGTTCGTGGTTTGATGCTCCAGAAGACTAGTTTTAGAGTTACTATGTGTGTCTATCTAGTCAAGATGGATTGATGGAAAGTGTTCTAAGTATGAAGGATGTTGAATTTATTGTAGATGAATCTAAAGGTATCTAAGATGTGTTCTAGTATATGGTGAAGTGTGTTATGTTTTTTGCATGTTATCTTCTCATTGTGGAAGTGTGCACTACAAAGTTCATTTGTTTTTTCATTAGGTTTGGATAACCTGGTGTCTACATGTCATGTGAAGGATAAGTATCAATTGAGGAAGTGTGTGATTGATCTGATATGTTGTTTTGGGTCTTGGATAAGTGTTGGTTTTGTTTCCTCTCATCATCTTCTATTGCGGGAATGTTGAGTTGCCAACCTAATTTGAATTTGTAAAATGAAGCGTATGTAGCCAACCTTGGAGAAAGTTTCTAAGGTTGAAGATAGTATAAATATATTACAAGTCGAGATGTTATGGATTTATGTATCAAGAATTCCACAAGTGTGAGAAGAAAGAGTGTACGAAAGTGAATTGAGGTAGCAATACTTTAATGTGTCAGATTCCTAAAGGTAGTGAGCTAATGGTGTATGCAATTCTTTTGATCAAGGCTGTGGATGTGTGTAATTTGTTGTGGTGGATTTTTCTATTATCTTTTGTATATGTAGGTAGTGAGCCTCATTGTTGGATAGTGATTCCTATCTATAGGTAGCATGAGCCTTTTATTTGGATAGTGAGTCCTCTTGGGTAGTGAGCCCTTTGGTAGTGAGCCTCTTTGTAATTGATTTTGGAATTAATTTATATTGCAAGTTAATCCTCACCGTGGTTTTTAATTTATCGGGTTTTTCACATAAATATGGTGTTCGTTGTGTTGATATTGCTTTCTATTATTTTCATTTCTTGTTCATACATAATAACAAAATAAAGTGAATGTGAAGTTAATAATTGTTTGAGATTGGTGACAACTGATTCACCCCCCTTCTCAGTTTCCTTGCACCTTTCAAAAATTGGTATGAGAGATTTGGTTCCTCAAAGAGGATCTTAACTGCTTGTGGTAGATCTGATGGTGCACAAATTGCCAATCCTTATGTTTGATGGATCTGACTATAGTGACTAGAAAGTGTAGAAGATAGGTTACCTAATATCTCTTGGTTATAAGACCATAAAAATTGTTGAGACAAAATATGTTGCACCGACAAGTGGTCCTTCTTCTACAGATGAGATTTCTGCTTATGAGGAAAATGAAAAAGCAAGGTATGCAAATTTTTGTACTTTATCTAAGACTGAGTGAACAAAAGTTATTTCTTTGGGAACTTCTTATGAAGTTTGGAAAAATTTGGAAGATATCTATGAAGGAAATGATAGAGTAAAATTATCAAAGAAACTAATAGCTAAGCACAGAAATGGGAGCTTGAAAATGGAAGAAGGTGAAGACATTACAAGCTATTTTCAGAGGGTTTATATTGCAATAAATGAAGTCAAAAATCAAGATGGAACAATGATAGATGAAGATTTAATGGAGAAGATTTTGATGACTCTACCAAAGAGTTACAATGATAAAGTCTTAGCTATTGAGAAAGTGTATGATCCTAAGAAATTTACTAAAGAAAAAATATTTGGCACCTTGATTGCATTTGAGATGAGGAAGTTTGGAAAGGAAAAGGAGAAGATAGAATTAGCCTTTGAAGCTACTAAGACAGAAGATGATCCAAATAGTGAAGGTTCAAAAGAGTTGGAAGCAAATTTTACAAGGAAGTTTAAGAAAGGTACCGGTAAGTACAAAGGTATGTTACCTTTTAAATGTTTTAGTTCTGGAAATATTGGTCACTATGCTTCAAGATGTCTAAATAGAGCAGCACACAAGAAGACTAGAGACAATAAAGACAAAAGGGATAAGAAGTTCAAGAGGTTGTACTATGTTAGAGAAGATGCTCAATTTTTTTATGATGAATTTTATTTTTAGGGTAATAATGATGAATGCCTATTTATAGCCTTAGAGAATAAATTAGTATGTACTAACCATGGAATATGTGCAAGGGAAAGTGGTCCAGAGAATAAGAAAGAAGAGATGGAAGGTACTTTGCTTACTACCTTTCATGCCTGACAAGATGAAGACTATTGGGTGATTGATAGTGGCTACTAAAATTACATGACTGGATGCAAAATTAAGTTTACTAAGCTTGAAAATTATGATGGTGGATTAGTCATGTCTAGAGATGATTCTGGTCCAGAGATTGTTGGAAAAGGAACAATTAGTTTTGATGGAAAACATAGTACCGATGATGTCTATTATGTTAAGGGCATAAGGCATAATCTTTTGAATGTTGGAAAAATGTGTAGTGAAGGATTTAAGCTTGTGTTTTAGGATAATACTTGTGAGATCAGAAAAGGGTCCAAAATTGTGGTTGTTGCACGAAGAAGAACATATGGAAAGATTTATCAGCTTAAGGGTGTTGATGGTCAGTTCCTTATATATTTTGTTAATGAAAGTTGGCTATGGCACTAGAGGATGGGACATGTAAAATTTGATAATATGATTAGGATTAGTTCAAGAGAGGCTATTTGAGATATGCCTAAAATCACAAAGCCTACCAATACTATTTGCAGAAGTTGTCAGCAGGGAGAGCAAACAAGATGTAGTTTTAAAGGAAAAGAGAAATCAACTACCAGAATGCTAGAATTGGATCATACAGACCTATATGGACCTACAAGAACATGAAGCCTTAATGGTGATAGGTATTTCATGCTCCTTATTGATGAATATTCTAGAATGACATGGGTTACATTTTTGAGGGAGAAATCTCAAGCTCTAGATAGATTCAAAGTGTTAAAGGCTAGGGTAAAGAATGAAGTGAACTTAAGAATAAAATGTTTAAGGTCTGATAGAGGTGGAGAATTCACTTCCAATGAGTTTAATACATTTTGTGAAGAGTATGGCATAAAGAAACATTTTTCTGCTCCTAGAACTCCTCAACAAAATGGAGTTGTTGAGAGGAAGAATTAGACTATTCAAGAGGCTGCAAGGACTATGATGAAAGAAGAAAATGTACCTAATGTATACTAGAGAGAGGCAATCCACACTGATGTTTATATTCTTAACAGAGTTTAGATTAGAGGTAACAACACAAATACCCCTTATGAGTTGTGGACTAGCAAGATTCCTATTGTTAAGTAATTTAAGGTGTTTGGAAGTGGATGTTACATTAAAAGAGATGATGAAAACCTTGGAAAGTTTGATATAGGATGTGATGAAGGTATTTTCCTTGGATATTCAACTAGTATCAAAGCTTATAGATGCTTCAATAAAATATTAAGGAAGATTTTTTAGAGTGAAAATGTGAAGGTTGATGAAGATATGCACAAACCCGTTAGAATAAGTGAAGTTGAACTAGATGATCCTATCTATGGACTAGTACAAGAAGATAATAAGGGAGAAGAAGAATAGATTGAAGAAGAAGAAGCTTTATAACCTGCTCCTAAGACTCCAAAGTATGTACAGAAAAAGCATCCTAAAGAACATATAATTGAAGATAAAAGTGAAGGTGTAATGACAAGAAGAAAAGTGGTGGAAGCCGAGGTAAATATGTGTTTACTATCCAAGATAGAACCTAAGTTTGTGTCTGAAGCATGAAAATAAGAGAATTGGGTTAGAGAACTGAAAGAGAATTCAGATAGAGAAGAATCAAACATGGGAACTGGTTCCTAGACTGGTAAACAAGAATGTAATTGGTACTAAATGGGTCTTCAAGAATAAGCCGAATGAGAATGGTAAACTAGTGAGAAACAAGTCAAGGATTGTATGCAAAGGTCATTCACAGGTTGAAGGAATAGACTTTGAGGAGAAATTTTCCCCAATAGCAAGAATGGAGGCCATTCAGATGCTTTTGGAATTTTTCTGCACACAAAGATTTCAAATTATATTATATGGATGTCAAGTCTACATTCCTAAATGGAGAATTGGAAGAAGAGGTGTACATGGAACAACTAGAGGGATTTTAGTTATCAAATAAACCAGACATAGTCTGTAAGTTGGAAAAGGAATTGTATGGACTTAAACAGGCTCCCAGAGCATGGTATGCAAGGCTAGATATATATTTGACATAACAAAGATTTAGCAAAGGCTCTACAAATAGTAATCTCTATTTCAAGGTTGAAGGAAACAAAATTTTGATAGTGGTTGTGTATGTTGATGATAATTTTTTTGAAAAACATGAAGGTATGTGCAAGAGATTTGTAGAGGAGATACATAAAAAGTTTGAAATGTCTATGATTGGTGAGTTGAATTTCTTCCTTGGACTTCAAGTGAATCAAACTGATAAGGGAATATTAATTTCATAATCAAATTGTGTCAAAGAGTTGTTGAAGAAGTTTGGAATGGATGAATCCAAACCAATCTATAACCCTATGGTGATTGGATGTAAACTGATTAAAAATGATGAATATCCTAAAGTTGATCAAAGAAAGTATAGATCTATGATTGGTGGAATGTTGTATCTTACTGCTACTAGAACAAATATCCTGCATGTATTATGTTTGGTTGCCAGATTTCAAGTAGAACTAAAAGAAGCACATGTTATAGCTATGAAAAGTATATTCAGATATCTAAAAGGCACTCTAGATTATGGCTTGTAGTATCCTAAGGCTATTGATTTCACTTTGAGTGCTTAGACCGATGCAGATTACGCTAGTTGTGTGGATGACCAGAAGAGTACAAGTGGTGGTTCATTCTTTCTTGGATGAATATTGGTTTCATGGCTAAGCAAGAAACAAGATTCAATTTCTTTATCCACTGTAGAAGCTGAGTACATTGCTACAACATCTTGTTTCACATAGGTATTATGGATGAAGCAAACATTGAAGGACATAGGACTAATGTTTAATGAGCCAATCGCTATCTTCTGTGATAATACAAGTGCGATAAATATTTCAAATAATTTGGTAATGCATTCAAGGACAAAGCATATATCTATCAAATATCATTTCTTGAGAGAAAAGGTATTGGAGAATGAAGTCAGACTAGAGTATGTTCCTATGAAGGATTAGATTGCAGATATATTTACTAAGGATCTTCTAAGGGAAACTTTTGAATATCTTAGGGAGAAATTGGGGATTATTTCCCCTCCTTATTTGAACTAGGTACACATGGAGGTGCATCAATCCAGTGGATCTATAGATTCTTCATTTATGTAGATTGATGACTTGGTCTACTCTGTAGGGGAATAGGAAGTATCATTATTGCAATATGTGTTGTGTGGGTACACTCCTAAGGGGGAGTGATCATAAATTTTAGTCTTTACCATTGATGTCAAAGGGGGAGAGAGAGTAATGTGAAAAAGAAGAAGTTGAAAGGGAGAGAGAGTATTGAGAGTGCAGGAATGTTGTGTAGGTTGTCTAATCTAGAAAATAAAGGAAAGTGTGTAGTGTGTCTTTGGTCGTTTTTCACATCATGTGTTCCAATCAATGACAAATGGGGAGATTGTTGCAAGTATGAATGAGTATGGTGGTGTTTTCATTGATGTTGTTATTGATGTCAAGACAATACATGTTGTTGTAGAGAAAGGAATCAAGTGATTGCAGGTTGCGCATGTATAGTTGAGATACTATTAAGATGTTGTGAGTACATGGAGCTATCTTTATAGTGTTGCAAGTGTGCTGATATTATGAGTTTCCAAGTGCTTTTGAGAAATAGTGAGGACAAAGTTGTGTGTGTTCAGAATGTTCTCTGGTTTATGATCCATATTTATTTTGTGTTGATCCTATTCTTATGCGGATCTAAAGTATTTTTTATGGGCATCATTAGGTGATATATCCTAGTTTTTAGCTTCTAGTTTGATGAAGAGTGAAAGTTTTGTTCACTAGTGTGTGAACTAGTCTAACAAAGTTGTTTGTCTATAGACTAGGAGAATTTTTTCTACTCCATGGTCCTCCACTAGTTTTTTTCAAATCTTGCATATCTAGTAGAAGGCTTGTAATGATTTTATCTATGTTTTATCAAAGGTGTTAATTGTTTGGTGCTCTAGAAAACTAGTTTCAAAGTTACTATGTGTGTCTATACAGTTTAGATAGACTAAAGGAAAGTGTTTTGAGTATGAAGGATGTTGGATTTTTTGTGGATGAATCTAAAGGTATCTAAGATGTGTTCCAGTATATGGTGAAGTTTATTATGTGGTCCGCATGTTGTCTTCTTTTTGTGGAAGCATGTACTTCAAAGCTCATTTGTGTTTTCATTAGGTCTGGCCAACCTGGTGTCTACACGTCATGCAAATGATAAGTATCAATTGAGGAAGCATGTGATTGATCCAAGATGTTTTTGTAGGTCTTGGTTAAGTGTTGGTTTGTTCCACTCTCATTCTCTTCCACAACATGAATGTTGAGTTGCCGACCTAATTTGAATTTGTAAAATGAAGCATGTGTAGTTGACCTTGGAGAAATTTTCTAAGGTTGAAGATGGTATAAACATATTACAAGTCAAGATGTTATGGATTGATGTATCAATAATTCCACAAGTGTGAGAATAAAGAGTGTGTGAAAGTGAATTGAGGTAGAAATACTTTAATGTGCCAGATTCCTAAAAGAAGTGAGCTAATGGTGTCTACAATTCTTCTAATCAAGGCTACGTATGTGTGTAATTTGTTGTGGTGGATTTTTTTTATATATTTTGTATTTGTATGTAGTGATCCTCCTTGTTGGACAGTGAGTCCTATCTATAGGATGTGAGCCTTGTATCCATACAGTGAGTCCTATCTGTAGGAAGTGAGGCTTGTAATTGGATAGTGAGTCCTTCTTGGGCAGTGAGCCTCTTTGTAATCAGTTTTGGAATTAATTTATATTGAATTAATCCTCACCATGGTTTTTCCCTTATTGGGTTTTCCACATAAATCTAGTGTTTCTTGTGTTTATATTGCTTTCTATTATTTGTATTTCATGTTCATACTTAATAAAAAAATATAGTGGATGTGAAGTTAATAATTGTTTGAGATTTGTGTTTTAGATTGGTGACAACTGATTCAACCCCCCCTCTTAGTTTCCTTGCATCTTTCAATAGTACTCTAGAACATGTTAGCATGGACCTAAGATAGGTCACAAATACATCCACTATTCATTACAAGATCAACTATTCATTAGGTCAGCCAGGGATAGACCTAATAACAAAATACAACAACAAAATGATATCAAATCATCATACGAGCACCTGAGCACATGAAAATATAAATATACAAATGTCTAACATCCAAGAACCATTTCCCAAAAACCACATGTTATGATATTCATCAGTAGAGGATTGTGAAACAAAATATCAGAGGATAATGACTGTCATACCAGTTTAGAATACCAGATAAAGATTGAAACTTAAGGTGATGCAGTTGCAACTCATATACATGGTGACATCAATGACAACACAAAATTTGCATAAGGAGATGTTCTTTATTCTTCCAATGGACTGTTGGTGTAATTAACTATTTAATTACATCTTCATAAGTTTACTTAGGCAATCTTTAATTCCTAAGTTATAGGATCTTATCCTTATCTTATCGAGCTATCTTTTTGCTCAAGATAAGATTTAGTTGTTGCATGCTTGCCTTTTATAAGCAAGCCTCATTTTGTACATTTGTATCAATTAATCATGAATCAATCTTGCATATTGATAGCAAGCATTCTCGCCATCAATCTCTCTTGTGTGGAAGTATTTTTGTCTAGCAATAGATTTCTGGAAATCTAACATGGTATCAGAGCTTCCAGGGTTGCGGGCTCCTTCCCAGATCTGAGGGTTTCATTCTGGCTTGAAGATTTTGTTGGGTGCAGATTGGGGTTTCAAGAACCTCGCGGTTGAGATCAGAAGATTCCGTAGACAAATTTTGACTGTAAATTCATCCATATTGGGTAAATTTGTTTTTGAGGCAAAAAATTTTTTGCTAGAACAAACCTGTGCGGTATGATTTTCCATTTTTCACAAAAAATATTTTCATAAAAATATTTCTGTGAGTATTTGATAAATTTTGGGGCAAAATTTTATTTAAATCAGGCCCAAATATTTTGTATTTTCGGGCACAATAAATTTATGGGGTTTAGGAAAAATATGGTCGGCATTTGCAGAATATTCTACTGTCAATCCGCCTGAGAATATTGTACGCAGGCATTCCCTTTATTGCAGGGTACATTGTCCTGTGCTCTTTAGTGGATTTGTACATGTCCATCAGCGTACGATCCATATCAGGCGGTACCTTGGTCATTCCTCCATCGGCGATCTGGTCACTGCACTTCATACACCACCGATAGTTTTTTTTGGGGATCAACATTGTATGCCCGGTCTTTTTGGATCTACCATCATATCCATTATTGCATCAGGTCTGCACACCATCCCATCATTTTCTATCGGATCTGCCAGCCCAAGTTCTAAGTTTTTGTCGGCGTACTATTGTCAGTGGATATTTCAAGACTGCCATTTGGTGGTACGAAGGCCCGTCACATCTGCAGGCTGACAATACCTATTCTATCAATCGGAGGTTATCTTCTCCTTCATTCGCTGGATGGTACTTAGGCTGGTCTCTTCACTGGTCGGATCTGCATGGCACATGCTTTTATTTGATCACTGGGTTTGATATTCCTCCCATCATCGACATATATATTCCTGCATCCGGGCTTGTCTTATCATCGAATGCATCCATCAGATCTGTCACAAAGTATTTTGTGACATCGGCTACATTGGAGGGCGTCATACCTGCACCTCATTTGCGGGTAATTTATATATATTTAAAGCTTGTTTTAAATGCCAGTATGTCATTTGTTTCATCGGCATTTTCTTGTAAAATCTTTGTATAGTTTGTATAGGCTGACCACTGTTTAAAAAGCCGAATTTGTTATATTGTATTTGGCCAATGAATGTATGGTGGTAGTTTGTTTTAAAATATTGCCAATGGTCATATGGATGACTAGATTTAAGCCCCGAGTGCCCGAAATTTTCTCAAATTTAACCTACTCTGGTTTTTGTTTGCCCCCATAGTGCCTTTTATAGGCCTTTTTTTCATTTTATCATAACTTTGGCTAACGGAGGCGAAATTTTTCAAACAAAATATCGTCGGAAAGGTGGAGATCTGAATTTCTCAGTGGTGTAGATATTTTGCAGAGATTTTGTAGTTTTGTGCCTCTTTTTCCAGGTTGAATCCCGATCATTGTTTTCTACTTCCGAGCTCATATCTTTGTGCTCCGATCTCCAATTTTCTCCAAATTTGCAGCATTTGGAAGGTATTCAGGAGTACTTCAGATCTTATCATGCATTTTTTTGCAGATTTGTTTCCATATTTTCATATTTTCAGCTTGTAACTGATTTGATTTTTTGGGACATATTATTGTAAATTTGCAAAAAAAAGTGCAAATCTTGTTGGGACAAAGGGGCTGATTTCTTGTATTGTGAGGGAAATTTGTTGTAATATCTCATTGTATCATGGATTTTCCAAAAATTGTACTTCTAACTCCATATAACTATCATGAGTGGAAATCTCAAATGGAGTTGTTATTGTTAAAATCAAAGTTGCAACGAATCATATTTGGTCAAGATCCAGAACCACAGGGAGCAAAAGAGAAAAGAAAATGGCTTGATAGAAGAGATGAAGCTCTTGGTACTTTGAAGTTGTCCATTTCTCCAGATCTTAGATATCATGTTGCATCTTGTACTCATCCTAATGAAGCTTGGAATACTTTAGAGAGTCTCTTTGGTAAGCCAGATAAGATGAGGAAATTTAAGTTGGAGAATGAACTCATGGGTCTTAATCCTTCAGATTTTGACAATGTCCAAGACTTTTTCTCTAAGCTCAATTCTCTTAGATTACATTTATCTAATTGTGGGGTAACTAAAGAGGATGAACACATGATACTTTCTATTCTTGCTAAGCTTGGTTCTTCATATTCTGTGTTTGTCTCTACTTTCTATGCTACAATGGATGCTCTTGGCGATACATATAAAATGCCTTCTCTTGATGAATTTGCTGCACAGCTCACAAGGGAACAAGCAAAGTTGATGCACATGGGTACATTGAAGTCTTCAACATCTCAAGCTCTTATTGCAAATGATACAAAGGCTTCAAGTGGCAAAGGAAAGAAGCACAAAAAGGAAACCAAGTCAAATGAGCAAGGTAAAGATTCTCCTTCACATGGCACTCCTGAGTCCTCATCCTCTTCAAAAGAGGAATCATCAAAAAAGAAGTTCCAAATGTGCATATTGCAAAAGGTTAGGACATGATGAGCATAGATGTTATAATAAGAAGATTGATGAACTCACCCACCTTCTTCAAAAGAATAACATTCAGCTGCCCTCATCAGTGTCTTCTACTTCTTCTTCACCATCACATTCGGCAGCTCCATCATCATCACAGTCAGAGAACACAACATCCACTTCTGGGCTACATATGAAAGGGCATGCACTCTTGGCCTCTACAGGTCCTAATTCTCAAGGATGGCTTCTTGATTCAGGGGCATCTCATCATATGGCATCTTCACAGGAAATGTTCTCTTCTTTTGAGCCTTGTAATTCACCTCACATTCTGATGGGTAACAATACATTCATGAAGGTAAGTGGGAAGGGTTCTATTGGTATTGGGGAAGGGACTTTCAATGATGTTCTTTGTGTTCCTTCTTTGACCACTAATCTTCTTTCTATTTATCAAATTACTCATGGGGGTCAAGGTAAAACAATTGAGTTCACTCCTGATAGGGTGTATATAAGGGACTTGGAGACTAGGGATATTGTTGCAATCAGGATGGTTGATCATTCATCTCGAGTATATTCTTTTTCACATTTTGCTTCAGAACCTGATAATGTTCCTTTGACTGCATCACACACTCCATTGAGTGTGACCCATATTAGTGAGGAAAAGTTTGGTCATCTACACCTTGGTATTTTAGAGACCAGTGCTGAGCTTCCTACACCTCCTGCTTCTTCAGCCACTGTTGCTTCTGTTCAGCAGGATAATCATAGTTTTTCAGATCTTGTTTTATGGGATGATTATTTGACAGGGATTTCTACCTTGTTCCTAGAGTCTCATATTACATATTTGGAGGACACACTTGAGGGGATTTCTCTCCTCTTTGATGACAGTTTTAGCACAACTGTTTCACCATCTTCTTTGTCTTCGGAGATTGATATTCATGAGTCTCCTCCATCACTTGATTTGTCATGTTTCTTGGTTGAGTTTGACCATGATTATGTTGTGGCTCATTCAAGCTTGGAGGCTCCTACTCAGTTTTCAGAGGCATACATGTTGAGTGTTCATTCTTCCTCTTTTCAGTTGGATATGGAGTGGCTTCTTCATCAGCTTATGGATTTGTTTCTTCCTAAGGGGAGATGTGTTGCTTGCAGACATTGGGTCATCTTTTGTTTCCAAGCATTCTTCATTGGCTTTGGAGCTTCTTCAGCTTGTAGAGGATATCTTATCTCATCCCTTCCCTCTTATGGGGGGGTCATTTATTGTATATTCATGATGGATGTAGTCCTTGGGGGGTATCATTGAGTCCTCCATACATTATGCTTACATTTATCATGGTTGTTTTTTGTTTTCTCTCTTTTGGAGAGGGGTTTTTTCCCACTGGGTTTTCCCCTTTTCTCTGCTTTATGAGAGATTGCATTTCATTTGCATCTGTAAATGGGTTCCTAACATGGCCTAGTTGCTGGGACCCATAGTAGTTTGCATTATTTTCTCCTCCCTAAGTTGCACTTATGGGGGGGTGTTGGTGTAATTAACTATTTAATTACATCTTCATAAGTTTACTTAGGCAATCTTTAATTCCTAAGTTATAGGATCTTATCCTTATCTTATCGAGCTATCTTTTTGCTCAAGATAAGATTTAGTTGTTGCATGCTTTCCTTCTATAAGCAAGCCTCATTTTGTACATTTGTATCAATTAATCATGAATCAATCTTGCATATTGATAGCAAGCATTCTCGCCATCAATCTCTCTTCTGTGGAAGTATTTTTGTCTAGCAACATATTTCTGGAAATCTAACATGGACATCTCATGACATGTTTTTCCTTGATTGTTGTCTTTTGTGTGTCTTGACAAAAAGCATGGGGTAACTTAGCCCTTAGTATTAGTTAGGACATTCCTTGTCTGTGACTGTCTATTTTCGCAAGTGGATGACCTTGCACACCTTGGTCTATACCATACCATGGTGTTTTTTGTCCATTTACAATCACATTTTACCTCCCAATGATGATTCTGTGATGCCTATTATGTTATTTAGAAAAATATTGAAGTATTCCTTTTCATCCTAACATCTAGGGAAAACTTAAAGAAACCCCCCTGATGAAGGTGTAAAATCCTGGTGAATCTTGTATACTTATCGATAAAAATATTAATTTTAGTGGTGAATTTTTTCATTTTTTTGTGAAAGAAAAAAGTCCATTCACAAATCTTTTGTAATCGTTAGAAGTCTATGGAAAATATTGGTGAAATGAAATTTTTTTAAAACCACTAAAATTTTTCCATTGGAAATTAAAATCTATTTTCAAACCAATAAAATATTTTGATTGGCGAATTAAACCTATTTTCAAACTAGAAAAAATAATTTTGTTGGTGATTAATTTTTTTTTCAAACTAAAAAATAATATTCATTGGCGAATTAAACCTATTTTCAAATGATTAAGAATTTTTTTTTGGCGAATTAAACATTGTTTAGTAAGTGAAGGAGGCGTGGAAGTTTCCATAAAAAGTGAAGCATTTATGAAGGTTTTTTGCCAGTGCTAGATGTAAGTTTTGGAATTGGAATTAATGGAGATGGCTGGAAAATTGAGATGTACTAAAGACACACATCTCATGTAGTCTGTCGGTGGTGGGTGGTTTTCAAGAAACTAGTGAACCAAAGAAATAATGGAGGCCAGTTTCACCTTGGCATCACAGAGGAAGCTAGACCCTTTCATTGGCAAAGCGTATGTGAAGTAGCTACGAGCTTTATTTCTCTTCAAGGATGTGTAGGTGGCACAAGCAGTTCAATTTATTTTAGGTAATGGATTTAAAAAATTAAAGCACAAATACATGACTAATATGGATATTTATTCATTAGTCATGGCCTAGGGTTTGGACTTAGGAGAGCCAGTGGATGTAGTGAGGAAAGTCATGAAAAATTTAGTTCACAAATATTTTTTAGAGGATATGGAAGGCATTCTAGAATGGGAAATACCAGGAGTTGGGCTTGTTAAGGTTTAAGGCATGGATGGTGGAGGCCCAGAGCTTGAAGATTTAAATCATTCTTTATCAAGTGGCCAGAAGGACACACCAAAGCTCTGTGGTGAGAAGGTATGGAGCGTGAGTGGCAAGCACTCAAAATCTGTGTTGAGCTAATGGAGGTTGAGGAGGTCATAGAGAATCTCAAAGACATCACTAGAGTAGAGATGTGTGAAAAGAAGGGTTTGCATCTGAGGAAGAAGATGGAGTCGTTAATGGAGATAGAGCCATTAGAGATAGGTAATTCATCTAAGGCATTTGAGTAGTACAAGTTAAAAAAAAAAAAAAGATTTCAGGCAATATGATTAGGGATAATTTGATATGTTGGAAATGGAAACTATGCTAGCTAATTAAATTTTTTGGTAGTTGATGGGTGACCATAAATCTCAAGTATATTTTATAGCATTAGTTTAGAATTGGAATAATTCTCTCTAAAGTATAATTTACAACATTAGTTTAAAATTGGAATGCTTTTGGTAGTTGATGGATGAAGATAAATCTAAAGTATATAATAATGTTTATGATAAAAATATAAATTAGTTTAGAATTGGAATAATTCTTTCTAATTTCACTTTATATTAATATATATGATTTATTCATCAACATTTATTTTATAGACTTTATTTAATATGGATGATTAATAAAATCAATAATATTTTAATATAAAAGATTTTATATAAAAAATATAAATTAAAAAAAATTGACAGTTAATTTTTTTCACAAAACGTAAAGTGAGGAAAATTCTAGGCCTGGCCGAGAGGTAATAAGTTTCCAAACTCCACATGTACTGATCTTAATTACCCATCGATCCTCTAGTCATGTCCACTTGCTAAAATATGCCTGCGATCTTCACTTCATAAATGTACTGTATTTTCCATCTTTCCTATCTTAATTCACCAAAGTCAAGGTTTTGGTGCTTTTCCTAACCTTAGTTGTAAGTCTTTCTTGGTCATCTATGTAGTCGGTGGGTTAGACATTTTGACAACTTTGAAACTTCAAACTTTGGTTCTAAGGTTCCAATTTTTAGCAACCACGCAACATTATGGACCACTACCGTTCAATGAATTTTTGATGGATAGCTATAGTTGCATTCTAGAAGTATATCTCTCAAGCAATAGATTTGCAAGTTGAAACCTTCAAAATGACACTAAAACCATTTGATGAAAACACGTGGAGAGATCAAGGCTCATCATCATGGTAATGAACCTAATAGGTTGGATTTTGGCGATGAGCAATAGAAGAACTTAACTGGTAGAAATATACATGTGCAAAAAGTTGGTCTTAAAAGAGGGACTGCCTAGGAAGAACATAGGACCAAGGCTTCAAAACTTAAGAACATTTAACCCAAAGGATGTAAAGGAAAACCAATATAACCATGACCATTCGATGACTTTTTCATGGATGGCTATAGTTTCATTCTAGAAGTAAATCTCTGAAGCAGTAGACTTGTGAGTTGAAACCTTTAGAATTACACTAGAACCATTTGATGTGAACACGTGGGGAGATTAAGGCTCATCATCGTGGTAATGAACCTGATGGGTTGTATTTTGGCTATGAGCCACAAAAGAACTTAAGTGGCAAAAATATGCACATGTAGAAAGTTGGTTTTAAAAGAGGGACCACCTAGTAAGAACATATGACCAAGGCTTAAAAACTTAAGAATATTTAACCCAAAGGATGTAAAGGAAAATCAATATAACCACGACCATTCGATGAAATTTTGATGGACTGTTGTAGTTGCATTTCAAAAGTAAATCTATGAAGTAGTAGACTTGTGAATTCAAACCTCTGGAATAACACTAGAACCATTAGATGTAGACATGTGGTGAGATCAAGGCTCATTTCTCTCTTTTCAATGCCTCAATGTATTACATTTCATTTAATTAAAATTCTCAATCTTTTAGTTTTGAACATCTGAAGCGATTGATTGGACATCTCATAGATTTAATGAAACAAGATTTGTAATGATTTCATATCGTTTGAGTGGCACTGGTAGTGTTGACTGGAGTGTAGGGATTTTGATAGCTTGTTAGATTTAGGTACAATTTGCATGTAGCCAGACATTAATCAAATTAAAAAAATTAATTTTTAATTTTACATGTAAGGCTTAAGATACACGAATTGACTAAGTTGGTTTTTTGGTTTGCACAAATCAGGCTGATAGCAGCACTAGTGGTCTATAAATTATTAAATAGGGTTAGTATTAGTGATAGTAATAATGTGACATTGTAATTCAATTGTAATAAAATAAATGGTTATAAATTTACAATAAAGAGAAATTAAGTATTATCTATTTATGAAATAATTGCATGCATGCAAATTTAAAAGTAAAACATAAAGCAATACAAATGAAACAGAAATTTTCCATCAAAGAGTTATTTTCTGAGTTCATCTATGAATATATTCAAATCAATTTTATTTTTCCTTTGAGAAATTTAGTATTATCTATTTATGAAATAATTGCATAAAAAGGTTGGAGGTTTCAAAAGCATTGAAACTTTAGACTTTTCTTTTTAGGTTCCAAGTTTCAATGACCATGTGACATGACGAACTTATCTTTCCTTTCAAGGCGTCATCATTTGACATCTTATTGAGCGCTATGTACAAAATAAACTTGAATTCTCTTTTCAGGAATTTCCAAAAGCATGTAGGTTTAAAGGCTATTTTTTCAAGGTATGAAATTGAATGCTGCATTTAAAGTATGTGCTATCAAAAATAATCACATACATGGGTGGTGATGTTTTTCTCAGAAATTTAGTCTTCATTCTCGTCTTACTCCACATTGATTGCACGTCTTGTCATATTGTATGGCTTGAAGGTAGTGAGAACTTATTTGTTAAAACCTCAGTTGTACTTCTACTTGCTACTGTTATTTCTTCAGGAAGTCAAGCATCTCATTAAGCATAGTGAGCTCATGTAGTCTGAAATTGAAAATCATTGGCTTGGTGTGAAGGATACAGAGCTAGGAATTTTTAAATTGGAAGAATTTTGGGCACATTTGGATAATAAAGAAAAATATGTTGTATAGTGAAGATGTTCTAAAGTGGACTAGCTCAAGCCAGAGGTTTTCTAGAAGCAGAGTTGAGTGTTGACCTAATTTTTGCATGTGCGAGAAGGTACATTCCTGAAACCTAGGAAATCAAGGCCGTGGACGAAACCATTTTAGCTAAATTTTTTCCCAAGGTCATTTCTCAAGCATTGGGAATTCTAGAGAAGGCACCCGTAAAGGAGATGTCTGTTGTAATAGCTAATGAATATTTCAAAACTAATGAAACCTAGTGTAAAAATTCTATGGCCAAAGGGTGGTTAAAATCAGAGAAGAAAGGTAAGTCTCAATTTCCCAATAAACGTAAGAGGACATATTTTAAAGTAGAAATTGCTAATGTTATTGCTTTACTTCATCGTATCATCGGGAATGCACAAGTTCAATTATTTGAAGACTAGATGTGTTAGTTCATTTTAGTTATATGTGATGATAATGTGTTTATCAATTGGGCCAAGATAATTTTCGTTCACTTGCATGAGCAATTAGTTAACTTTTAGAAGACTGCCAACTTTCATCTGTGCTCTTATTTGATATATATCATTGCTAATCAAAGAGCTTATTGGATAGGGTTTAAACTGCAAGTACCACCAAGTCCTAGCATGCCTATGTATAAGTGCTATTCGCAATTTACTAGGAAGGTTGGGATGGGAGAATATTGTCTTGTTAATGATGCCTTTTTAATGGAAGTTGTGAGAAAGTTGGATGGAAACCCTGAAATGCGTTTTTCCCCTAAATCAAAATCTTTGTTGTTGAAGTTTGGAAGTTTTTATATCCAGTTTGATAAGTTTTCTTATTTGAGAATTGGAGGTTATGAGAAGGCTCCACTTAAATTGCATAAGTACCTTAAGGATTTATTGGTATTTTTGGAGGTCTGCAGACAAATGGCCATAGTAAATATAAAATACATGAATATGGGAAAGCGAGGGTATACCTTCCCGTTAGTTGCTCATTCTTTCTCTTGAAAAAGTAATCAGATGGCTAGGAATGTTGAAAGGATTCTAAAAGAATACAATCTCTAGTACTTGTTTGTAAGAAATAATTTTGACAACAAGGGCTTTTTGAGAAAAAAATTGTATTCCTGGGTATGTGCAGGATCATGATGGGCCAAAAAGTGGCAATATGATGGGTATGTGGCTGACGACTATTTTCTTACCCAAAATTGATGAAAAAAAAGGGTTTTTAAAGGAGATTCTCAACTTTCCACCAATATAAATTATGCTTTACTTTGAATTTAATAAATAATTATTACTCATTTTCTATTCAAATTAGGACTAAAGTCTTGATTGATAGGTTGATTGAAAAACATCCATAGCTTTCAAACGGTATCACATTTTTTAAATATAAAACACACCTCACATTCTATGCTTCACATAATATAGGATTAAAAAAGGAAAATTTGAATTTCATGAAGTTTTGACCAAGTTAAGGTGGTCAGACATATGATTTTTTTTTTTTTAAAGTTGTAATAAAAATCATAATTAATTATTTACTTGGAAAAAATTATAAAAAATATGCATCACATCAGGGCATGAGTCCTCTAGTTATATCTAAAATATTATAAAAAATATTATCATTTTATTATGGTTAGGGTGGTTAGACAGACACCTACTTCTTATTTTTTCCCTGAAATTTAAGTACCAATGCACTGAAATTTCAAATTTTCACCAAATAGATTTTTTTTTTTTTTAAGAAAACCTAGTAGTATAGAAACTACATTCAATTTTCTACAAATTCTATTCTTACATATTTTTGAAATAATATAGATAACTTATTCAAATTTTTACGTCAAGTTGCCTAACTATGATTTTTCTGAATTTTTTGCCACTTAGGGCCTGCTTATTCCATGATGATCATGCACATACCCTCCTGCAGATTGTATCAACACCAGCCTTCAATCAAAGATTTTTGGGAAGATTGTGCTGATGAAAATGAAGTTTTTAGAAGGGATCATATGAAGTTAACCTATGAACAGATAAAAATTTTTGGTCTCTCTCTCCAAATTCTTGAAAATGTGTCTAAAGATTCGATGGTTCTTGATCCTAAATACAAGAAGTTTCCTAATAAATCACATCCCAAAGTTGACAGGGATAAAGATGAAGTTTTATATATGAGTAAACGGGCTGAAACAGTACTCAAAAGGACTCAGGATTAGTTGGATGGAAAATGGCATAGGGTTGTTGGTTCTGTTCATGAACCAAAATCATCCCAAAAAAATGAGCAAGGATCTATCCAAGTAGTCCCTTCAAGTACATCATCGGCAAGGATAGTCATCAAGTCTTCTAGCGCCAATTCACAATCTGGGGGTGATGGTGAAAATCCAGAGAAATTAATTAAATCAAAATCAATATGTGAACAAGATAGCCCATCCTCCCCTACTCTTAAAAAGAAAAATGTCCAAACAAAACCTATGTCAGAAGATTCAAAGATCATCTTTTAGTATATTGTTGAAGATAGTACTTTCTTGCCCTTGTATGAAGAATCTTCTCCTCCTATAGAAAACATATCAATTATTCCTAGTGAGTCTAGAGAGGTTCTTTAAAGTGATAAAGCCCCTAGTCTAATAGAAAACTCTCCAGTATAGTTGAGGAAAGTGGTCGAAAACAAGAGGAAATACACTCCTATGACATCCACTTGGGCTAGAGTAGATATAGTGACAAAATTACTCCAATCTTCCTCAGGGCCCAAGAAAGCCCAGAAAATGTCAAGAATTATGAATGATGTTGTCTCTAGTAATTAGGTGTTAGAAATTATAGAACCTTTAAAAGATGTAGATGATGCTAAGATAACCATGGATGATTATAAAATGATACATGTTGACATGGGTCCCCAAACACTTGAAGGTGATTTATATCATGTTAGTCACTTAGTCAATGCTTTAGCCAAGTGGGTAAAAGAAGAAAGGAAAGAAAGGGTAAAATTGCAATCTCAAATTTTGGATTTCAAAAACTTTATCTCTTCCATTGTTTCTCCCTTTTTGTATACTAAGGCTTCTAGTTCCCAAGAAAGAGTTATTGATGAGTCTGTGATGCAATTGATTAAGAAAAATCTAAATTATTCCAAGGCTGCTAGTGAGTGGATTGAAGAATTGTCTAAGGAAGATATATTTTTTATTAGTAAATCTATGATTTCCTACAATGACATTCTTGATAAAAGAAAAAGACTAATAGTTGAACTAGAGCATGTTAGAAAGGATCAAACTAGTTTGTATGTAATTTTAAAAGAAATGAAAGAGTTAGTTTCCATGGATTGATTGAAGTTGGTAAATGAATAGATTTTTAGTGATCCAAAGGAATTAGATCCTTCATGGCTTGATTCACTTAAATGGAAACTAAACATATATGATGACCTGGTAAAGGAAATCACAGAAGTGCTGGAGAAGTATTTGGATGTGTTAGGAGAAATCAAGGGGAACTTTCATGATTTGTAGGTGAAGATAACAGTTGATTTTGATGAGAAAATTTTGGACACAAAAGAAGTTTGCTCAAATTCTAGAGAAGTCTTCAATAGAGAAGTAGCACATCTTGCTACGATGACTAAAGAGTCTTTCTCAAAGCTTGGGAGGCTGGAGCTTTATCTCAAAAATTTTAAAGTTGAAGCAGAAAGGAGGTTTGACACACTGAATGAGTCCAAAGTTGCTCTCAAAAAATGGAGAACTAGGCTTAAGATCACATTGACACTAGGCAGCAGGGAGATTTTTGCAATCATTACCAGGTACAAGGAATATAAAACCAGAATGAAGATGCAGGAGAATTTGTTGCAACAAGGAGAGAATGAGGAGCCAAAAGCTAATGAAGTTGAAGCAGCTAGGAATGATGCATAGTTTATTTTTAGCATTTTCATATACTTTCTTTAAAGTTGGAACGTTTAAGTTAATGAATTATTTTAATTTTTGGTATGGTTACTTTCAATAAATCATTACCAAAGACATTGGTTATGTTTAAATATTGGTTTGAATGATGTGATTAGGCTCTTTTAAGAAAAAATTGATTTACTCATTAGGGAAAACTCTGTTATTTTGGCTATTATCTGTTATTTTGATATATAAGACATTGGTGGAGTTTATGCGTGCATAATGTTTGAGTTATGGTGAATAGATTTATTCTATTTATACTGAATGTTTGCTAGTGTGATATCTATTATTGGGACTATGGATGATATAATTTTGCTATATTGCTATGGTGTTAATATCTGTGAATAAAATTTCTATAGAGTGCAATGATATTGGTTTAGTTGTTATCTTTCTTTCAAAAGTTCTATTTCTATTTACATGAGATTGATAGATACCTTTGAAGCTTTTTGGTTAAAAGGCCCATCCTTTATTTTCTTTCTGGTTAAAAGCATCATTATTTTTAAAAAATCATTCATTGAACATTAGATAAAGGTAGCTGCCACCTTTAAAAATAAGTAGAGAATTAGTTTTGGGTTTTGTAATGTTGTAATGTTACCGATTCAACTGTGGTTACATTTATCACCTTTTATGGGCGTATGAATATAGAGTTAGGTGATACATCTATTAATCAATAGATATAAAAATATTATGGTATGTCTTCCCATTGGAGACCCCTTCTTTTCTGTGTAAAAAAAACTAGATGGTGAGGGGAGCTGAAGGAATTCTCAAGGAATATAACCTCCAGAATCTTTCTATGAGAGCTAATTTTAAAGGTATGGGTTTTGTGAAGCATAATCTCTATGGAGGGAACTCATATAGGCATCAGCCATCTATCAAAGATTTCTTGGAAGATTGTGTCGATGAGAAGGAAGTTTTTAGAAGTGATTATATGAGGCTAACACTAAAAAAATATAGGATTTTGGTCTATCATTTCACAATCCTAAAAATGTAGCTGAGGATTCAACAATAATAGATCATGCATATGAAAATTTCCTAATAAATCCCACCCTAGGGTTGATTGGAGCCAAAGTGAAATTTTAGATATGAGGGTGCATGCTACCCCAATGCTTAAAAGAACCCAAGACTGGTTGGATGGGAAATGGTGGCAAGTTGTTGGTCCTATTTAGGAGCCTAAGTCATCACAAAAGAATGAACAGGGGTCTATGTAAGCATTTGGTGCTAGTGTATCATCAAGAAAACCCTCTATGAGGTCCTCTAGTGTGAATTCTCATTCAGGAGGTGATGGTGATAGGCCAAAATAAATAGACAAGTTGAAGAGCATCTATGAACAAGATAGTGTGCTTTCTCTGACCCCTAAGAAGAAGACCAATCAAGAAAAACTTGTGGATGTAGATTTTGAAGCTATCTTTCAATAGATCGCTAAAGATAATATCTTTCTTCCTCTATCTTAATTTCCCTCTTCTCTGCCAGATAGTGAAAATCCACCTTTCACTCTTAACTCTCCTAAAGAAACTATTAGTGGAAATGAAGTTTTTGGTCTAGTAATAGCCTCCCTAGGATGGCTGAAAAAGGTAGTGGAGAAGAAGAGAAAGCATATTCCTACAATGACAGTTGGAGTGGATATAGTTTCAAAGTTACTTCAAAGCTCTTCAAAACCTAAGAAATTTAGGAGGATGTCAAGGATGGTGACTGATGCTACTTCTAGAAATCAAATATTAGAAATTGTTGAGCCTGTGAAGGATTTAAATGAAGATGAAATAACAGAGGAAAACTATAAAGTCACACATGTTGATATGGGGCCTCCAACATGGGAAGGTGATGTGTACCATGCCAATTATTCAGTCAATACCTTGATTAAAATAGTGAAAGAACAAAGGAAAGAAAATATAAAACTAGAATCTCAAGTCCTTCCATTGAGTAACTTTATTTCTTCCATGGCCACTCCTCCTACATCTGATGAAGCCTCAAGTTCTCAAGTAGAGGGAATCAATGTGCTCCCCATAGAGAAAATTAAAAATAATTTGAGCTATTCTAGAGTTACTTGTGAGGGGATCAGTAAAATATCTAGAGAGGCTATCTTCTTTTTGAATAAATTTGTGCTCTTTTACACTAAAGTTGTTAATAAGGCGAAGGAGTTAGTAACATAAGTTCAATAGCTTAGAAAATATCAAAATAATCTTTATGTGCTTGCTCAAGAAATGAAATAATTGAACTCTATAGATGCGAAGATATTAATTGGTGAGAAAATTGTGAATAATCCTAAGGAGCTAGACCCTTCCTGGTCTATTTAATTGGAATGGAAATTGAATATGTATGATAATCTGATGAAGGAAATTAATAATGCACTTGATATATTATATGATATGTTGGGGGAAATTAAAGAATATTGTCATATTCTGGGAGTGGAAATTATTGATGAGTTTGATGAAAACATTCTAGATATAAAAGAGATCTCTCTAAAGTTTAGAGAAATATTAAAGAAAGAAATAGTTGATCCTGCTACAGTGACATGGGAGTCCTTCTCAAAACTTGGTGGAATGGAGATCGACCTAAGAACTTATAATGTGGAGAGGAGAGAAGATCTCAGAAGTTGGTTGAGTGTTAAAATACTTTGATCACATGGAGAACCAGGTTATAGATTACAACTCCATGAAGCAAAAACATCACCGCAATTGTCACCAAGTACCGGGAATATAGGCAAAAAGTAAAGGCACTAGAGGCATTACTGAAGGAGGAGGAAAAAATAATTGGCAACGAAGGAGTCAGTACTGGGAGTGGGGCCATTGTTTATTTTTTAGTTTTTATGTTATTTTCTTTAATTTGGCTCTCTTGATATTTCAAAGAATTTTTATTTTAATTTCTAAAATGGTTATCTTCAAGAAACCGTTATGAAGACAAAAGAAACTCTATGTTTGCCAGTGGATTGTCTATTATTGGAATGATAGGTTTTTGGATAGTTTCATTGTTGTGGAATTTTTATTTGTGAATAAATATTTTATGGTGATGGATGCGTAAGGATTTCTCAATATAATTTAGGTGATTTGGTAGTTTAAGCTTTTATTATTTAAGTTGGGTGGACACTGGATGCCTTTATAAGTTATTTATGTTGAACTGTTAGCTTTTGTTAGCTTATAACTTATAAGTTATGGATGTTGAACTATTAGCTTTTGTTCAAGGAATGGATTAATAATATCTGATGTAGGAGCATCCAGTGGTGTAAGGGCAATCTTGCATCACCCAAAAATAGTTAAATTTCAAGTTTCTCATTTTTTAGATATTTTTATATTTTTGGATACCCTTTTCGTCATAATGAAATTCTTAATTTACGGTTTTTATTTTCTATTTCTAGGTTGAAAGATATTATAGTTTTAGTTTCCCATATTTGCACCTAAAAATCTTAGTTAGATTTGAGGCACTTAGAGTTCCTCGAACGGCTCCAAAACTTGCTAAAATTGGCATAGCAGATTTTGAGCGCATTATTGACTTTGAGACCTTTCCAATGGTTCAAACAGTTCACAAATTGGAGTCCCGTATCACAAGTTATGGCCTCAGAAAGTTGGCGCACTTTCTAGAAGATACAATTGCAAATGTTCTTTTGAAATTTGAACTTCAAGTTGTAATTTTTCGGTGCCAAACCGCCTAAACTGAAATTTGAATGTTGTTTTGGCTCCAAAATAAAGCGGAGCTCTATTTATGGGCTGGTTTCTAATTTTTGGGTAACTTTTTGGGGACAAGCCCGCATATTGCGAAAGGGTGATTCTGTAGCTTTCTATAACTTGCATGTGTTATAGAACTTGGGGATTTGAGATCCTTTGCATGTAAGAAGCTCCATTTTTTGAATAATAAAATTATTCTCTTGTTTGTGGGTTATTTTCTAAGTCTCGGGCTGCGCCCTCATCAAGTGGTATCAGAGCGGGTTTTCTTGAGCGTCTGGACAGATCGCCAATCGTGATATAGTTCTCACCAGGACCATGGTTGTGGGTTGAGGTCAAGAAAGATGCCTGGTAGGAATGGTGGTGCTAGAGGTGGTCGAGGTGGCAGAAATGCTAGTGGAAGAGATGCACTGGCAGCCCTCCAAAGATTGATGTGTTACAAGAGCAGTTGAGAAGAGGGTTAAACCTGAGGGAGGAAAGTGAGGATGAAGGAGAGGAAGAAGGTTCAAATGTAGAAGAGGAAGAAAAAGAAATTGATAAAGACCAAATGCGGCTAATAAGGGCCATTTTGAAGATTGGGAAAAGACCCAGAGTAGAAGTCCCCAGTTATTTTGAAAGTCTAAACCCAGAAGAATTAATCGACTAGGTCAACGAGCTAGAAGAATATTTTGAGTATGAGGAAATAGCGGACCCATATTAGGTTAAGTTTGCGAAAATGAAGCTGATGGCAATGCCAGTATTTGGTGGAAAGAGGTCTAGTTGGAAAGAAATCAAAGAGGAAAAGGAAATATCACCAGATGGGATCGCATGGTAGAGAAACTGAAGAAACAGTTCATACCAGTGGACTACAAGTTAGATCTATTGAAGAAATTGCAAGGGTTGAAGCAAGGAAGTAGATCTGTGAAAGAATATACTAAATATTTTTACAAGATAATCATCAGAATGGGCCACACAGAGGCCAATAAGGAGAAGGTAGGATGATATCTTAATGGGTTACGATCGAGCATTCAGGAGGAGTTAAGCCTAGTCAGAATGACCACCATTGAGGATGTGTATCAGTTTGCTCTGAAGGTGGAAGAGAAGCTGAATAAAAGATTTGATGGCAAGCAAAAAGGATGAGGAGGCCAAAGTGGAAGGGGCAGTGGAAGACCTTCAGGAAGCCAAAATGATGACGAAAAGAAAACTAAATATGTGGGTACCAACTGAAGCCAAAGGAATGACAACTTCTACCACCCTCCTGATCAAAATAGTGGTGATCAAAGAGGTAGAGGATGAGGGAGATATGGACAAGGTTCTGGAAGAGGTGGTTTCAAAGGAACATGTTTCCAGTGTGGTGAAGAAGGGCATCAAGCCTATGAATGTCCACAACACCAAGGAAGGGCAGACAAAAGGCCAGAAAGTCGTGGAAGGGTTGCACATGCAAATGAGAAGGCCCAATCTAAACATTCATATGATGCTGAAAGGGGAGAAGCCCTAGTGATTAGGAGAGCCCTGGTGACTGAGGAAAAGGAACCAGAACAGAGGAAGAATCTATTTCGCACAAGGTGCAAGTGTGAAGGAAAATGTTGTGATGTCATTATTGAGGGTGGGAGCACCGATAATCTGGTGTCAGAAGAGATGGTCACAAAGTTGAAGCTGAAGAGGGAAAGGTACCCACATCCATATCAGATTGCCTAGTTGAAGAAAGACCTGAAATTTTTGGTCAATGAGCAGTGCCTAGTAAAGTTCAAGATCGGGAGCTACCATGATGAGGTACTCTGTGATATCATCCCCATGGATGCATGTCACATGTTGTTGGGGAGGTCATGGCAGTTCGATAGGCGGGCTATACATGATGGCCATGCAAACACTTATTCCTTGATAAAGGATAGGGTTCGTCACAAGTTGAAACCCCTGAAGGAGATCGAAGAAAAGGTATGCAGTAGTGCTAGAATTTTTTATGTAGATGGAAAAAAAATTTAGAAGGTATGAAGCATGAGCGTGTGTGTTATGCATTGATTCCTAGAGTGAGTAAGGAGGATAGTGAGAAGGTTCCAGAAGAAGTTTCTGGATGTTGGATGAGTTTCAGGATATTGTTTCTGATAATGTACCTAAGGGTTTACCACCAATAAGGAAGATCAGTCATCAGATTGACTTGATTCCTAGGTTTTTCCAAATAAGGAGCTATAGAATGACTCCAACAGAAAATGAAGAGTTGAACAAACAAGTTCAAGAGTTGTTGAGAAAGGGTTTGATACTGAGTTTGAGTCCATGCGATTGCAGATTAGCTATAGACACCTAAAATAGTCCGAGAATCTAATTAATTAAATAAATTTCATTTGATTAATTAATCTTAAATTCATCTACTTAGTAAATAAATAGAAATATTTATTTATATTAAGTTCATTATTAATTCTTCTATTTTATCATTTTATTTCCCTCTTAATTAAATAAACAAAATTAAATACTTTGTTTTATTTAATTATTATCATTATTATTTCTTCTATACTTTATCCATTAATTCTATCTTAAATTAAATACACAGCTTCAATAATTTGTGTTATTTAATACCTCATCACATTTCTTCTTAATTAAATAAAGATATCCTAGAATCTTTAATTTAATTATCATATTCCTTTTATTTTAATTTAATAAACAACTTCTATAGTTTGTTTTATTTAATTATTTTATTCCTCTTTTGCTAAATTTAAATAAACCAAAAATATTTAAATAAATGCAAAAATCATATCCCTCTATTCACTCACCAATAAAATTAGATTTTTCAAAATCTAATTAATTCAACTGTCATTCACAGGAAGAGCCTCGGGGACAAACCTGCAAGAAATCCTCTCAATCTTCTGCCTCAAATATTTCCTATCATCTTTCCTAGTGTTTTCATGGGGAGGAACAATCCTCCATGATCAGCTCCACCTTCTCATCTCATACCATTCAATTCTCTTGAATCTTTGCTATTATGTCTTATTTAGAAGTGTAGATGCATTTTAGATTGTTTCAAAAGCTACCAAATTTCAATCTCAAAAGCTACACGTATTCCCTCTCTACATCATATCACCATCTCTTCAATATTTCTTAGGATATCATCTCTTTCTGAATCATTTTCTTTCATTTCAGTCATCTCAAATTCCATCCAATCTTAATCTATTAATTCTAGCACAAATCATTTAATCACATCCTTGGTTTTGTTCCCAACCTTGTTACAAGGCTTTATCCAATCATCGTCATCATCATCATCATCGGGATGTATCCTTCCCTATCATTTTGTGTTGTTTCAGGATGTATCCTTCCCTCATCAACAACACTCTTATCATCATCATCAATCAATATTGGCTTGCAACTTGACCGGGGCAACATCACGTTTATCCTTGAATCCATTTGTGCTTACTTACTTTTCATCTTCTCCTTTCATTATCTCTTCCTCATCCCATCCCCTATTCTATTCATCATTTTGCATCATCAAGTCCTAGTACATTAATCGATCTTATACTGGAGCATATCAATCAATCAGTGAAGTCAAATCACAAATCAACAATCTTATCAAATCAATCAACATCAATCAATGAATCAATCAATCAATCAAATCTAATCAGCTTTGTTCAAATCTTGTGATCATCAATCTATCATTCAACTTCGCCTATCATGAGGTTAATCATTCAATCATTCAATCATTGAACCTCACCTATCATGAGGTTAATCATTCAATCAATCAATCATTGAACCTCGCCTATCATGAGGTTAATCAATCATCAATCTATCATTGATCCTCACCTATCATGAGGTTAATCATCAACGTCATCAATCAATCGACTGAAGCGATCATCAAATCATCATCATAATTAACTGGAGGAATCAGTATTTCTTTATTGGGAGATAAATTGTTTCCATATCATCAAAACATCAATTTCCTCATAAAAAATCAAAATTCATCAATTTATCTCCCGTGGGGGCATATATCATTATCATTTCAAAATTCAATATCTGGGGCAAGTCTGGAGCATATTTTAAACTTTTCGTCAATATTGGCAGCTGAAGCAAAATTATTCTTTGAAGAAACGCATAAACACATCACTTCAAAGAAGGGCAAAATGTAGACACCTAAAAATAGTCTGTAGAATCTAATTAATTAAATACGACTTATTTGATTAATTAATCTTAAATTCATCTACTTAGTAAATAAATAGAAATATTTATTTATATTAAGTTCATTATTAATTCTTCTATTTTATCATTTTATTTCCCTCTTAATTAAATAAACAAAATCAAATACTTTGTTTTATTTAATTATTATCATTATTATTTCTTCTATACTTTATCCATTAATTCTATCTTAAATTAAATACACAGCTTCAATAATTTGTGTTATTTAATTACATCATCACATTTCTTCTTAATTAAATAAAGATATCCTAGAATCTTTCATTTAATTATCATATTCTTTTTATTTTAATTTAATAAACAACTTCTATAGTTTGTTTTATTAAATTATTTTATTCCTCTTTTGCTAAATTTAAATAAACCAAAAATATTTAAATAAATGCAAAAATCATATCCCTCTATTCACTCACCAATAAAATTAAATTTTTCAAAATCCAATTAATTCAACTATCATTCACGAGAAGAGCCTCGGGGACAAACCTGCAGGAAATCCTCTCAATATTCTGCCTCAAATCTTTCATCTTATCTTGCTTGGTGTTTTCATGGGGAGGAACAATCCTCCATGATTAGCTCCACCTTCTCATCTCATACCATTCAATTCTCCAGATTGAATGTCAACCTCTGTTGTGTTACCCCTTCACAAATGTGTGCCATGAAATCTATAAATACAGGTTTCTGGCTACAGGAAAATGATCCTAACTTGTGCAATCTTACTCTATAGGTTTTCTAGGCATTCAAGCATTCAAGCAATCCAATTTTGGGATCAATCCATCAAGCATCCATCAAGCATTCATCCAACATTCATCCAGCATTCAACATTTATAGTCATGGTTGCCATTACAGTAGATTTGCATATTTAAATCATATAGAAATAGAATTAGTTTGAATTCTCATTCTTTAAGTGTCATTTCAACAATCTATTAGCTTCTAAAAATCTGAGAGCAAAGTAGATTAGAGAGATCTTTAGAGTTAGAGAGCAAAATGACAGCTTCAGAGGTTCTTGCATTTAAATTGATTTAAATTCTCTTGAATCTTTGCTATTATGTCTTATTTAGAAGTGTAGATGCATTTTAGATTGTTTTCCTTATTCTTACACTTCCATTAGCACCAAAGAAGGATGGGGAGTGGAGGATGTGTACAGATTCCCGAGCCATAAATAAGATAACAATCAAGTATAGATTTCCCCTGCCAAGGATGGATGACTTGATGGACTGTTTGAGTGGAGCTCAATACTTCACAAAGATTGATCTAAAGAGTGGATATCACCACATCTCGATTCGAGAGGGATATGAATGGAAGACTGCCTTCAAGACCAAAGAGGGCCTGTACGAGTGGTTAGTCATGCCTTTTGGGCTAACCAATGCACCGAGCACATTCATGCGGCTCATGAACAAGGTACTTAAAGAATTTCTGGGAAGTTTTGTTATTATGTATTTAGATGATATTTTGATTTTCAGTAAGATGTTGGATGAGCATCTGATGCATATTCAGAGAGCCTTTGAGAAGTTAAGAGAAGAGAAACTATTGATTAATCTGAAGAAGTACAGTTTTGTGAAGAGGGAGTTAGTGTACTTGGGGTTTGTTGTCTCAGCAGGGTCTCAAGATGGACCCAGAGAAGGTGAAGGCTATTCTGGAATGGCCTACCCCAAGAACTACTACCGAGGTGAGATCTTTCCATGGTTTGGCTAGTTTTTATAGAAAGTTCATTAGAAACTTCAGTAGTATTTGCGGACCCCTGACTGAAACAATGAGAGTGGATAGAAAAGAATTCAAGTGGAGCACTGGAGTGGCAAAGAGTTTTGAACTGTTGAAGCAAAAGGTAATAGAGCAACCTGTTCTAGCCCTCCCAGATTTCAACAAGGTGTTTCAAGTGGAAAGTGATGCTAGTGGTTGTGCTATTGGAGTAGTGTTAAGCCAAGAAGGTAAGCCCATTGCCTATTTCAGTGAAAAGTTAAATGATGCCAAGAAAAAGTATTTTGTATATGATCAGGAATTTTATACAATAGTTCAAACATTAAAGAAATGGAGACATTATTTGTTCCCAAAGGAATTTTTTCTATATACTAATCATCAGGCCTTGAAGTACCTAAATAGTTAGGGAAAATTAAATCAGAGGCATATAAAATGGGTAGAGTTTTTGCAGAGTTATACCTTTGTTTTGAAACATAGGAGTGGGAAGTCAAATAGGGTTGCAAATGCCTTAAGTAGGAGGCATACATTGATGACAAAGATGTAGATTGAAGTGGTTGGGTTCAATGAACTTAAGACATTGTACGCAGAAGATCCTAATTTTGCAGAGGCTTGGAAAGCTTGTAAGGAACCTATTACAGTGGACAAGACAAGGTGGCTGGATTTCATAATCTAGGATGGCATGTTATTTAAAGGAAGTCAATTGTGTATCCTGAGGAGTTCCATGAGGGAGAACCTGATAAAGGAGAAGCATAGTGGAGGAATGGAAGGACATTTTGGTTGGGATATGACTATTTCCATTATCAGTGAGCATTATTACTGGCCTCAGTTGTCACAGGATGTGAAGAAGTTTGTACAAAGCTACAGGGTATGTCAGATAGCTAAAGGAGTGAGCCAGAATATAGGCTTATATCAGCCCTTACCTATACCAGAGAGGCCATAGGAGGATATAAGTATGGACTTTGTTCTTGGTTTACCAAGGACACAATGAGGGAATGATTCAGTCTTTGTGGTGGTTGATAGGTTTTTGAAGATGGCACATTTCATTCCATGTCAGAAGACCCATGATGCAGTCCACATTGCTGACTTGTTCTTCAAAGAGGTGGTGAGGCTACATGGTTTGCCAAAGAGTATTATTTCAGATCATGACACCAAATTTGTAGGGTACTTTTGGAGGACCTTGTGGAAGAAGCTGAAGACAAAGTTGAAGTTCAGTTTTGCACACCATCCACAAACAAATGGGCAGACAGAGGTTGTTAACAGGAGTCTGGGTAACCTACTGAGATGTTTGGTAGGATATAAACCCAAGGGATGGGACTTGATCTTACCCCAGGCATAATTTTCTTACAACAATTCTGTCAATAGAAGCATTGGTAGATCACCATTCTAGATTGTATATGGAGGTAGCCCCATAACAGCTCTAGAGTTGAGGAAGATGGACCAAGAGAAGAAAATAAGTGCTGAAGCCAAATATTTTGCAGAGCACATCAAGAATATACATGAGAAGGTACGAGAACACATTAATAAGATGAATATGCAATATAAGGCTAAGGTAGATTAGAAAAGGAGGAATAAGAAGTTTCAGACTGGTGATGAAGTAATGGTCCACTTGAGGAAAGAAAGGTTTCCCGTGGGAACCTATAACAAATTGAAGATGAAGAAATTCGATCCCCGTAATATTTTGAAGAAGCATGATTCAGGGAATGCATTTGAGGTAGAGTTTCCTTATGGAATCAACATTTCCCGTATGTTTAACATTTCAGATTTGACAGAGTATCATGAAGGTGGAACGGAGGAAGCACCAACAATAGGGAAGTATGGCATTCCAACACCTACTTCGGAAATGGAGGAGATTGAAGCAATCTCGGATAGTCATGTGGGAAGGAGTACCAGAAACAGGCAGTATGAAGAATATCTAGTGAAATGGAGAGGAAGGCCTATGGAAGATTCATCCTGGCTATCTAAGGTAACAGTTGACTGGTTGGGTTTTCCTCAACTATCTGAGAGGTGATGGGTCACTTCTCAAATTACCCAGGGTGTCTGATGTAGGAGCATCCAGTGGTGTAAGGGCAATCTTGCAGCACCCAAAAATAGTTAAATTTCAAGTTTCTCAATTTTTTGATGTTTTTACATTTTTGGATACCCTTTTTGTCATAATGAAATTCCCAATTTACGTTTTTTATTTTCTATTCCTAGGTTGAAAGATATTGCAGTTTTAGTTTCCCAATTTTGCACTTGAAAATCTTTCTAGTTAGATTTGAGGCACTTAGAGTTCCCGAAACAGCCCTGAAACTTTTTGAAATTAGTGTAGTATGTTTTAAGCACGTTATTGACTTCGAGAGCTTTCCAACGGTTCAAACATCTCGCGAATCGGAGTCCCAGATCAAAAGTTATGGCCCCAGGAAGTTGGCGCACTTTCTAGAAGATACAAATACAAATGTTCTTTTGAAATTTGAACTGCAAGTTGTAATTTTTTGGCGCCAAACCGCCTAAAATAAAATTTGAATGTTGTTTTGGCTCCAAACTAAAGAGGAGCTCTATTTATGGGTGGGTTTTTAATTTTTGGGTAACTTTTTGGGGACAAGCTCACATATTGTGAAAGGGTGATTATGTAGTTTTTTGTAACTTGCATGTGTTGTAGAACTTGGGGATTTGAGATCCTCTGCATGTAAGAAGCTCCATTTTCTGAATAATAAAATTATTCTCTTGTTTGTAGGTTATTTTCTTAGTCTCGGGTTGCGCCCTCATCAATATTCCTTTCAGTTATTTATCAAAGATTGTGTGAATGACAATGCAATGGGAATTTATAAGTAGTGTGATAAATGTTGTTCTTTAAAAATGACGCAGAATCAAATATCAAATTCAATGCCATGGAATACAATTTAAAAATTTTAGCTTTTCCTAACCTTAGTCACTAGTCCTTGGAGTTTTATAACCTTGTCGTGGAGTTCTAAATTTTCATAACTTACCGATTCTCTGACTTTTTTAATTGTTCACTTTGTTGAGTTGTAAGTCTTTCCTGGTCATCTTTCTACTCAATGGGTCAGAGGTTTCAAAACTTTAGAGTTTAGTTCTAAGGTTCACTTTGTTGAAGCAAGAATGGAAAAGAGATAAAGAAAACTTATTATTATAACTAATAACACTATGAAGAAATGATAACTCACATTTTCTACTCGGTAGGTTGGAGGTTTCAAAAACTTTGAAACTTTAGAGTTTAGTTCTAAGGTTCACTTTGTTGAAGCAAGATTGGAAAAGAGATAAAGAAAATGTGTTATTATAACTAATAACACTATGAAGAAATGATCACTCACATTTTAAGTCTACATTTTTGGCCTTGCAGTTTGTTGACTTCCAGTTCCTAATGGAGAAGTAGAACCTCAGAACCGAACAAAATGTGTAAGAATAAATGACACTTTTGATTGTATTTATATCAATCCATGATTCCATATTTGGGGAATTCCATAGGATTTTTAAATGTTATATTAAATATTAGGTGAATCCCGCTTGCTTATATAATGATACATTGTAATTTTCAAGGTGAAATGATCCTTATATCTAATTATTTGTTAATGTTATTAGCAAAATAGGTCCTCATGAGCAACTATTTATAAATTTTAATTTATGAAATGGGTCTTCACAAGCAACTATTTGTAAATTTTAATTGGCAAAATGGGTCCTGATACAATGGTGCTTTAATAGTATTGGCAAATCTATAGGTGTTTTATTAAATGCTTTCAAGATTCTAGGGGAAAATATTAGTCAGTCCAATTGAAATGCGTAGTTTGGAAATGGCGAATTTGTTACTTAAATATGCCTCATTAAAAAGCTCATTGGCGAATGGACATGCATTGGACCTATAGTTCGTAAAATCTAGGAAATTTGGACATTCTATTGGGTGCGAGAAATTTTCCAATTTTGACTTGGCCAATTCTTAGAATTCACCACTATAGTTTTCCCTACTAACATCCATGTCTTTCATGCTAACATTTCTTCTATTCCTTCATCCTCTAGTCTTCTCATCCATTTCAAGAGCACACTCATGTTCTTTGAACCTGCCTATCCTCTCAAGGGGGCATACCACTAAATCCTCATCATCCTTCCCCTCCCTACTTTTACACTGGGCATATCATTGATTTGTTTTCTTTGACACAACACAATAAACTACATTATGTCAAAGAGGGGAAAAATGTAGACACATAAAAATTACCTAGGCCCCTAAGCTACATTTTCCTATGTCAAACATCCTTCTCACATAATTAAATTACTTAATTATCTCCTAATGCCAAAATTCCTAATTATTCCTCCATGATTATTTAAATAAATAAGTTATATTTATTTATTTAAATACATCACTAATTAATATTTTCTCCTATAATTAAATTAAATTTTAATTTGTTTAATTACTTATTTCTGGCTACAAATTAAATAATTACCATTAATTATTTAATTTGTGAATTATCCTTTTTCTCCTTCAGTCAAATAAACTTACTCATTTAACCCACTTTTCATCCCACAAGTAAATAATTAAAATAATTATTTACTTCCTTTTGTCTTATTCCCATTTATTAATTAAGCCATTATTTAATTCTAAAAGTCAACTTTCCTCCATAAATCAAATAATTGCTATTATTGTTTGATTTTCCAACTACCTCTTTTTCTCCACCATTGAGTTAATTGTTTTCAATTAAATCCTGACCCTTCATTTCAAATCTTTCCCTAATTTTGACCTAATGTTTCCCTAACCCTAATGCTCCTCATCACATTGAATTCTAGCCTTTGATCTTAAGGCTTTATCAACTTTTAATCCTTTCCATCCACTTTCAATTTCACATTCTTTAAAAAGGGCCTCTCTCTAGTCATTTCAATTCACACATAACAAGCTTGAGAACTCTGAGTTCTTGAGTATATAATACTTCAATTTCTTGCTTGTCATAGGCATAGGTTATTGTTTCACTTCAATTTGAGGGAAATCATACAATTTGCAACAAGATGGAGAATGCCAATAGAGGTCAATCAATGGAGGCTTGAAGACTAGGTGTGATGCAGGAGCATCCAGTGGTGTAAGGGCAATCTTGCATCACCCAAAAATAGTTAAATTTCAAGTTTCTCAATTTTTAGATGTTTTTACTTTTTTGGATATGCTTTTCATCCTAATGAAATTCTCAATTTACGGTTTTTATTTTCTATTCCTAAGCGGAAAGATATTGCAGTTTTAGTTTCCCATATTTGCACCTGAAAATCTTCCGAGTTAGATTTTAGGCACTTAGAGTTCCTTTATCGGCCTTGAAACTTGCCAAAATTAGCATAGCGGATTTTGAGCACATTGTTGACTTCGTGACCTTTCTAACGGTTCAAACGGTTCATGAATCGGAGTCCCGGATCAAAAGTTATGGCCCCGGGAAGTTGGCGCACTTTCTAGAAGATACAATTGCAAATGCTCTTTTGAAATTTGAACTTCATGTTGTAAATTTTTGATGCCAAACCGCCTAAACTCAAATTCAAATATTTTTTTGGCTCCAAACTAAAGAGGAGCTCTATTTATGGGTGGGTTTCTAATTTTTGGGTAACTTTTTGGGGACAAGCTCGCATATTGCGAAAGGGTGATTCTGTAGCTTTCTATAACTTGCATGTGTTGTAGAACTTGGGGATTTGAGATCCTCTCGCATGTAAAGAAGCTATTTTCTAAATAATAAAATTATTCTCTTGTTTGTGGGTTATTTTCTAAGTCTCGGGTTGCACCCTCATCAAGTGGTATCAGAGCGAGGTTTTCTTGAGCGTGTGGACAGATCGCCGATCGTGAGGCAGTTCACACCAGGACCATGGTTGTGGGTCAAGGTCAAGAAAGATGCCTCCAAGAGTGATGCATGGTAGGTGTGGTGGTGCCAGAGGTGGTCGAGGTAGCAGAAATTTTGGTGGAAGAGATGCACTGGCAGCCCTTTAGAGACAAATTGATGCATTACAAGAGTAGTTGAGAAGGGGGTTAAACCCGAGGGAGGAAAGTGACGATGAAGGAGAGGAAGAAGGTTTAGATGTAGAAGAGGAAGAAGAAGCAATTGATCAAGACCAAATGTGGCTACTAAGGGCCATTTTGAAGATCCGGAAAACACCTAGAGCAGAAGTCCCCAGTTATTCTAGAAGTCTGAACCCAGAAGAGTTGATCGATTGGATCAACGAGCTAGAAGAATATTTTGAGTATGAGGAAATAGAGGACCCATATCGGGTTAAGTTTGTGAAAATGAAGCTGAAGGGCCATGCCAATATTTGGTGGAAAGAGGTCTAGTTGGAAAGAAATCGAAGAGGAAAAGGAAATATCACCAGATGGGATCGCATGGTAGAGAAACTGAAGAAGCAAAGCCGAACGCGACCACGAAGTTAGATCTGTTGAAGAAATTGCAAGGGTCGAAGGAAGGAAGTAGATTTGTGAAAGAATATACTAAAGATTTTCACAAGATAATCATTAGAACGGGCCACACAGAGGCCAATGAGGAGAAGGTAGTCCAATATTTTAATGGGTTATGACCAAGTATTCAGGAGGAGTTAAGCCTAGTCAGAATGACCACCATTGAGGATGTGTATCAGTTTGCTCTAAAGGTGGAAGAGAAGCTGAATAAAAGATTTGATGGCAAGCAAAAAGGATGAGAAGGTCAAAGCGGAAGGGGCAATGGCAGACCTTCAGGAAGCCGAAATGATGATGAAAAGAAAAGTGAAGATGTGGGTACCAGCCGAAGCCAAAGGAATGACAACTTCTACCGCCCTCATGATCAAAACAGTGGTGATCAAAGAGGTAGAGGATGAGGGATATATGGACAAGGATCTGGAAGAGGTGGTTTCAGAGGAACATATTTCCAGTGTGGTGAAGAAGGGCATCGAGCCTATGAATGTCCACAACACCAAGGAAGAGTAGACAAAAAAGGCCGCATAGTCATGGCTGGGTTGGCGATGGCATGAGGAGATCAACCAACATCTCGTGATGATGCCGAAAGTGTGGGTAGCTTCCAGTGATTGGGAGAGCCCTAGTGACTAAGGAAAAGGAACCATAACAGAGGAATAATATATTTCGCACAAGGTGCAAGTGTGAAGGAAAATGTTGTGATGTCATTATTGATGGTGGGAGCACCGATAATCTGGTGTTAGAAGAGATGGTCACAAAGTTGAAGCTGAAGAGGAAAAGGCACCCGCATCCATATCGGATTGGCTGGTTGCAGAAAGACCATAAAGTTTTGGTCAATGAGCGTTTAGTAAAGTTCAAGCACTGTGAGCTACCATGATGAGGTACTCTGTGATATCATCCCCATGGATTGATGTCACATGTTGTTGGAGAGGCTGTGGTAGTTCGATAGGCGAGCTATACATGATGGCCATGCAAACACTTATTCCTTGACAAAGGATAGGGTTCATTACAAGTTGAAACCCCTGAAGGAGACCAAGAAAAGGTATGCAAGAGTGCTAGAATTTGTTATGCGTAAATGGAAGAAATTTTTTGGAAGGTATGAAGCATGAGCGTGTGTGTTATGCATTGATTCCTAGAGTCAGTAAGGAGGATAGTGAGAAGGTTCCAAAAGAAGTTTCTGGGATGTTGAATAAGTTTCAGGATATTGTTTCGAGAATAAAATTGAGGGTTTACTTCACCAAGGGAAGATCACCATCAGATTGATTTGATTCCTGGAGCTAGTTTGCCAAATAAGACAGCTCATAGAATGACTCCAGCAGAAAATGAGGAGTTGAACAGACAAGTTCAAGAATTGTTGAGAAAGGGTTTGATACAGGAGAGTTTGAGTCCATGTGCAGTACCTGCAGTACTAGCACCAAAGAAGGATGGGGAGTGGAGGATGTGTATAGATTCTCAAGCCATAAACAAGATAACAATCAAGTACAGATTTCCCCTGCCAAGGATGGATGACCTGATGGACTGTTTGAGTGGAGCTCAGTACTTCACAAAGATTGATCTGAAGAGTGGATATCACCAGATCCAGATTTGAGAGGGAGATGAATGGAAGACTGCCTTCAAGACCAAAGAGGGACTATACGAGTGGTTAGTCATGCCTTTTGGGCTAACCAATGCACCGAGCACATTCATGTGGCTCATGAACGAGGTACTAAAAAAATTTTTGGGAAGTTTTGTTATTGTGCATTTAGATGATATTTTTATTTTCAGTAAGATTTTGGATGAGCATCCGATGCATATTCGAAGAGCCTTTGAGAAGTTAAGAGAAGAGAAACTGTTGATTAATCTGAAGAAGTGCAGTTTTGTGAAGATGGAGTTAGTGTACTTGGGGTTTGTTGTCTCAGCAGAAGGTCTCAAGATGGACCTAGAGAAGGTGAAGGCTATTCTAGAATGGCCTACCCAAGAACCGACAATGAGGTGAGATCTTTCCATGGTTTGGCTAGTTTTTATAGAAAGTTCATTAGAAACTTCAAAAGAGTATTTGTGGACCCCTCACTGAAAACAAATGAGAGGGGATAGAAAAGAATTCAAGTGGAGCAGTGGAGCGGCAAAAAATTTTGAACTGTTGAAGCAGAAAGTGATAGAGCAACCTATTCTAACCCTCCCAGATTTCAACAAGGTGTTTTAGGTGGATTGTGATGCCAGTGGTTGTGCCATTGGAGCAGTGTTGAGCCAAGAAGGTAAGCCCATTGCCTATTTCAGTGAAAAGTTAAATGATGTAAAGAGAAAGTATTCTGTATATGATCAAGAATTTTATGCAATAGTTCAAGCATTAAAGAAATGGAGACATTATTTGTTGCCGAAGGAATTTGTTCTATATACTAATCATCAGGCCTTATGGTACCTAAATAGTCAGGGAAAATTAAATCAGAGGCATATGAAATGGGTAGAGTGTTTGCAGAGTTATACCTTTGTTTTAAAACATAGGAGTGGGAAGTCAAATAGGTTTGTAGATGCCTTAAGTAGGAGGCATACATTGATGACAAAGATGCAAATTGAAGTGGTTGGATTCAATGAACTCAAGACACTATATGCAAAAGATCCTGACTTTGCAAAAGCTTGGAAAGCTTGCAAGGAACCTGTTACAGTGGACAGGACAAGGTGGCTTGATTTCATAATCCAGGATGGCATGTTATTTAAGGGAAGTCAATTGTGCATCCCAAGGAGTTCCATGAGGGAGAACCTGATAAAGGAGAAGCATAGTGGAGGAATGGCAGGACATTTTGGTCGGGATAAGACCATTACCATTATCAGTGAGCATTATTATTGGTCTCAGTTGTCCCAAGATGTGAAGAAGTTTGTACAAAGCTGTAGGGTATATCAGATGGCTAAAGGAGTGAGCCAGAATACAGGCTTATATCAGCCCTTACCTGTACCAGAGAGGCCATGGAAGGATATAAGTATGGACTTTGTTCTTGGTTTGCCAAGGACATAATGTAAGAATGATTCAGTCTTTGTGGTGGTTGATAGGTTTTCAAAGATGGAACATTTCATTCCATGTTAGAAGACCCATGATGCAGTCCACATTGCTGACTTGTTCTTCAAAGAGGTGGTGAAGCTGCATGGTCTGCCAAAGAGTATTGTTTCAGATCGTGACACCAAATTTGTGGGGTACTTTTGGAGGACCTTGTGGAAGAAGCTGAAGACAGAGTTGAAGTTCAGTTCTGCACACCATCCACAAATAGATGGGTAGATAGAGGTTGTTAATAGGAGTCCAAAAATCCTACCGCAGATGTTTGGTAGGAGATAAACCCAAGGGATGGGACTTGATCTTACCCCAGGCATAATTTTCTTACAACAATTATGTCAACAGAAGCACTGGTAGATCACCATTCAGATTGTATATGGAGGTAGCCCCAGAACAACTCCAGAATTGAGGAAGATGGACCAAGAGAAGAAAATAAGTGTTGAAGCCGAAGATTTTGCAGAACACATCAAGGACATACATGAGAAGGTAAGAGAACATATTAACAAGATGAATATGCAGTATAAGGCTAAGGTAGATCAGAAGAGGAGGTATAAGGAGTTTTAGATTAGTGATGAAGTGATGGTCCACTTGAGGAAAGAAAGGTTTCCAGTGGGAACATATAACAAATTGAAGATGAAGAAGTTCGGTCCTTGTAAAATTTTGAAGAGGCATGATTCAGGGAATGCATATGAGGTAGAGTTTCCTGAGGGATTCAACATTTCCCCTATGTTCAACATTTCAGATTTGACAGAGATCATGAAGGTGGCACAGAGGAAGTACCAACGATGGGATGCTGTTTCCTTCCAGACCTACTTCAAAAAGGAGGAGATTGAAGAAATTTAGATAGTCGAAGGAGTACCAAAAATAGGAAGTATGAAGAATATATGGTGAAATGGAAAGGAAGGCCTATTGAAGATTCATCCTAGTTGCCTAAGGCAGAGGTTGACCATTTGGGTTTTTCCTCCACCATCTGAGACGTGACAGGGTCACTTCTCAAATTACCCTGGGTGTAAGGGCAATCTTACATCACCCAAAAATAGTTAAATTTCAAGTTTCTTAGTTTTTAGATGTTTTTACTTTTTTGGATACCCTTTTCATCCTAATGAAATTCCCAATTTATGGTTTATATTTTCTATTCCTGGGTGGAAAGATATTGTAGTTTTAGTTTCCCAGATTTGTACCTGAAAATCTTCTGAGTTAGATTTGAGGCACTTAGAGTTCCCAGATCGGCCTGAAAACTTGCCAAAATTGACGTAGTGGATTTCAAGCTCGTTGTTGACTTCGTGAAATTTCCAATGGTTCAAATGGTTCACGAATCGGAGTCCTAGATCAAAAGTTATGGCCCCGGGAAGTTGGCGCACTTTCTAGAAGATACAATTGCAAATGCTCTTGTGAAATTTGAACTTCAAGTTGTAAATTTTTGGTGCCAAACTGCCTAAACTCAAATTCCAATGTTGTTTTGGCTCCAAACTAAAGAGGAGCTCTATTTATGTTGTTTTGGCTCCAAACTAAAGAGGAGCTCTATTTATGGGCTTTCTAATTTTTGGGTAACTTTTTGGGGACAAGCTTGCATATTGCGAAAGGGTTATTCCGTAACTTTCTGTAACTTGCATGTGTTGTAGAACTTGGGGATTTGAGATCCTCTACATGTAAGAAGCTCCATTTTCTGAATAATAAAATTATTCTCTCGTTTGTGGGTTATTTTCTAAGTCCCGGGTTGCACCCTCATCAAGGTGACTTTGTTTCATAACTTTTATGCTTTTGGTTTTCTCTGTTCTCTATTGTTGATTGGGGTTTAATTTATTATGCTATTTACAATTAATATAAAAATTTCTCCCTAGTTACACAAAATCTTCATTACTCCTTATTGAAATCTAAAATGATAGGAAAATATTGTATCCTTCATCATGATGGATTATGGAAGTGTTGTGAATAACAAGATCCTTTACTATGGGTTATACCCTCTTCTCCTATACCATCAATTGGGAGTAAGTACAATTTCCCTTATATTTTCACCTAATCATTCAAACAAGGCTTGAGGCAATACTAATTCTAATGAGGGTGTAGTATACAATAGCTTACAAGCATTTGTAACAGACAAACACTTTTCAACATATATCATCTTGTCATAGACTCATTAATGACATGTTATAACCTTCTAAGTATATATTCCCTAGATAATCCTCAAGTACAAATTACTAGATGTACAAAAGTCTTAGGATCCATAGAAACAATTATCATCCACAAACATTGCATAGAATTGGAATTGATAGATTGACCCTAACATCCAATTTTCATATCAATGGGAGGTCATCATTCATTTTGTAAAGATTTGACATATTCCCATGTTTAACACTAGGATGATCTTGGGAGGGTTATGGGCCCATAGTGTAACTTAGCATGGGCTTATATAAATTTTTTTGTAACTTTATTCTAGTATCAAATTTATCTAAGGTACCTGCATGCCTAATACTGATGTCCTTGATATTTATAAACATGGAATTACTTTGATCAAGAAAATAACTTAGGAGAAAACTCAGAAAAAGTGATCTAGTCTAGATGTTAAATATAAAAGTGAATTGGGTTCATAAGAAAAGTATACTAGATCAATTTTGTAAGTTAAAAGGTTTATCCATGTATTTCCATTGTGGGATAGATCAAATGTGATATGAAAGGAGTTTTAGAGACAAGGTAAAGAGTGAGGGGTGAAAGAGAAAGATTAATGAGGAGATGGGTGTGAAATAAGGGAGTTTAAGAGAGGTTGCCAAACTGGGATAACATTTCATTCATCATACCTATCAAGGTTGGTTGCATGGCTCTTGATGATAGTGGATTATTGAAGTTTTCACTTGAAGAATTTATCTTATTTGACCAAAACTTGGGTGGATTTAAGGAAAAACTAGTGTTTGGTGTTGTGGGGTATGATTAGCTTGGGCACTAACTGATGGGCACATGATTAACCTAGGGCTTGAATCAATATAATACAATTTTTTTCCAATTTAAACGTATTCAGTCATAGCAATAATAACCATGCAAGATCTTGAGAATTAAGAACACAAGAACACCGATATTTACATGGAAACCCTTATGAGAGAAAACCATGGCAATCACTTTTATATAAATCTCTTTTACAATATTTGTAAGCACCGACCTATAGAAGACACCAATACCCTCTTATACAATTTGTAAGCACTAACCCACTAGAGACACTAATCCCCACTTGTAGAATTTATAGGCACCAGCCCACTAGATACAAGAATCCCACAACTAAGCACCAACTCAACAAGAGATACCAATCTCTTTGATATGAGGCACCAACCTTGTCAATATGGGGCACCAACCTCTCCAATATGAGGAACCAACCTCTTCAATAGAATATTTCCTTCTTGAGAATAAATATTATTTAAAAATAGCCTTTAATGATCTCCTTTCATATTTTCCTCCTAAATTATATTTGCATATACATCTCTTTTGTATCTACATATATTTTTCTTATAATTCTATCATAAACTCTTCTTATAAACCTAGCATGAATCCTTCATACAAATCTTACTTTAGCCTTTATTTAATGATCATCCTTTATCTTCTCATTTGTTGATCTACAAGTGTTATTCTGATATAAACTCTTATTCCTCATGCACCTTCCTTTTACTTATCTTCACATTTCACAATTCTCACTTCTACTTGTAATTATCTTTTATATCTTCATAACCTAGTGAAATGATGCATCTTTTAGAATAGATATGCCTCTTCATATATATATATATATATATATATATAATTTCTTTAATGGTCATAGACCTTCAACATGTCTCTTGACTATTTTTAACCAAATTGTCAATTAATATTCATTCACTTTATTCTTCTATATTCTTCTTATTTACTTCATGCTGCATATTATAATTCCATTGAATGATAAAATATTCTCTTTTATTCCTCACTCTCTCTTGAATAATAAAACTTTCACACACTTTATCTCATGGAATGACTTCTCTCGTATATGTTGTCTCATATGAGACACAACTCTTCACCATACCCTTGTGACTTTTGGTTAAAACTAGTTTTTTTTTAATTAATTAATTTCTTTATCTTTACACACACTTCTTTTTGCTACTCTTCTTATTTAATCTTCTCACATATTACACACACTCATATTCACCACACATTTCTCACTTCCTTTTTATATCTTCATGCCCCTATGAAGAGATATATCCTTTCATAATAACCTTTCAAATAGACATGACTCCTCTTTAATAACAATTGCTGCCTTTTCACACATATCCACAATAATATATATTGTTATCCTCCACACATTTCTCTCTTGACTTTAAATAGATCTTTCTTTCTATTCCACACACCTCTCTCTTATTTTCCATAAACTATATTTATATCTTTACATCTCAATGAAGAGTTGCATCTCTTTGAAAAAAGTTAACTCTTTAACAGGATATGTCTTTTTGTTAAGACTAATTGTTGTCTTTTAATACTTTTTCTTTCTCTTTTTTATTTATCCTTAATGGATCTTCATGAAGGGAGGCATTTCTTAAAGAAGAGACAACCTTTTGAATGATCGCGTCCCTTTGTTAAAAAAATTCTCTATGTTGCACTTTGAGTCTTTATTAATTTTTTCTTTTAATGCTTATTTCTTTCATCAATCACTAACCATAAATAACCTTAATGAATTGCTATCCTTTCATAATGAATCATTTTTTTTCTTTTAATATATTTTCTGCTCTTCTTATTAATATGTTTGCTTCTCTTCTTCACGTTAATTTCTGCAGCTTATGTTAATCACTTCCCATACTAATGATCTCTATCACTACCTCTTGCTATTCTTAGCTCTTCAATATTATTGATGCTCACCTATTAATCATAATCACTACTTGTCATTATCTAATCGCTGCTTATCAAATATGTTCGCTGCTCTTCATAACATCATTGCTACTCATTATTATCCTTCAATAATTTCTCTCATCAAAACAATCTCTGTATATTAATTAGGCATGGGAATTTTTAATTTTGATGCCAAAGTGTAGTCTTAAATATTGATACATATTCCTTTGACATCAATGACAATAAACTTACAATCTCTCATACTCTTTTGACATCAATGACAATCAATTCCAACACTAACAATCCACAAATCATAAGGATTTACTCTTTTCAACGCAAAAATTGATATAGGATCAAGAGAAAGAGTAGACTTAACATAATTTGTTGCTATATCATGTGTTAAATCCCTGGATAGACTTAAAATCTCATCACCATTTTCATACGATTTTTATGAAAAAATGAAAACAAAGAAATAACTCACCAAAAGGAGATTTGAGGAAGAAAGACTCAAATATTTGGAAACACAATAATTTTATCTAATTTATACATTATTAGATATTATTCTTCTATTAAACTCTAAATACTTAACATTCAGATTGTATTTTTGGTTTAATATGAAATGTCTCATTAATTATCTTTTATTATGTTGATTGTGCATTTGAAAAATATGAAATGCCTAAAAAAAATTCAATAGATGGGATTAATATGAAATGGTTCATTCATTATTTACAAAGACAATAATACTTTATTCAAACACAAGAAAAAGATGCTAAATTATTATTTTACATATTTCACTATGAATGCTATTAGCATACATATCTTAAGTACATCTATCTAAAAGACATCAAGAGATATCAATCTCGAGGTGCCTATATATTCTCAGTAAAAATTTAAATATAGATGCCTCCAAACTCTTATCTCTTGGTGTCTTTTAGATAGATGTATTTAATATATCTATGCTAGTAATTTTTTATTTTTTATTAGTAACATTTAATAAGTTAAAATTTTATATTTTAAATTATTAATATATCAAATTTAACAAATTCAAATATTCAAATTAAATTTAACAAATATTGTACTATTTTATTTTGAAATTAACAAATTTAAACAATTAAATTATAATTTTAAATTTATTATAATTTGTTTAAATTATATATATATATATATATATATATATATCATAATTTTAATTTATTAAATGTATTAAATTAACAAATTTAAATGTTCAAATTTAATTTTTTAACTTATTACTTATACTATTTAAAAAATGAAATTTTATAAGTGAATTCAATAATCAATTTTTCTAAAAATTTTCTCCTTGCTAAACTTCATCTAAACTTTATTGTTGCCAAACATGAACACAAACTTGAACCTTTTGACATAAATTTTATGAATATAACATAAAGTTCCTTATAGAATAGCTTGAAAAGGGGATGTGCATTGATGAGGTCTCCACCCCTCGACTCTAACTCATTGCTATCTCCCCATCATCTCCAAATCAAGGTCCTTAGTTCTTCTGTCCTTGAAACCTATCCATTGTCTCCCATTCCAAAAACTCCATGGAACTATTCTCAAAAGCCACTAGAAGTTAAACCTTGTCAAATACCATCCATCACATATTAATAATGTCAACCTCTAAAGATTGATCAGTACAAATTTTGAGGACTAATGGAAGCCGTCCCACCATCAATGTGTGTCAAAGAGAAAATCTGATCTGTAAGGTAAAATATTTTAAATTTGCAAATAGAACATTCAATCCATTGCTTAATAAATTTGAAACTAGTGCCTACCTGAAATTCCAAACATGAGAAACCATTGAAAAATATAATTGTCACCATTTGACAAAAGTTGCCTTGACATTAAAACTATGTTATGTGATATTGAAATCCATTGACTTTTGCAAGGCACATAGTTTAGTGGTGAGGTGCAAATTTTTTCCATGTGGGGTTGCATGGGCCCTATAGGAGCTAGGGAAAGGCTTTTTTCATCCTCTGCATGAGGGGAACTTGGATGCAAGTTGAGATGTGTTCAAAAAAACTTATATCAATACCAATAGGGTTTGAACAAGGTCTATCACTGTTGCCGGTATTGGCATGTTATGATGGTTTATAGGTGGCATTGTTGTTCTTGCCACCAAGGTTCAAACCTCGTTGGGGTGGTATTGTTGAATGGTTGTATCTGGTTCATAGCTTAGGTCAAAAGCTTTTACCCCCTTGAATAAAAAAAACAAGCTCTATCACTGTTGTGGCTTCTAGCAAGTGGTGTGTGGGACTTCCAAAACTGCTTATTACACAAAATAGATGCGCATGCAATTTAAGCTTGTGTACAAAAAATTACCACATAGAAAAATGTACGTGTGAAAATTATGCTTGCATGTGAAAACATAGCTAAGGAAAGACATATTTTGAGTGATGCAAGATTGTGCCCACCCCAAGATGTGCTTGTATCACTAGACATTAGCTTGAATCCACTTGATAAATCGGTAGGATGATGCTATTAATCTACCTAAATTTATGCTAGAATATGGTTCAAGATATAATGATCTCACAAATGACCATACGACAAGTCAAGAAAAAGGAAGCAGTCATTGCTAGAATCAAGTATTTTTTGTAAAAAAAAAATCACATAATTTAGAATAATTTTGTTTAGGTGTTCTTAGGGCTATGGCTATGAACATTTGGTATGTTTCGTTATAGATGCTATAAATGGCTAGGTTTTATTAGGGGTGGTTTCAATAGTCCATTAAGATTTTTTATTTACTTATTTGGTTGACATAGACTTCTTACACAACCTATCCAATGATGTGGATGGATTTTAAAAGTCATAGTGGCTAGAGGAATATATACAATAACTTGTCAAGAATATTTGAACCTAGGATTTCCATATTCTGGACGAAAGTTGAAAAGATATTGTGATCAGTTAACACTGGTTTTGGTGAATCTTGGACCACTTTTATAATGCATGGCTTGAAGCTTTTCAACATGTTGCAATATGATCCAGAAATAGTTAGCTAAGGAAAACATTGCAGAAAAATTACATTCAAAGATACATATATTTTATCTGGGGGTGGAATGCATTTATAATTTTGACTACAAAACATGATTTGGTATTTTAGCTATGAGTTGTTGGAATCAAAACTTAACTAGAAAATGTAATAACATAAAACCAATGATTATTTATGTTTTTTATTTAGTTTGGGACTTTTAGTTTTTGGTGTTGGTGAATTGGTTTATGAGGTGTATGTTGATAAAAATTGTAGAAGCCAATGAAATAAGAAATTAGAGAAAGAAAGAAGATAAATTAAAAGATCTAAATAACACAAATAAGAACACAATATTTATAGTGGTTTTCCCAATAATGACTACCTCCACTTTCAACAGGGATTATCTCACTTTTATTAATTCTAAATGAATTACATATTCAAGCAACAACAACTTTATAGTTTTGGTCTCATCTCCAAAATGGAAAAATTCCATCAAAACAGTCAACTTCTAAATTAGCGAATGCATTCCGAAATGATTTTTTTACAAAAAAAGCATCCATTTTGAATGTGAGAGAAACTATCATTTAAATCAGAATATTTGGTATTCACCGAATCTAACAATCTCCCACTTGAAGAACAAATAGCTACTCAAAGAAATTCCCCCACTACAGGTTTATTGTCAGAGTTGAACAAGTCCAAGAGAAGCTCTATAGAATTCAAACTTCTCCCTGGGTAGTACCTTTGTCAACATATCAACTAGATTCAACTTTCTATCAATTTTCTCCACTTGCAATTTACATTTATCAATAACATGGCGAATAAAATGATATCACAACTCTATATGCTTTGTCTGATTATGAAAGGTAGAATTCTTGGCCAAGTGAATAGCACTATTACTATCACAAAACAAAGTAAAAATTGATTGCTTACACCATAATTCACTTAACAATCGTTGCAACCATATTATTTCATTTACTCCTTTAGTGAGAGAAATATATTCAACCTCGATAAAAGAAAGTGCAACCACCTGCTATAATCAAGAAACCCAACTTATCACTACCCCAACAAAAGTAAACACATAACTCATAGTAGATCATCGTTTATCCAAATCTTCAGCCATATCCGAATCAAAATAACATTGTAGGTGAGTGGACCCTTACCACCGAAACATGAAACTTGATTGGAAGTACCTTTCAAATACCTAAAGATCCATTGTACTTCCTACCAATGTGATTTACCTGAATTACTCATAAATCTACTCACAACTCCCACTACATGAGCAATATCTGAACGAGTACAAATCATGGCATACATGAGACTACCAACTATTGATGAATATGGAACACCCTTCATGTATTCTTGATCATGTTCTATTTTAGGACACATAATTGAGGATAAGCAAAAATGATTAGCCAGAGCAATACTAATGGATTTGGCATCCTTCATATTGAATCTCTCTAAGATTTTAAGAATATAGTTTTCTTGAGATAATATGATTTCTCTCTTATTTATATCCCTGATTATATTCATCCCAAGAATCCTCTTTGTTTCCCCTAAATCCTTCATGGAAATTTGTTAAAACAAATGTTGCTTCAACTCATGAGTAATCCTCACACTAGTCCTAGCAACCAACATATCATCAATATAGAGTAAAAGAATAACAAACTCACCATTATAAAGCTTCTTGTAATAAACACATAGGTCTAATTCACAACAAGTGAAATGTTCCTGAGTCATGAAGCTATCAAATTTTAGATACCTCTACCCTGTGGCTTGCTTGAGCGCATACAAACTCCACTTCAATCTACAATATAAATGTTCTTGACATTGCTGTGTAAAACTTTTAGGCTACTCCATGTATAATTCCTCTTCAATATCTCCATGAAGAAATGTTGTTTTGGCATCAAGTTCCTCAAGCTAAAGGTCCCAAACAGTTTCCAAGCCTAACACTTCTTGAGTGGTGTACATTTTCATAACTAGTGAAAAATATCATTAAAATCAATTCCTTTTTGCTGAGTAAAACCCTTCACAACTAATCTGGTCTTGTAACATTTATGACCTCCATCTTCCTCTTTCAAATGATATACCCATTTATTTTTAGAGGTTTTTTATTTAGAAGAAGAGGAACCAAATCCCATGTTTCATTTGCACTCAAAAACTTCATTTCTTCATTCATCGCCTCCATCCACTTCACTGAATTCACATCTTTGCAAGCTTGTTTAAAAGTTGTAGGCTCTGCCTCATCAGAAAGCAATAATTCATAGTCATTGAATTTCGTTGGTTACTTTCTCTTCCAAGTAGATCTCCTTAGTTGAGGACCCATGTCTAGTTGCAAATTATCCTATTCTATATTTTCTTCATTACTCTACCTCTGTATACTGCCCTGTGGCAATAAATTTCCCTGTATTTGCACACCAGTCTATCTTATTTTACCAAGTGGAGTTTGTGAAAACTCTTAATGTTCCTTTCCATGAGTTTGAAGGGGTGGAACATTACTCTCAAATAAGGGCGTAGAAACATGAGGAAGCCCCATATCACTGTCAAAATTTTATGTAGCAGTATGGAGAGGCAACATTTGACCTTAGGAAGACATCGTCGAGCTTAGAGGAGGTAGTGAATAATTGAATGGAGGCTACAAATTAATGAATTATAAAGGTTGTGCAATATTTATCAAAGGCACATTTGAAATTTATTCTTGAATATAAGGTCTTTGGTCATTACATTGAGACTGCACAAAACTTTTTGAATGTTGCACTAAAGAATTGGAAGGCAGCGTGCATGCATTTGAAGACTATGCATGACCAAAATGAAGCCATGTGGAAGAGAATGGAGGTAGTGTTTGACCAAGAGAGGAGTGTGATGAAAAAATTAAAGGCTATATTGTAGATTCTAAAGCATGAGACTTGTCTATAGGCAACATATGAACAAGAGAAGAGTGTGCAACATCATGTAGAGGAAACAATTAAGTTGGTGGAGGAAATGTAGAAGTATGAGAGGTTACACCAATTATTTGAGGATCCATAGCAATAGATAAAGGTTGCATTGAAATATTCGATGGAGGTTGAATAATAATAACAGGGGGCGACAAAGAAACATGTGAACATTGTGAATAAACTAAAGAAGCTTGTGTGCTAGTAGAAGCAAGGGTGCCAATGGTTGAAGGAAAAGACATTATATTAGATGGTTGTGTAGAAACTATTAAAGGTTGGGAAAATGAAATAGAAGTTTGCCTAGTATTTCCATTATCAAACAAATCAAAATTAATACAATCATTGGAAGAGATGCTCTATTTTTGTAAACCTGGATAAACTTTTTTGTTGAAGACAACATCTTGAATGCAAATAATATTTTTTGTGATGAGATCCCACAACCTAAAACCAAATTGATCCTCTCCATATTCTAGAAATATGCACCTCTTGGATTTGAAATCAAGTTTCATTCACCACTCCTTAGGAATATACACAAATGCTTCACATCCAAACACACTCAAATGGTGATAAGAAATTATTTTCCCAAGCTATCTCTCCTCTGAGATATTGAAATCCAAACGAGATGAAGGAGAGTGATTGATTAAATAAATTGCAATATTACACGCCTCTACCCAAAACTCTTTATGCAAATTTGTGTTGGAGAAAATACACCAAACTCTCTCAAGAATCATCTAATTGAACCTCTCAACTGCACCTTTTTCCTAAGGGGTGAAAGAAACCACTTTAATTATGCAAATGGAATTATCTGCACAAAAAAAATGTAAACTTTGATGAGCAAAACTGTCCCCCATTATCAGTTTTAAGACATTTAATTTTATGCCAAATCTTGTTTTCAACAAGAGCTTTAAAAGTTTTAAATTTTGAAAATGCCTCTGATTTTCTATTTAACATATAAATCCAAACTTTGTGAGTGCAATCATCAAGGAATTTAACAAAATAATTTGTACCTCCAAAAGAGGTTACCTCCGTGGGACCAAAAACATCCGAGTGCACAAGTTCCAAAGGAGTAGTTTTCTTATCATGACTTGTCCTCAAGAAGCTAGTCCAACTCTATTTTCCATGAAGGAAATGCACACATAACTATAAATCAACCAATTTTGATCCTGGAAGTTGATCTCACTGAAGCAAAAAATCAAGCCCTTTCTTGCTCATATGCCTGAGCCTCTTATGCTAAATTTTTGAATTGTTGTCCATAACTATCATGGCAGCTCCCACTTCACTGTGGCATTCTAAAATTTAAAGATTACCCAACTTATTTCCCTTTGCAAGCACCAAAACTCCCTTGGTTACTTTCCAAGTGTCTAGAAAAAGTTTAACATTACAACCACATGCAATAAGTTGGCTCACTGATATTAATTTTCATCTCAATAGTGGGACATATCTCACATCCTTCAAAATCCATTTGTTTCCATTATTCAAATGAAAAACTATATAACCCTTACCTATAATTTCACATTCTTTATTATCACCAAGAAAAACCTTACCGAATGTGTTGAATAATGATGTTGTGATAGCATGTGTTACAATTCCTTTTTTTGGCTACTGTCAATCATCAAAATAATGCATATTACATGCATTGGTTGTTTTAAATTTTTAGTCTTTTTTTTGGTTTCCTTGTTGCTGTCTATCTTCCAACATAGCTAATAATGCATGTATCAACAACATGCTCTATTCTATATTTAGTTTCTTCCTTCTATTTTAGAAATCTCTGTATTGGAACTATGTTTTATATATACTAATAAATAAAATAGCTTTTTGTGAGCCTAAAAAAATATTGTTCTCTGTTCAACTCTCTATTCTACTTTTTCTTTTCTTTTATGAGTTAGCTGTATTGGTTTCATCAACTAGTTTTGGAAGTAGGGCCTATTTTAGATTCTACATTTGGTATAAGAGCAGGTATTTTCTTTTGGGTTAAATATTTAGTGGTTGGAATTTTTCCAAAGGTTTATCATGTCAAATTCTAACTTCTTGCCCATTCTAGAATTTGACGGAAAAGAGTATGATTATTGGTGCATAAAAATGATGAATTTTTTGATAGGAAAATATTTGTGGGAGATTGTTGAATTAGGTTACTGGGAGCCAGCTAATTGGAATTCCCTCACAACCAATGACAAAACAACTAAAAATGAAGCCAAGAAGAAGAATTCTCGAGCTTTGTTTCATATTCAAATAGCTCTTGATAAGAGCTTATTTCCAAGGATTGTGGGTGCAAAGACAATAGAAGATGCCTAGAAGATTTTAAAGGAAGCTTACCAAGGAAGTGATCGAGTAAAAGTAGTTAAGTTGCAAACTTTAAAAATAGACTTTGAAAATTTGAAAATACAAGAATATGAGAAAGTAAGTGATTATTTTGTGAGAGTTAAATATGTGGTCAACAAGATGGCTACACTTGGGGAAATTGTGACTAGTGAGGTTTTGATCAAAAAGGTATTGTAGAATCTCACCCCAAAGTGGAACCATGTTGCCATTATCATAGAATAAAGCAAATATTTGACAACCTTTCAGTTTGATCACTTGGTTGGATGTCTTATGTCTCATGAAGAGAGATTGAAAGATTCATTTGGAGAAAGTGATGCAATAGCTTTTTCATCCAAAGTGTAAATCACAAAGAAAGAGTACACTAGTAGTAGCACCAAAAACAATGAAGGCCAACATAAAGGTCAAAATTACAATCATGCAAAAGGAAATAGAGGTAGAGGTGGCTCAAGATGAAGAGGTGGTTCTAGAGGACAAGGTAGAGGTCGTTTTGATAAGAAAAATGTTTAATGTTACTATTGTAATAAGTATGGCTACTTAGAAAGATAATGCAGATTAAAAGAAGGTAAAAGTGTTAATTATGGGTATGTGCATGATCATCATGGAAAAAATAGGCCCTTAAGTGGCAAAAAATTTAGAAAAATTAGAGTTAGGAAACTTAACGTAAAAAATTGAATAAGTTATCTATATTATTTCAAAAATATGTAAGAATAGAATCTATAGAAAATTGAATGTAGTTTCTAAACTACTAGGTTTATTTATTTATTTTTAAAAATCTATTTGGTGAAAAATTGAAATTCCAATACAGTAGTACTTAAATTTCAGGGAAAAAATAAGAAGTAGGTGTCTATCTGACCACCCTAACCACAATAAAATGATAACATTTTTTTATAAGATTTTAGATATAAGTAGAGGACTCATGTCCCGATGTGATGAATATTTTTTTGTAATTTTTTCCCAAGTAAATAGCTAATTATGATTTTTTTTATTGTGAATTTTAAAAATATAAAAAATTGTATGTCGGACCACCTTAACTTGGTCAAAACTTCATAAAATTCAATTATTATTTTTTAATCTTATAGTATGCAAAGCATAGAATGTGACGATATTTTAGATTCAAAAAATGTGATATCGTTTGAAAGCTATAGATGTTTTTCAATTAGCCTATCAATTAGGACTTTAGTAGTAATTCAAATAGAAAATGAATAATAATTATTTATTAAATTAAAAGTAAAGCATAATTTATATTGGTGGAAAGTTGAGAATCTCCTTAAAAAACCCTTTTTGTTTCATCAATTTTGGGTTAAAAAAAAGTTGTTAGCCACATACCCTACAAATACCCATCATATCGCCACTTTTTGGCCCATCATGATCCTACACATACCATTATGCTAAAGAAAGTGATGAAAATCCTCCAAATCATTTATTTTTATCTTACTCTAAAGGTGAAACTAGTAGTAGAGAAGTTTGTTATCTAGATTTTGAATGCTCTAACCATATGACAGGGAATGAGAACTTATTTTCAACAAAGGATGAGAGCTTCAAGTTCAAGATTCAGCTTGGTGATGACAAATCATTGGAGGTTGCTACAAAAGGAGCTATGGAAGTCAACACAAAAGAAGGTATAAAGAGTGTCAATGATATTTATTGCACTCCACAGTTAAAGCATAATTTTTTAAGTGTTGGACAACTATGTGAGAAGAACTATAAAGTTGTTTTTGAGAATGAGAAATGTACAATTTATTATAAGCATTAGGGAAATAGAGTTGTGATTGTTGTGCCTATGAAAAAGAAGAGAATGTTCCCTTTGAAATTTGGTGAACATAACAACAGCCTTGCCATTATAACATATGAGGATATCAGATGGTTATGACATCTTTGGTATGGACATTTAAATTTTCATAGTTTGAAGATTCTCACATCAAATGTGTTAGTTTCTGGTTTACCTAAGGTTGAAGAGCGCAAGGATGTTTGTGAAGGATGTGCTAAAGGAAAGCATGCAAGGCAGAAATTTTCAAAAGAAAATGCATGGAGGGCCCATCATCCCCTTCACCTTGTTCATTTTGATATTTGTGGTCCTATGCAAAACAAGAGTTTGGGAAAGTCATCATATTTTATCACTTTTATAGATAATTACTCACGAAAAATGTTAGGTGTATTTTTTGAAGGCCAAAGATGAAGCCCTTGATACATTCAAGAGGTTTAAAGCACTTGTGGAAAATGAGAAATGGTGCAAAATCAAATGTTTAAGGAATGATCATAGAGGATAATCTTGTTCAAGATCTTTTCAAGATTATTATGTTATGAATGGCATCATGAGGCAACTCATCAGTACCTACACACCTCAACAGAATGGAGTAGCTAAAAGAAAAAAATGAATAGTGATAGAAATGGCAAGGATCATGTTATAAACCAAGGGATTAAACAATTATTTTTCGGTTGAAGCAATTGCTACAACAATGTACATTCTCAATCAAAGTCTCACTAGTGCACTCGAGACAATGACTCCCTATGAAGCATGGTAAGAGAAAATGCATAATGTTAATCATTTCAAAGTTTTTGGTTGTTTGGCTTATGTCTTGTTGATGGTCAAAACAACACAACATTAAACAAAATATTACTATTCTATTTCTCCTAAAAGAGAAAGACAACATATAGCAATCTAAATCCCAAGGTCCTGGTAGTTGGTTCTCAACTATGCTGACATTGCTCAATGGTCAATGTGGTTGTAATGTTCAAGGGGCCTTTGTTGGTAATAAAGAACAAGAGTGCATAACATCAGGTAGTTTACGTTTGAGGGGTTTTAAACAAATGAAAAAGATGAAACCGAGCTTTAAATCACATAAACATGAATAAAATCCTTATGTATCCAGACATGCAGATCAACAATGAGTGTTCATTCTACCTAACCACAATTACAGCAAGATGCAATCCATATAATAAACTACGCTACTGCACACATTCCATAATGCTAATTCATATATCATAAAAATTCACTAAACTTACTTAAAACAAATTGTTCACTCATCATTCAAAACGTAGATCAAAATGAATACAATAACAATTCAATTCATAGATAATCCAATGATATGACCTTGAATCAAGTTCCTTCTATTGATTTTGATCAAATAAAGAACAATTAAGCACAACAAAAACATTGGGATATGGATTAATCATATATCATTAACCTTATCCAAAAATGGATCCAAACTTTAAAAGTCTTGACATGAAAACATATGAGAACTTGTAAAACCGAGCCTTTTACTAAACTATTCAGAGTATCTTTCTAAAATATTGAAAATCTTAAATCTAGTTTTTATCTCCTATTCTTAGGTGGCTGATCTTTCTTCAATTAGCCGACCTTTACAAAGTAGATTCTAATGGTACATATAGAGTGCCATCCACATGAATTTCTCAATCATTAATCTAGATTCACAATTCATGGAGTCAGAACTGAATATAGAAGTGGACCTAAGAACCCATTTTCAAGGCTGATTACATCATTGTAAGAAGGAGAATCTGATACTTCAAGAAGAAGATAAAGCAGATGGATTAGACTTAGAGTAAAGCTTACTTCAACATCCACAGAAAGGGGAGAAAAGCAAATGGAGTATGACACCAAGAGTCAATTACTATTGCTTTGAATGCTCCTGAATGCACTCGTTGTAACTGGAGAATACCTACTGAAGAGTATCCAAATATGGGCCATCCAACCAGTCACCTTCAAATTTGATTCTTTTAAACTCTATGGAAACCAAACTTTGCATCTCCTTTAGCTCAATCAGCTCCTTTATGGCAGTTCTTATCTCTTCCCAAATATCCATAAACTAATCGAGTAATAAACTCTCTCCATCATCTCCCTTTCGCATGATTTCCTCAAACCTGTTCCTCCATTTCTCCCTTAGTTTATCCAAAGATAGGCCTTCTTTGTTTGAGGGATCTATGTTGATTATAATGGCTACCACTGCCTCTAACTTAACCATCTGTTGATGCAAGTCCTTGGTCATTTCTCGGACCTCTTCCTGCTGCCCATGCATAAATCTAGATTTGTATCTTATGATACTCACAGTCTTTTCCACAAAATCTTAGTTACCTTGGTCAAGAATTGAATATTCTAACAAGACAGATTTGGGCACTTTGCTAATATCCTTCAGCCTTTTAAAATATTCTTTTTATTTACCATCTTGCTTGTCCAAATCCTTACCTTGCTGGTCTAGATCTTCTGCTAACTCGAGCGCAGCTTCATGAATCTTAGATCCTTCAACAAGAATATCATCAACCTCCTGATTAAGCTTATCCAACCATTTATCCATCATTCCCACCTTGCTTTTCATTTGAATCAAATCATCAGTTTCCCTCTTTGTTAACAAGACTGGGAATTCAGGAGATGCAGCCTGTTGAGAAATGGGACTAGAAGCATCCTTCAAGAAACCATGAAGTTGATCCAATTAAGCCTTAAGCTCATCTTTCCTTTGCTTGTCCTTGATCATTTGGGTTTTGGTTGAAGAGGCCACAATATCAATCAAGCTCATTTGTTGATTCCTTGTAGGCTTTCCCAAATTTACCACTCCCAACTGATAATTAGTCATTTGCATGTCATCGTGATTCTTTTCCATTACAAGAATGGCACATTCAACAATGATCTCTCCAGCCTCAGTAAGCCTAGTGGAGTAAAAAACCCGAGACTTTTTCTTTGGCTTCTCTTTTCCAATCTCCTTCATCATTTCTTCCCAGTTTAACGGCTGTGGTTGAACAACTGGTTTTCTTTCCAAATCCAACTTTAGCCAAGTTGGAGCAATAGGGGTAGTGGTTGCCTGGGCTAAAGAGGAAGTAACAGTGGTGGAAGACAGGGGTTGCAACAATGTAAGGTTTGGTTGAGAATCAACCTCCTGCACATTTTGTTGATCACCTTGCTCCCCTTCCATTGCTAGCTTTTCGGCTTCCTCTCTATCCTTCTGATCTTGTAGCCTCTTAGCCTCCAGCTCCTGCCTTAAAAATTCTTCTTCTTCTTCTTTCTTCTTTTCATACATTTCATCTCACTGCTTTTTCAATGTTTCAACATAATCCCATTCTTCCTTGGATTTCTTTGCATATTCAGCCCTCTCAGTAGCCTCTTGTTCCCTTTTCAGGTGTTCTTGCTCTTCCCTCTTTCTATAGGCCTCCTCTTGTTCCTTGATTTTAGCTTCAATAGCTTCTTTTTCTCTTCTTTGCTGAGCTTTTTCCTCTTCAAGATCATGAATTTTCTACTGCAATACCAACCTATCCCTTTCTTCTTGAAGTTTGAATTCTTGTTCCTTTTATTGTTGTTGTTGAGCTAACTCATCGGCCTTCACTTTATCTTCTAACTCCTTTTGCTTGGCCGCCAACTTAGATTGTTCTTTGGCCCCTTCTTCTTGTAGCTTAGCTGATGCCTCAGCTTGTGCTTTAGCATCGACTTCTCTTTTTGCCTCCTCAAAGAGTTTCCACTGATCCTCTTTAGTCAACATGTGTTCAGTGCCTGCATCACCCGTCATATCCAAAGATGTTGATACATGATGCTCTTTATCCGAGGGAGTCTTTTCTGAATTTGTTTCAATATTATGTATCTCCACCTCGTCCTCCATTTGCCTCAAGCCTTCTGCTTCACCATGAAGAGCTCCCATTGATGATTCATGACCTAACTCCTATGTATCAAAGGGCTGAGTAGGTGCCTATTTTTTAGCAGATGTAGAGACAGTTCCCTCCACTATTGTTTCCTCTTCATGCACCTCTGAAAAGTCCTGACGAACCACCTCCTCTTCTTGCTACTTAGAAGGAAAAAACTCCAAGGATTCGTTAGGCGCCACCCTTCTTTTTACCCTTTTGTACCCCTGGGTGGTACAAGCCTTCCTCTTCTTAGATGATGATGCCTCATCCTGATTAACCCTTAAACTTACCCATTGGATACTCCTATTGAGCACTGGTCTGGCAATCTGCATTATATCAATTGTCTCATCTGCACTCCAATCAATTGTATAAAAATCCTTAGTTCAACTATTATTTGCATCATATCTGGTTATCCAAAACTATCCCATCATCAGATAATGTATCAAGAATGTCCTCCTTTATCCCAAACTCAATCATAAGTCGGATATATATCCTTTCATAATTCTTCTTCCACAAATCATAGTCATCCTACAAGACTGCCAAAAATCCTCCAATATATTGAAGTGCATCTCAAAGACACTAGGGAACAAAGCCCTCATCTTGTGCTTTGGATCATAGTATTTCCTAGCAATGTACAAGCCCAACTTTAGATAAGCTAATTCATTGCAAACAGCCTTACCTGCCTAAATGTGTGGACAACAAAAGGCTCCTAGCTTCATTGGAAACTTGTGGCACCCAGTCTTATGTTTATTGCTAAACTTGAGGTTTACAGCCAAGGCTTGATAAATAAATTCCATTAAGATGATTCTATCACCACAACACCTAGGTAGCAAATGGGGATGACCATCGAAGCTTGCCAACCTAAAGTAAGTGAATGTGGGGTACTGGATAAACCAGTGTCCCCATTCGTTCATGAAATCCATTGCCTCCCTTCTAAGTCTATACCCAACATCACCATAAAGTTTAGTTATAATGACTAAAGAAAAGCATCATTTACCCTTCTATAATATTGCTCTAATGCCTGCAAGGTAAGCTGGTTATAATGCTCCCACACCTTCTTCTATGCTTGGGATTCTCCCAATATACCCAGTATTTGAAGTCCAGGAAAGATCCCCACTTGGGAAGCTGCATAGACCACATAGGAGGTCATAAAGAAACACTTGGTTTCTCTCACCCTCATCATCTGATTGTGAATGCTATCAGACACTATCATTGACCAATCAAATTGTTGCCTCCCATCTAAAAAAGCTTGGATAAAAGGAAACATCCATTCCTTAAATAGTGAAGCATCCCTCTTCCCAAACACCCTAGACAGGAACATGATTATATCTCCAATTTCTTTACTAAAATCCACCCTCTTAGGTTGGTCTAGAAGCTTGGTCAGAGATTTCTTCTCCACTCTCATCCAAATCTTATTCATGTAGAGTCTATTCCTCTCCTTGTTATCACTATAAAGCTTCAGAGCCTCTGCCTCATTTAATTATTTAGGACTCTTGGGATCAGGCATATGAAATAGGAATTTGACCATTGGGGGTGTGAAGTCAATAATGACATTGCCCTTCACATCCACACACTACCTAGTAGCAGGGTTATATGCTCCAACTGCTGCAAGAATCAACTCTGGGCATTGAACAAATAGAGGGAAGAGTGCAACATGTGCCAACCCAGTCTAAACAATCCTTTCTATCCTTGGTGTGACCTGCTCCTCAATGAAAGTCTCCTCAAGCAATTCTTCATAGTTGAAAGGACCCAAATTGGTGTCAGTAATATCAGTCTAATTAGAATCAATTTTGCTAGTTGTGAGGATAGCCTCCCCATGTTTTCATCTCAAGGTATATGGGAGTTGTTCCACTTTGATCTTATTTGGCCTAGAACCCTGCCATGAAGTTTCCCCTAGTTGGCTCCTTTGAGAGGCCTCATCCGATACTCCTAACATCTCTTAATACCTGCAACAATTCCCTATATTAGACAAAAAAAGCATCTAACTTAGTCAATTGTATAACCATTGCTCCATCCTCCTAAGATAATACTTAGTCAAACTATGCCTTGATTGGAAGCGGGACCGTAGAAGCATTAGGCATAAACAATGTTTCATATTATCCGGTGGGGCCAGGATCGGGAATGGATATAGAACAAACGGTGTATAAGGTAGGACTGAAACGGGAACTAGACAAGACTATAATGAAGTTGGGGCCGGGATAGGAACCAAAACATGCTCGGAAGCGGGACTAGGATAGGAATTGGAACCAAAAACAAACATGGTTACCAAGTTCAACCTCCTCACCAGACTCGGTTCCAACAAAGAGTAAAGACACCGACATCATAAGAAGGAATGTGAATGGATTAGAGACAAAGTTGGAGTCGGGGATGGGAACAGAAATCAAACCAAAAAAAAAAAAGATAGCTACTAAGTTCAACTTTATCCCCGAACCCAGTTCCAACTAGAGTAAAGATAGTCATTATAATGAAGAATCGGAATGAGTAAAACCTACCAATAAAGAGCCTTCAAAACAAGGTCGCATGGGCCCCCAAACCTTGGGTTACATGGGCCCTTGTGGAAACTAGCAAAAGGCATAATTTTAAAGCTCCAATAACTCCTCCATACAACAACCATTAAACCCATGAACAGGTAAAAATGTGAAACCCTAATCCACATGATACCGTATTTGTAAAAACTAGGGCATGATGAGAAACTATGAGAAACCACCCAAAACCACTGTGATAAAAACTAGAATAGGGTTTCATATAGAAATTCATTACCTGAGCAAGGAAACCCCTTCAAAAATTGAAACCCTAGTCAAAACCAGAGCACAACAAATAAACCCTGTCACGAAAGTAACAGCCGAACCAAACGACAAAACAAAAAGTGACAAACGGAGAGACAACAGAACAAAACAAAACAGGACAGAAAAGAAAGAAAGAACCGAATAGACCAAACAAAAAGAACAAAAACAAAGACCAAACCAAGCAAACAAATTCACAGAAAGAAACCCATGAAAATGCCAAAATGACACAAGTGAAAGAACAAAACAAAAGAAAGAAAAGACAAGGAACCTACCTCAAGATGCTCCTTAGAATTGATCAGATATTCATAATGATTTGCTTTGCAATTTGCCTTGTAATCGCCTCAATTCTCTTGAGAGTTTCCTGGTCGTAATTTGCTCAAACACTTTGTATAATAATAGTTTAATGAGATAATTTAGGCATAATTACACCTTTAATCAACAATTCGTGTGTGCGAACCATCTGCATTTAATGCCATAAATGCGGTTGATCGGGGTAGAGCAAATGATGTGGTCAAATAGTTAAGTCAGGTCAATAGAACATCATAAGGTAAGGCAAAGTCAGAGCTAGGTGAGAAACAAGATAGAGAAACTAACAAAAGTTCCACATTTCACTTCCCACCCCTATTCTAACTCTGACAAAAGAACCGACCAAAAACAACAAATGGAGGCAGGAGCAGAGACAAAAAAAAATGGAACCTTCGCAAAGTTCAAAGTTCAGGAGCAGAGACAAAAAAAAATGGAACCTTCGCAAAGTTCAAAGTTCAAAGTTCCATTTTGATTTTGGATCTGGTCCTGACAAAAGAAAAGAACACAAGAAAAAAAAGGAAATGACGGAAGGAACAAGGGAAAAGACCAACAAACAGAGAAGGGAAAAGAAAAAGGTGGAGTCAGAGTCAGAACCATATATGAACTGGAAATCTCGAAATAGTTCCATGTCTAGACTTGGTTCCGGTCCCGGTTCTGGCAGAACAAAGATGGACTTAGGAGCAAAAAAAAAGAACTCCTAAGATCCATCCGACAACAAAAGACAACCAAAACAAAAGACAAAAAAGGGGGACCCATTTTTATTCCAATACAAAATGGGGTGGTTATGCAAGGCATAACAAATGGTGACTCGGCTGTGAAAATGGTTTACCCATTTTTAAGATATTTAAAGAATTCAATCACCTAAAAACTTATAATTTATGAGACATGTTAACTCAAGTGTGATTAGAATATTTAAGTAAAGTTGAGCTGGAATCTGAAATGTAGGACCAACATAAAACTACTACTTGAATCTGAGTGTGTACATGCTTATGGTGCATCCTTCTTTATTTGAGCTTTCTCCACACCTGAACAACTATATCTACTATCCAAGCTACATAGGTTGAGTCCTTCAACTGTCGTGCAATAGAATCCTGGGTATTGCTCTGCTGCCAGTCAGGTGTCCATAGCCCCGACAGAGATACCTCTAGTTCTCTCAAAGCATTGCTCTACTACCAGTTAGGCGTCCATAGCCCTGATAGAGATACTTGAATTACCCATTTAGTATTGAGTTTTCCTTTATTGTAGTGCTTCTCTTTTCTTCTTTTTTTTATATATATCTCTTTTACAGGCCTTACTTGAAAAAATTCTTTTCAAAAACCTTTTCAATACATAGACTTTAATAGTCTAAGATGTGGGTTGAGAACTACAGTGGATCCTATGACAGTCTTAGGGAAATAGATTTTTCACTTGAATCAAAGATATAATCACCCTGAGATGAATAGGCACTTTATAGTTGGATGTTTTATCTATTTTGTGACAGATTTCAATGATAGTTCATGGAGGTTATCTACAATATACCTTACTCCTAATAACCTTCAGACTCATGCTAAAATGACCATAAGACATGAGCTTTAGAACAAGATCTTTCAACACATATGCCCAAAAATACCTAAACCAATTTCTTTCCTAGTATCCACAACATTCTTTGAATAACAACCCCAATGTTTAAAGGTTGAAAGAAAAGAGAATCCCCAAAGAAAAACACAACAACAAACACAAAACAACAAAGGAAACAAACATAAAAGATAGAAACAACAAATGAACAAAAGGAAGCAAAAGGAAGTAAAAGGACCAATAATTACAGAAAATACATATATACAATTAGTTCAGAAACTCAAACCTTCACAAGCCAAAGTAATGCTTGAGAAAATGCCCATTGACTGGCAATGGAACAGGTTCTCCCGTCAAGGTGCTCAAATGGAAAGCGTTCTCACCCAAGATCTCGGCTACTTGATACAGACCTAGCCAGAGTTTATCAAATTTCTGATGATCACCCTTTTTCTCCTTGGCCTTGTCCAACAACAATACAAGATCTGAGATTCTAAATGCCTTATTCTTAGCTCTTTTGTCAAACCAACTTTTGACAACAGCTTGATGCTTGAAAAACTGCTACAAAGCAACATCTCTCTGTTCTTCCATGTTCAAAAGGCTATTTAGCCTCACCTCAATCGAGTCATCTTTTGTATAAAATTCCTCAATGAACTTAAGAACAGGTATCTGTAAATGTATGGGAAAAACCAGATCTTGGCCATAAACTAGTTTAAAAGGGGAATTTCCTAGGGCAACCTTAATATGAGTTTGATCTGCCCATAAGGCAAATCTTAACTGGGTATGCCAATCCCTAGGGTTACTTTCAAGTAACTTCTTTATAACTTCTAAGAAGTTCTTGTTAGTAGATTCTACTACACCATTTCCCTGAGGATAATAGTTAGAGGAATACTTCAATATAATCTTGTGTTCATAGGCCCATTGTATAAATTTAGTAGATGAAAAGGTAGGGCCATTGTCACATACCAGGGAAAAGGGCACTCCAAACCTGGTAACAATGTTTTCAATGAGAAATTTAATAACCACCTTAGTGGTGTTGTTCTTGCATGGTTGAGCCTCAGTCCAATGGGTGCAATAGTCTGTAGCAGTCAGGATGAATTTGTGCCTTGTAGAAGAATTAGGATTAATCACCTCAACAAAATCTAGTGCCCATTGGGCGAATGGTCTTACAACATATACTGGTTGTAGAGGCATGGTTGGATTACACTCCTTTGATGCAGAGGTTTGACATGTATGACATTTCTTGACGTGTTGATGTGCATCCCTGAAGACATGAGGCCAATAATATCCTGATCTAAGGATTTGATGAGCCAAAGAGTTTGCTGATTCGTGTCTTGTGCCATGCCTACCATGGAATTCAACCATGGCATGTTTAGCTTCTTGTTGATCTAGACATCGCAGGTATAGTCCCTCATAATTTCTTCTATATAGAGCTCCTCCCTTGAGCATGTAATGAGCACTCTTCATCCTTAGTGCCCTTCTCTAGGTAGCATTCATCCCTTCTAGGCATCTGTTATTTAGAAGAAAGAAGATCAAGTCCGTATACCATGGGTCCTTGGGAAATGAATGCACAGTATATTGCTGACAGGTAATATTCTTGTCAACCTCTGCCATGGCCTTTGATAAACCTTGTCCTCGGACAAGTTTCATTGGAAAGATCTCTAAATCATATTCTTGGAGAATAGCCATCCACTTGCCTCTTCTTTTCCCCAATTCACTTTGCATAAGGAGAGACTTAATCACTGGATCAGGCACTATAACAATAACTTGGATTCTCAAAATGTAATGCCTAAAATTTTTTACTGGTCGCACTAATGCAAAAGCCTATTTTTCCAAGGGTGGGTACCTGACTTCTCATTCTTGAATGGCGAGCTCATGAAAGCAATTGGTCTTTCATCTCCTTCACCTCTGCATTGTGTTAGGACTGATGCACATGAATGATCAGATGCAAATGAATAAATATAAAAAGGCTTTAAGTAATCTAGGCTAGTCAAGGCCAGCACCTCAAATATTGATTGCTTGATATGCGAAAATGAAAATTTAGCCTCATTGCTCCATTCAATTTTAGCATCTTTCTTCATCATCTTGTTGAGGGGCTTGACAATTTCTGCAAACCCTGTTATGAATTTCCTTACGAAATTAATCCTCCCAAAGAAGGACCTCATCTCCTTTTTGTTTCCTAGCATTGTTAATTTCAAAATAGCCTCAACTTTGTCGGGATCTATGGATAATCCCTTTTCAGATATTACATGCCCTAAAAGTTTCCCTTCAGAAACTCCAAAGACATACTTCTTGGGATTTAGAGAGACTCCATAGCTGATACATCTTTTAAGGACCTTTGCTAAATCAGCAGCATGATCCTTTCTTTTCTTGGAAAATATTGTCAAGTCATCAACATAAATAATAATATACTTACCTATCAAATCTTTAAAAGCCACATCCATTGCACGCTGAAAGGTAGCTCCAGCGTTAATGAGGCCAAAATGACATGTGTCTATAGGAAAATGTCCCCCACTTAGTAGTGAAGGTAGTCTTCATCCTGTCCTCATGACTGACAAGCACTTGGTTATATCCAGAATAGCCATCTAAGAATGACATCATTTGGGAACCATTAATAGTTTGTGATACCTCATCAAGAGAAGGAAGTGGATAGTTATCCTTCTCCGAGGCCCTGTTCAAATTCCTGAAATCAACACACAACCTGATCTCCCCACTTTTCTTACGCACCAGAACTAGATTGGCAACCCATGTGGAATGCCTTATGGGGAAGATTATTCTTGTTGAAAAGAGCTTTTGCACCTCCTTTTGTATTAAAGGCTCGATCAAAGCATTGACCGGGTGTTGCTTTTGACAAAAGGGCTTGGCTTTTGGCTTTAGGGGTATTGTGTGTGTGATCACAGAGGTGTCAAAGGTCTTCAAATCCTCATAACTCCAGGAAATCACTACAATATCTTCTTTTAACACCTTGATTATTTCATTTCTAATTTCCTCAAGGCAGGTCTTACCTATAAGAACATTTCTTTCAAGGCCCAAATTAGCCAGATTAATCAATTTGTATTTCCCCTCTTCACTTTACATCGGCACTCTTTCCTGAGCCCGAGGATCAGAATCAAATATCCTTTCTAATGCTACCATCCCCTTGGGGATGCTGTTACTCTTTAAGTTCATTACTCCTTCCATATAACAATCTCCAGGGTCCCATTCTCCCTGATCTCTATTTGACTCATCTATGATCTATCCTTCAAATACATATGAACTTTCCAAGAAGGAAAGTATGTGTTGGTCATCATCGAAGACCTAAAAATTCTAAACATTGTCAAGGACTGCAGGGATTGAAACTAGCTCTACTAAAAATCTTTTCAATTTGGAATCCTGCATGGGCTCCAAAGAACTAGTAGTGACTGCCAAAGCATCTACAATCTAATTTTTCTCCCTAGGAATCAGAGTAATTCCGAAAGCATGAAAGTCCTCTATCAGATTCCAAACCCTATTTCTGTAGGCAACCAATCTTTTGTTATGGCAGGTATATTGGTTGCAAACCTATTTGACAATAACTTCAGAGTCCCCCAGCACCATAAGAGATGTGACCTTCTTCTGATGGGAAAACATTAAGCCTCTAGCCAGTGCTTTGTACTCTGCCACATTGTTTGTGCAACCAAACTGTAGCCTATAGCAAGCAAAGTAGGTCTTCCCTTTTGGATTGGTTAATTCTACCCCTGCTCCACTTCCTGATTTGGACTTGGAGCCATCAAATTTCAAGATCCATAACTAATTTGGGGTAGGGATCTCCTTCTTTTTTTGGCCTACAGTCTTTTGCTTGGTAGAAGTACATGGCAACTCGAACTGGTGCTGATCATCAGTACTTGAAAGTAGCTAGGAGCACAATTCATCAGAAGATTCCCTTGAATTGAAAGTTTGTTTAGGAAGTGATTCCTAAATTTCCCCTTGAGCTAGGTCATGATTTGGTACCTTCATCATCAATGCCCTGGGAATTGGAAGGGTTTCGGGAGTAGGTGTAATCAGCAAAGACTAAGATTCCTTAGTTTCTTGTGGTAATTCAGAACACAGAACCTGAATCTGCTCGAGTTGAGAAGGTGATTCCCTCTAAGCAGAGCCGGCTCTCATAAGGATGGTTGCATCCTTAGCTTGGAATGGAAATTCATTAATAAGGGCTTGTGACACTCAACAGTTTCTTCTACCTGGGAGACATGTTCTAAAATATCTACATAGGGTTGGCAAGTTAATTCAAAGTGATTATGGTAATGCACCCTACACCAGTTAGGAAGTAAGAGACTCCACATATCGACTTCTTCTCCTAGTACCAGCCTGTCCTATTGTAATTTTCGTGTTAGGACTTGCTGATTAATAGTAATCATTGGGTCATTTTGCTGGGAAAGGGGTGAGTCATGAAAATGAAGTACTGAAAAGGTCATGATCTCCTCCTGTTTGTAAACTCCTATCTCAGTTTCAAAATAGGCTACCTCATTAGGGGTATTATATTCAGTGATCATGTGCTTGAGCCTAGGCTCACTTTCAATTCTGATTTGGCTTGCTATTCCTTTCCAGGGTAGCCACATGTGTGAGAAATCCAAAGACAAATATCCACCTAGGCTTTTCATCAGGTCTCTACTCAAGAGCATACCATAGGTTTCTGGGATATCTGCAACTTGTACATCCACATAAGTTTGGATCCTTGGATCGGAACCAATCTGTACATGAATGATTTTAAGCTCTCCTACCACATTAACTTTCATTTTATCTAACTGGATAACCTTTTTATTTGTCTGGAGTGGGCTCAGACCTAACTTCCTACAAATGGAAAAGGGCATAGCATTCCCCGACGCCCCAGAATCTAGAAGATAGTTATGTAAATTCTTTCCAAAAATTATCAAACTTAGCAAGAAAGGTGGTGTACCAATCTTACCTTTTTAGAGAGCTGCATTCATCTCATTAGTAGGAGTCACCTTTTCTTTTCCTCTCGACCTATCTGCTTCCCCCAAGGCTTTCAACAAGATTTCCTTTTGAGCAGGGCACCATTTCAGAACATCAAAGAAAGACATTCAAGTCTTCTGCCTCTACATTTCTATAATAAAATAAAAATTTGAAACATTCCTAACCTAATATTTAGGAATTGAAAATGGATTACCTTTGTTCTAAGAATCTGTTGGTCCCTTTGGTGGTGGTGGATTATTGTCAGCATTCTGATTCGGGGGAACCATGTTGTTAGGAGGGGCAGAGGTCGTGAATGGCCCTCTGTTCTGATTTCTAAGGAAGATGTCTCCCTTGGTTTGGAAGGCTTGGGCATCATAGACATCTTCTACCACTTCATTGTCCTCCTGATTGGGAAATGGAAGTTCTTCCTCAAAGATATCATATGCCATGGCAGTGTCAGTAGATCCACCAAATTTGTTGAATGTACCATGGAATGGAGCATCAGCTTGGGCAATCTTAACCATTTTTTCCATCTCTAGACAATTTACCTTAGAATGTACTACAATTTCATGTAGCCTACACCAATTAGTCATAAGGTTGAGGTCCACCACATTAGCAGTGTGTGAGCTCTTGTCTCCTGCTTGATAATTGTGGGACACTCCTCTGTTATTGGGTCTGGTATTCCATTGCCTATTATTACTAGGCCTTTGATTGTATCCTCTATTCTGATTTTGATAGTTTTGGTTAGAGGAGTTTTGGTTCTAGAAATTCCTATTAGTGTTCTGATTGGAATTGGAATAACCATTCTGGTTAGGATAACCCCCTGATTAGAATATCCTCCCTGATTCTGAGAACCTTGGTTCTAGTTTTGAGGGTGATTTTGTCTGAATTGAGCCATGTCATTAAACATCTAAGACAACATCTTCTTGAGAGTCTCCATCTCATTGGTCAGTTGGAGAGTCTTTTCACTTTCTACATTCTTCACAGCGAAAGATGAATTAACTGAATTTGATCCTCCAACTTGATTTTGGTAATTTTGATTTTGCTAGGAGGAGTCCTATGGACCATTATTAAAAAATGGTAAAGGAGGTGAACCTTGGAATTCAGACATGGGTCCGTATTGGGAATAGGACATCCCTGGGACCGTATTGAATAGCAGGGGTGGATTGGACATTGGGTACCCTAAAGGAGGGACAACTCCTCCTAGACTCCCACTTTGCAGACTGATCTGCTATTGCAGCTGAATGGCAAGATGATATACCTTAACCAAAGTGTCAATTTCATTAGCACGATATGTCTTTTTCAAGAACAAGCCAATTAGAGGGTCCATAACCCTTAGATATGCCAAGATGGCACTGTTTTCTGCCACTAGGTAAGGATCCTGTAACCTTCGGTACATTCTCTAGAACCTGGTGTTGAATAGAGGTAGCAGTTCATGGTGTTCCTTCCTTATAGTGGAAAACTAGTGGTAAAGGATGGCATGGTCTACATAAACCCTGAACTGGTTAATGAAGGCATTCTCTAAATCCATCCAACTCAGAACTGACCCTTGGGGTAAGTTCAGGTACCAATTGTACACCATGTCTCCCAACAAATAGGGAAACAATTTGCACACAACGTCTTGATGAGCCACCTGAGCATAGGTACAAGCATCTTTAAATGCTTGTATGTGCTCCTCGACACTTCTCGACTCCCCATGCATGTACTTGGGACAAAACCTCTCTGGGTTCTTTGGGAGATTGTGTATACCTCCAGGGATAGTCCCTAATGGTGAAGGGTTATTAACAAAGTAAACCATAGGTCTTGGTGGTGATAGAGGTCAAGCAGGTTGTGGAATGGGTGAAAGTGGTTGGTCAGGTGGTGTAGATTGATTTTGTGGAAACCCAGGTGGAGTGAGCGGTGGTGATAAAGGTTGGACCAAGACTCTACGAGCCCGGGGCCTATGCCCAACAGGGGTGTGGAGTTCAACAAATAGTTCACGATTCTGAGATCTAAGAACTCTCTCAAACCTATCTGGTGAAAATGACCCAATGCGAGCCAGCTTGTTCTTTAGGCCCTCCTTCTAGCACCAGATCTGTTGATGGTCAAAACAACACAACAACATTAAACATAATATTACTATTCTATTTCTCCTGAAAGAGAAAGACAACATATAGCAATCTAACTGCCAAGGTCCTGGTAATTGGTTCTCAACTGTGCTGACATTGCTCAATGGTCAATGTGGTTGTAATGTTCAAGGGGCCTTTGTTGGTAATAAAGAACAAGAGTGCATAACATCGGGTAGTTTACGTTTGAGGGGTTTTAAGCAAAAGAAAAAGATGAAACCGAGCTTTAAACCACATAAACATGAATAAAATCCTTATGTATCCAAACATGCAGATCAACAATGAGTGTTCATTTTACCTAACCACAATTACAGCAAGATGCAATCCATATAATAAACTACGCTACTGCAGACATTCCATAATGCTAATTCAGATATCATCACCATTCACTAAACTTACTTAAAACAAATTGTTCACTCATCATTCAAAACGCAGATCAAAATGAATACAATAACAATTCAATTCATAGATAATCCAATGATATGACCTTGAATCTGGTTCCTTCTATTGATTTTCATCAAATAAAGAACAATTAAGCACAACAAAAACATAGGTGTATGGATTAATCATATATCATTAACCTTATCCAAAAATGGATCCAAAATTTAAAAGTCTTGACATGAAAACATATGAGAACTTGTAAAATCGAGCCTTTTACTAAACTATTTAGAGTATCTTTCTAAAATATTGAAAATCCTAAATCTAGTTTTTTATCTCCTATTCTCAGGTGCCTGATCTTTCTTCAATTAGCTAACCTTTAAAAAGTAGATTCTAATGGTACATATAGAGTGCCATGCACATGAATTTCTCAATCATTAATCCAGATCCACAATTCATGGAGTTAGAATTGAACATAGAAGTGGACCTAAGAACCCCTTTTCAAGGCTGATTACATCATTGTAAGAAGGAGAATCTGATACTTCAAGAAGAAGATAAAGCACATAGATCAGACTTAGAGTAAAGCTTACGTCAACATCCACAGAAAGGGGAGAAGAGAAAATGGAGTATGATGCCAAGAGTCAATTACTCTTGCTCTGAAATGCTCCTGAATGTACTAGTCATAACTGGAGAATACCTGCTGAAGAGTATCCAAATCTAGGCCATCCAACCAATCACCTTCAAATTTGATTCTTTTAAACTCCGCAGAAACCAAACTTTGCGTCTCCTTTAGCTCAATCAGCTCCTTTCTGGTAGTTCTTATCTCTTCCCAAATATCCATAAACTGATCGAGTAATAAACTCTCTCCATCATCTCCCTTTTGCATTATTTCCTCAAACCTGCCCCTCCATTTCTCCCTTAGTTTATCCAAAGATAGGCCTTCTTTGTTTGAGGGATCTATGTTGATTATAATGGCTACCACTACCTCTAACTTAACCATCTATTGATGCAAGTCCTTGGTCATTTCTCGGACCTCTTCCTGCTACCCATGCATAACTCTAGATTTGTATCTTATGATACTCAAAGTCTTTTCCACAAAATCTTCGTTACCTTACTCAAGAATTGAATATTCTAACAAGACAGATTTGGGCACTTTACTAATATCCTTCGGCCTTTTAACATATTCTTTGTATTCACCATCTTGCTTGTCCAAATCGTTACCTTGTTGGTCTAGATCTTCTGCTAACTCAAGAGCAGCTTCATGAATCTTAGAGCCTTCAACAAGAATATCATCAACCTCCTGATTAGGCTTATCCAACCATTTATCCATCATTCCCACCTTGCTTTTCATCTAAATCAAATCATCAGTTTCCCTCTTTGTTAACAAGACTGGGAATTTAGGAGATGCAACCTGTTGAGAAATGGGACTAGAAACATCCTTCAAGAAACCATGAAGCTGATCCAACTGAGCCTTAAGCTCATCTTTCCTTTTCTTGTCCTTGATCATCTGGGTTTTGGTTGAAGAGGCCACAATATCAATCAAGCTCATTTGTTGATTCCTTGTAGGCTTTCCCAAATTTACTGCTCCCAACTGATAATAAGTCATTTGCATGTCATTGTGGTTCTTTTCCATTACAAGAATGGCACATTCAACAATGATCTCTCCAGCCTCAGTAAGCCTCATGCAGTGAAGAACCTAAGACTTTTTCTTTTATTTCTCTTTTCCAATCTCCTTCATCATTTCTTCCCAGTTCAACGGTTGTGGTTGAACAACTGGTTTTATTTCCAAATCCAACTTTAGCCAAGTTGGAGCAATAGGGGTAGTGGCTGCCTAGGCTGAAGAGGAAGTAACAGTGGTGGAAGACAGGGGTTGCAACAATGTAAGGTTTGGTTGAGAATCAACCTCTTGCACATTTTGTTGATCACCTTGCTCCGCTTCTATTGCTAGCTTTTTGGCTTCCTCTCTATCCTTCTGATATTGCAACCTCTTAGCCTCCAGCTCTTGCCTTAAAAATTAATCTTCTTCTTTCTTCTTTTCATACATTTCATCTCGCTGCTTTTTCAATGTTTCAACATAATCCCATGCTTCCTTGGATTTCTTTGCATATTCAGCCCTCTCAGTAGCCTCTTGTTCCCTTTTCAGGCATTCTTGCTCTTCCCTCTTTCTATAGGCCTCCTCTTGTTCCTTGAGTTTAGCTTCAACAACTTCCTTTTCTCTTCTTTGCTGAGCTTTTTCCTCTTCAAGATCATGAATTTTCTGCTGCAATACCAACCTATCCCTTTCTTCTTGAAGTTTGAATTATTGTTCCTTTTGTTGTTGCTATTGAGCTAACTCATCGGCCTTCACTTTATCTTCTAACTCATTTTGCTTAGCCGCCAACTCAGATTGTGCTCTGGCCCCTTCTTGTAGTTTATTTGATGCCTCAACTTGTGCTCTAGCATCGAATTCTCTTTTTTCCTCCTGAAAGAGTTTCCACTGATCCTCTTCAGTCAACATGTGTTCAATGCTTGCATCACCCGTCATATCCAAAGATGTTGATACATGATGCTCTTTATCTGAGGGAGTCTTTTTTGAATCTGTTTTTATATTATGTATCTCCACCTCATCCTCCATTTGCCTCAAGGCTTCTGCTTCGCCATGAAGATCTCCCATTGATGATTCATGACCTAACTCCTGTGTATTAAAGGGTTGAGTAGGTGCCTCTTTTGTAGCAGATGTAGAAATAGTTCCCTCCATAGTTGTTTCATCTTCATGCACCTCTAAAAAGCCCTGAGGAACCACCTCCTCTTCTTGCTACTTAGAAGGCAAAAACTCCAAGGGTTCCTTAGGTGCCACCCTTCTTTTTACCCTTTTGTACCCCTGGGTGGTACCATCCTTCCTCTTCTTTGATGATGATGCCTCATCCTGATTAACCCTTAAACTTACCCATTGGATACTCCTATCGAGCACTGGTCTGGCAATCTACATTATATCAATTGTCTCATTTGCACTCCAATTAATTGGATCAAGATCCTTGGTTCCAATATTATCTGCATCATATCTAGGATCCAAAACTATCCCATCATCAAATAATGTATCAGGAATATCCTCCTTTATCCCAAACTCAATCATGAATGGGATAGATATCCTTTCATAATTCTTCTTTCATAGATCATAGTCATCCTGCAAGTCCTGCCAAAAATCCTCCAATATATTGAAGTGCTTCTCAAAAACACTGGGGAGCAAAGCCCTTATCTTGTGCTTTGGATCATAGTATTTCCTAGCAGTGTACAAGCCCAACTTCAGATAAGCTAATTCATCACAAACAACCTTACTTGCCTGAATGTGTGGACAACAAAAGGCACCTGGTCTTATGTTTATTACTAAACTGGAGGTTTACAGCCAAGGCTTGATAAATAAATTCCATTAAGATGATTCTATCACCACAACACCTGGGTAGCAAATGGGGATGATCATCGAAGCCTGCTAACCTAAAGTAAGTGAATGTGGGGTACTAGATAAACCAGTGTCCCCATTCATTCACGAAAGCCATTGCCTCCCTGCTAAGTCTATACCCAACATCACCATTAAGTTTATTGATAATGACATAAAGAAAAGCATTATTTACCCTCCTATAATATTGCTCTGATGCCTGGAAGGTGAGCTGGTTATAATGCTCCCACACCTTCTTCTGTCCTTGGGCTTCTCCCAATATACCCACTATTTGAAGTCTAGGAAAGATCGCCACTCAGGCAGCTACATAGACCACATAGGAGGTCATAAAGAAACACTTGGTTTCTCTCACCCTCATCATCTAATTGTGAATGCTATCAGACATTATCATTGACCAATCAAATTTTTGCCTCCCATCTAAAACAAATTGGATAAAAGGAAACATCCATTCCTTAAATAGTGAAGCATCCCTCTTCCCAAACACCCTAGATAGGAACATGATTATATCTCCAATTTCTTTACTAAAATCCACCCTCTTTGGTTGGTCTGGAAGCTTGGTTAGAGATTTCTTCTCCACTCTCATCCAAGTATTATTCATGTAGAGTCTATTCCTCTCCTTGTTATCACTGTAAAGCTTCAGAGGCTTTGCCTCATTTAATTGTCTAGGACTCTTGGGATCAGGCATATGAAACAAGAATTTGATCATTAGTGGTGTGAAGTCAATAATGACATTTCCCTTCACATCCACACACTACCTAGTAGCAGGGTTATATGCTCCAGCTGCTGCAAGAATCAACTTTGGGCATTGAACAGATAGAGGGAAGAGTGCAACATGTGCCAACCCGAATTGAACAATCCTTTCTGTCCTTGGTGTGACCTGCTCCTTAGTGAAAGTCTCCTCAAGCAATTCTTCATAGTTGAAAGGACCCAAATTGGTGTCAATAATATCAGTCCAATCAGAATCAATTTTGCTAGCTATGAGGATAGCCTCCCTATGTTTACATCGCAATGTATATGGGAGCTATTCCACTTTGATCTTCTTTGGCCTAGATCCCTGCCATGAAGTTTCCCCTAGTTGGCTCCTTTGAGAGGCCTCATTTGATACTCTTGACATCTCTTAATACCTTCAACAATTCCCTATATTAGACAAACAAAGCATCTAAGTTAGTCAATTATATAACCATTGCTCCATCCTCCTAAGATAATACTTAGTCAAACTATGCCTTTATCAGAAGCGGGACCATAGAAGCATCAGGAATAAACAATGTTTCATATTATCTAGCGGGGCCGGGATCGGGAATGGATACTGAACAAATGAAGTATATGGTGGGACCGGAATGGGAACTAGACAAGACTATAACGGAGTTGGGGCCAAGATGGGAACTAAAACATGCTCAAAAGCGAGACCAAGACAGGAATTGGAGCAAAAAACAAACATGGTTACCAAGTTCAACCTCGTCTCCGGACCCGGTTCCAACAAAGAGTAAAGACACTGACATCATAAGAAGGAATGGGAATGGATCAAAGACAAAGTCAGAGTCGAGGCTAGGAATGGAAATCAAACCAGAAACAAAAGATAGCTACTAAGTTCAACTTTATCCTCAAACTTGGTTCCAACTAGAGTAGAGATAGTCATTATAATGAATAACAGGAATGAGTAAAACCTACCAATAAAGAGCCTTCAAAATAAGGTCACATGGCCCCCCAAACCCGAGGTTACATGGGCCCCTACAAAAACTAGCAAAAGGCCTAATTTTAAAGCTCCAATAACTCCTCCGTACAACAACCATTAAACCCATGAACAAGTAAAAACATGAAACCCTAATCCACACGATACCCTATTTGTGAAAACTAGGGCACGGTGAGAAACCTTGACAAACCACCCAAAACCAACATGATAAAAACTAGAATAGTGTTTCAAATAGAAATTCATTACTCGAGGAAGGAAACCCCTTAAAAATTGAAACCCTAGTCAAAACCATAGCACAACAAACGAACCCTATCACGAAAGTGACAACTGAACCAAACGACAAAACAAAAAGTGACAAAGAGAAAGACAACGGAACAAAACAAAATAGGACGGAAAAGAAAGAAAGAACCGAACAGACCAAACAAAAAGAACAAAAACAAAGACCAAACCAAGCAAACAAATTCACAGAAAGAAACTCGCAAAAATTCCAAAACGACACAAGCGAAAGAACAAAACGAAAGAAAGAAAAGACAAGGAACCTACCTCAAGACACTCCTTAGAATTGATCAGAAATTCGCAATGATTCGCTCTGCAATTTTCCCCATAATCACCTCAATTCTCCTAAGAGTTTTCCTGGTCGTAATTTGCTCAAACACTTCATATAATAATAATAATGAGATGGTTTAGGCATAATTACACCTTTAATCAACAATTCGCGCATGCGAATCGGCTACATTTAATGCCATAAATGCGGTTGATCGGGGCGAAGCAAACAACGTGGTCAAATAGTTAAGTCAGGTCAATGGAACATCATAAGGTAAGGCAGAGTTGGAGCCGGGTTAGAAACAAGATAGAGAAACTAACAAAAGTTCCACATTTGACTTCCCACCCCGGTTCTGACTTCAACAAAAGAATCGACCAAAAACAACAAATGGAGGCGGGAGCAGAGACAAAACAAAAATGGAACCTTCGCAAAGTTCAAAGTTCAAAGTTCCATTTTTATTTCGGATCTGGTCTCGACAAAAGCAAAGAACAACACAAGAAAAAAAAGGAAACAACTGAAGGAACAAGGGCACATACCAACAAACGGAGAAGGGAAAAGAAAAAGGCAGAGTTAGAGCTGGAACCATATCTGAATTGGAAATCTTGAAATAGTTCCATGTCTAGACTTGGTTCTAGTCTCGGTTCCGGCAGAACAAAGATGGACTTAGGAACAAAAACAAAGAACTCCTAAGATCCATCAGACAACAAAAGACAACCAAAAAAAAGACAAAAAAGGGGGACCCATTTTTATTCCATCACAAAATGGGGTGGTTATGCAAGGCATAACATGTCCATGTAGTTGATTAGAATAGACAAAGGTTAGATGCAAAAAGTGAGTCATGTATTTTTTTTGGATATAGTGAGGTAAGTAAGGCTTATAGATTTTATAATCCTCTCACTAATAGGATTATTGTGTCAAAAGATGTGATATTTGATGAATGGGGAGTTTATGGTCATCAAAAAATCCATATGGAGAAGTCAAAATATCTTTTAAATGATATTATTGTTGATGATGTTGATCATGAGAAACCCACTAATATTTATGTTCCAAGTGCTACAAATCCATCAAGTAGACCCTCCTCTAGTTGTTCAATTCCAATTGAAAATCCAACTTCAACTCCAAGTTCTAGAAGGAAGGTAAGAAGTTTGAGAGATATTTATCAAAGGAGTGCAAATCAAGCACAGGAAGAAAATCCAATAGGTGAGAAAGTTAATTTTGCTTTACTTTGCAAGGCTGATTTTGAACCATCATGTTTTGAAGATGCAAGTACTAATGAGTTTTGGGTGCAAGCAATGAAAGAAGAGAGGATTCCATTCACATGAATGAAACTTGGGAGCTTATAGAGCTTCCACATGACAAGAATATTGAAACCAAATGGTTCTACAAGATTAAGTATAATAGTGATGGGAGTGTTGAAAGACACAAGGAAAGATTGGTTGCCAAAGGCTTCACCCAAAAGTATGGGATTGGTTATGAAAAGAAATTTGCATCGGTTGCAAGACAAGAGACCATAAAATTCTTGATTTCATTAGCAACTCAAAAGAATTGGAGCATACATCATATGGATGTGAAAAGTTCCTTCTTGAATGGGTACTTAGAAGGGGAAGTGTACGTAGAACAGGCACACGATTTTGAAGTACAAGGAAAAGAAGATCAAGTCTAAAATTTGAAGAAGGCTTTGTATGGCCTCAAGCAAGCACCATGAGCATGGTATGCTAGGATTGATGGATATTTTCAAGAGAATGGCTTTCAAAGAAGTAAGAGTGAACCTACCCTTTACTACAAATGGGAAAGGTAATGGTATTCTTATTGTAAGTTTGTATGTTGATGATTTTTTGTATATGGGTAGTAGTTCTAAGATGAAAGAATTTGAGATGAAAGATCTTGGTTATATGAAATATTTTCTAGGAATGGAGATTTATCAATGTAAGAATGAAATTTTTATTTTCCAAACCAAATATGAAAAAGATATGTTGAAGAATTTTGACATGGTTGATTGTAAGCCACACTCCACTCCAATTGCTCATGGAGTTGTGTTGTGTAGAGATGATGGTGCTAAAATTGTTGATGGGACTACTTATAGAAGTATTGTTGGGAGTTTGATGTTTCTAACCCGCACAAGGACTTATATTGCATATTCAGTTTCACTTTTTTCAAGGTACATGAAAAATCCATCATAAATACACATAAAGGAAACCAAGAGAATTTTGAGGTATGTGAAAGGAACTCTAAATTTTGGTGTTCATTACTACTCTTCTAAAAAGTTCAATCTTGTTGGCTTTAATGATTCAAATTGGGGAGGTAGTATGGATGATCAATCATAAGTCTACATCTGGAAATTGTTTCTCTTTTGGTTCTAGTTTGATTACTTGGAGTTCAAAAAAATAAAATATGGTTGCTCTCTCTTCCACAGAAGTAGAGTATGTTTTGGTTACCTCAATAGGTACATAAGCTCTTTGGCTTAGAAAAGTTTTAGAAGAAATTGGAGAGAAGAAAATTTATCCTACAATAGATTTTTGTGATAATATGAGTGCCATCAAGCTAGCAAAGAATCTGGTTCATCACAATAGGACAAATAATTTTGATCTAAAATATCATTTTATTCATGAATTGGTACAAAATAAGGAAGTTGAATTGAAACATATCAACACTCAAGATCAACTAGAAGATATCTTCACTAAGGTAGTTGCAACAGTTCATTTTTTGGCACTTAGAGATCAAATTATGGGCCTTCTCAACATCAAGGGTGAGTATGTTGAAGAATGATGCTACAATAGCATGCATTACAATTTCTTTTTTTGGCTACTGCTAGTCATCAGAATAATGCATGTTACATGCAATGGTCCTTTTAAATTTTTAGTCTATTCTTGGTATCCTTGTTGTTGCCTATCTTTCAAGGTAGCTAATAATGCATATATCAACAAAATGCTCTACTCTATATTTATTTTATTCGTTCTACTTCAGAAATCTCTTTATTGGAACTATCTTTTATATATACTCATAAATAAAATAGTTTTTTGTGAGCCTGAAAAAATATTGTTCTCTGTTCAACTCTCTATTTAGCATTTTCTTTTCTTTTCTGAGTTAACTGCATTGGTTTTATCAGTTGGTTTTGGAAGTAGGGCCTATTTTAGATTCTACAAAATTTACCTTGTTTGAAATTTGTAAAAGCCTCTCGACAAGAAGTAGCATGGAAAGAAGCACCTAAATCGAGCACCCACGAATCTGCAGTTGTGTCAGCAACAGCCAAAACCAAAACACCATCATCTTTTTTAGCTATAGTGTTTACTTCATTATTGTTGAATTTTTCTTGTGCTTTTTATAATTCCAACAAATTTTCTTTGTGTGACCTGGTTGGCCACAAAACTAACAGGCACTATTTCTACCTCTGGACTTTGATCTATGTGCATATTTCAATCTTCTTCTATTATTGTTTTTGCCTCTTTCTTTACGTCTACCTCTATTGCTAGTACTTACAACAGTTAATGCATCACCAGATGAGGGTTCCCAATTTTTCCTCCACATGTTTTCACTAAGAAGAGTGGTTCCGACATCATCAAATTTTAATTTACTTTTGGCAGCCACCAAAGTGCTACCTACCATCACCTTCCCAACTATTCGGTAAAGAAAATTGTAATAATATTGCCTTGATTTCATCATCCAAATTAATGCCCACATAAATCAATCGGGTGAGTAATGTTTTGAATTCATTTGAATGATTTGACATAATCCCACCTCCTCGCATTTTCAAATTATATAATTTTTTCCTAATGAATACCTTATTCAAAGCCAATGCCATCTCGTACACTGAAGAGAGTTTATTCCACAACTCTTGCATTGTCTTCTCAACTGAAACATTAATAAAACATTGTTGGATAGTGAAAGAAAAATGGTTGCTCTTTCTTTCTTCTCTAGTTTATCCCAATCTTTTTCTGATAAAGAAACTTTCCCTTAAGCTTTTCCAGATAATGCATTTGAGAGATCTTGTTTGATGAGCAATGACTCCATTTGCACCTTCCACAAACTGAAGTTCTTACCTGCAAACTTTTCAATCTTCCATTTGTCTGCATCATCCATGGCTCCATAAATTCTTCACCGATTTCTAACATCAAGCTTCTCCATGAGGCTCTGATATCAATTCTTGATAAAAATTATAGAATCAAATGAAATAAGAAATTGTAGAAAGAAAGAACAAAGATTAAAAGATCTAAATAACATAGAAAAGAACATGATATTTATAGTGGTTCACCCAATAATGGCTACATCCACTTTCAATAGGGATTATCTCACTTTTTTAATTTTGAATGAATTACATATTCAAGCAGCAATAGCTTTATAATTTTGGTCTCATCTTCAAAATGAAAAAAATCCATCAAAATGGTCAACTTCTAAATTAGAGAATACATGCTGAAAAGAATTTTTTACAAAAAAAGAATCTGTTTCGAATGTGAGAGAAGTTGTTGTTTAAATTAGAATATTTGGGCTTTACCAAACTCAACAGTGTACAGATACATACAAAAAATTGGGTGAATGTGCTAGGTGGAGCAGAAGATAACTCATGACAAGCCTTTGTTTTTGTACCTAAAGGTGATTGGTCTATAGTAAAGGTAAGCTATCCATGTTTAGTGTTGATTTTATTATTACAAAATGAAATTTATGTACTAAAGTTATTGGATATGGAAGCTTTAAGAGATGCATAGCATGACTAGCAGTGCTAAGTAATAACAAATTAATGTGGAACATTGGGTTCCATAAAATGCATTGCTTATATGATTTTGATCTTACAAAACTCTTGATGCCTATATTATGTGTACTATAGTGGTTACATCACTTAATTAAATCTGCTTGTTTCTGTCAACAATGATATTGATGTTATAAAACATTTGTGCACCATGTGTTCTTTTGAAGATTTCTCTTATTTTCTATTTACCGACTTGGAGAGGAAATGTTATGGATTCAAACCTTGAGATGAATCCTTCCCAAATAGTTAGGATGTCTCTTTCAATCAATGTAGAAGGTGGGCCACAAGGTGTTGTTATTGGACCTAGTGAGTTCAGACTCAAAGTATATTGGGTTAAGGCCTTGAGAACAACCTGAAAATTATGTCAAGTTGTAGAATTCTCCTCTTAAAATTTCTATCTTATGGGTTGAATATTATGTTGGGAATAGTACAATGTCATTTTGAATACTTAGCACTACATGCAATGCAACCTTAGGTTCTTTTTTTTGATGACCTGAACCTTATCTTGTCCTGAAACATGCATAAGAATGACTAGTATGGGTGCGTTCAAGTTGTAGTATGATTAACAAGTGCCTGTAAACAATATTCCTGTAATGTTGACTAGGAATTTCTTGATATATATTTATTTTTATTGTCTGATGTTGGGATGAGATTTTGTTCAAGAAGAGTTGATTTCCAGACCACCATTGAGGAATCAATATATAGGGGGAGTTCATTGCATTCTAATAGGGACCCCTTTCTTAAACTGTGATCAACATTGAATGCATGCAAAACATCCCAATTTTGGTGATTATTTGTTATATACTACAAATTACATATATAATGAGTTCACCTTTTAAAATTATTTCCATTTGATCTTATCCACACATTTTCACACTACTATTGTAATGTTTATCAAGTCCCAAAATGTTGGGCATTGAGAAAAACATCTAGGATTTTTTAACACTAAATGTTTCAAAAAATGCTTAGACTTCAAGCAGAAAGAAATGATGTAGAGGGACTAATTGGATGTGTGCCTCAATGTGTGATTTTGTCTGCTGTAAATCATTAAACTATTTCCAATGGCCTAAAAACAATATAATTTGGGTAGCAAGCTAGGGCTGTCTTGACCGTGATTGCATGTCCGTTGGTCTATAATTGATTGTCATTTTCTTTAAAAAAATCCTTGATTGATGGTAATTTGATCTAGACAAATGCTTGATTGATGGTAATGTCATAAGGTGACAATTTATAAAATAATGACTACAAACTTTTAGAACTTACATTGTGAACGAGTGGCTACCTTATATTGTCTTGAATTCTTGATAGATTAATGTTTCCATCATTGATAATTATCACAAACCCAACACAATTCATTTAAAATCATTTCACAAAATTAAGACGAACATTATGAAAAATACAATTTTCTTCTTAAATTGTGTTGTCCTTGTTAGGACTAAAGCTCAAGGGTGTCATTGAATAAGCAATAACATATAGCACATAATTTGTAATGGAGTATTTAATATTGGAAAAGTAGATAAATATATCACTAGGTAGTAGGGGTAGAGGGTGATTTTATAAATATGATTTTTAAAGTGTTTTAGGCTAAGAAAATGGAAGGGATGGGGCTTAGTTCAAGGGATGGAAAGATACAAGACTGAAAAATATAGGTTTGCATTTATCTTAGTTTTTCATGAGAGCACTTGGAGAATTGTTTATGGTGGTTATGATGGGTAATAATGAAGGTGTCTATACTACAAAGAGCATATACAAATTTTAATGGAATTAAAAATTACAAACAGACCTCCGTTCAATATAGTCAACACAAAAAATATCTCACACAAAAATATCACACCCTTTATCAATAATTTAGATGACTATTTATACAAGTAAATATAAAAATATATAAAGTTGAATTACATAACTACTGGGCCACTTGAACATAATTACTTCTAACAAAAACCTAATTTAGAGTACAATGTTTATTATCCTACATACTCCCCCATAATAAGCATTGAAAAAAAATGGTCATTATTCCATATTTTCTCTCCCATAATGAACATTTTGAAGAAAATTTCCAAAATATATTTTGGAACATTATCCTTTCGTAGGGCCTCTCTTTAGCCATCTCACAAAAAAGTGATGATCTGTATTTTCAAATCATCAATACATTGACTCTATAATCAAAGATGATCAAACTACAATTAACCATCATGAATCACTCTTCTGGTGCTCACTCCAAATCATGACCATACATATTCAACTCTCCTCTATCAACAATATCCCACAATCGCAAAATCTTGATCAAACTAAATATCAATCTTGGGACTTGTCTTACAATCCAACCATAAATCTCCTTTACAAAAGCAACAAATCTGCAAAATTCAAATTCAATTATTGAATCTACTCTTCCTCATGGTATTTTACTTTTCATGATGTCTTACAAAACAATATCTATCAATCATATCAAACCTTCAAACCTTGCCTGATCACTATCATATTTGATAAATGTATATTGATATTTATACATTAATCTTTTAAACATACTTGGAATCTTTTCTCAATTCAATCCATGACACCATATACAATTCATTTGCATGCATTTTGTCATATATGAATATTTTCCATTCTCTATGCCAACACACCTTTCAAAATGATTTGTTAAACCACATATGACAAGGATGTATATCCCAACACTTATTCTTTGTATGCCATTTCTTGTTACAATGAGAACACTACACACATTCAATTTTTTGAGCAAATTTATTTGAACTTATAACACCTATAAAAAAATTCCTTTTACCTATGACATAATCAAGACCTTCATATTTTGGCTTCATAATTGAGTCAATTGGCTCTATGATTCCTTGTTCATGTTTTCCTAATCCTTGACTTGTATATCCAATCATTTTCATGATTTTGAAACCAATATTCTTCTCATTACAACTAACAAGATTTGTAAATTGAAACATACTATCATTTTCATCTTTACACTTTTCATCATAAACAAGTTCAACAATATTACACAAACCAATTGATTTATCAAAGGAACAACACAAATCTTCTATGTCATGTGAAACATAAAATTGATGTCAAACATTCAATTTCTGTTTGACATGATGTAAACAACTGATCTAATTGACCATTTTGTGCTTTCAACCTAGATTCTCATCATTCTATAATTTATTTTACCTTTCTAACTTTTTCAACTTTCTTTCAATTCTTTTTCAAGATTATAGTTTTTACATAAATATTTATATATTTTCTTGTGAACTTCATTTCAATCTGTTATCAATTTGAAATTAGATTGCAACTTTCAATAATTCTTCTAAAAAAATCTTTTTCCTCCCTTATTCTTTTAACAAACTTTCCCATTTTGCATATAATACACCTTTATTTTCTTGATTACTCCAATACATACAATATTTAAAATACAAATTTCAAAAATAACAAACCCCACACAAAAAAATGATGGATATATACCTGTAATCTTTTACAACCAATTCTAAACTCTTATTCCCCTTATATCTTCTATTCCAAAAATGAACATCATAAACTGCGACAAAACATTGCAAAATATTGTGGAAAACATACAACCTCTACTTTGAATTTGTCTATGTACTTGTTTTGTGGCTGTTAAATAAAAGTTTCAAACGATCATTCAAAATACAACTCATATGGTGCATTCAAATCTCACACACTATAATCAATCTACGCTTTTTGCTAAAAACAAAACAAGCAAATGGCAATAATAAAAAATAGCAGAAAAACCTTACTCCAACTTTCTCTTCTCCACTTTAAATTGCTGAATGAAACTAGCACCTCAAATGATCGCACACAAATTTCACATTAGATATTAGCCGCTTCAACCTTTATCCAAAAATCTACACCTTAAAATAAGGACCAAGTGGGAGACCCATAATGCGATCTTAGAATGCCATGCCTTCACACTTCAAATCTATTGTCATGCACTAGTTCATCTATATGTAGCAATGAGGGAGTGACTTGTACTTCTGTTAGGATAATGCAATCAAAATAATGACCCAATACATACAAATCCACACCAATAACAAAAAAATTTGTACATTCTTTGTTTAGAAAGCTTCCAGATAAAGAGTGGATGAATCTAAAATAAAAGGAAAGACCAAACTGATATGAATCGCCTCTTTTTAGATCTTCTTTGCACTTAGCTTCATGCTTGATCGACATCCACACATCACTACAATCGCTTCTAAAGATATGCTAACATCTCCAACAAAAGGGTTGCCTTCAATTTTCCCCTACATCACAATTGCAAGGCAGCAATCTAACAACAATAGGAGGTCTCTGCCAGTCGTTCTTTTCAGCTATCTAACAGTCTTGAGCCAATCGAGCCTTGGGTGGGGAACTTATTCCAATTTATTCCTTCTAGAGCTTTAATTTTTTTCTACAGATTTCCAATTCAAAATGGCCAGATTTGTTGATAGCGACAATGACAATGGAGGCGTACTCTTTGTCTTCCTGGCTCCATTCGACTTTATGCCCTTTAGTGCTAATTCGGGAAAATGGCTTGGTCTGGTCACATCTCAAACTGACGAAAACTCATCTAATCAAATTCTTGCTATGGAGTATGAGACATATAGGAATGACTTCTCCCACACATGCTTCTTCACACACATCATCTCAAACAATCTTCATACTCCCAAGCACAACAGTGACACAAACTCTGATATCAAATAATGGAATTAAAAAGTACAAACAGATCTCTAATCAACATAGACAACACAAAAAAATATCTCTCACAAAAATATAACACCTTTATCATCAATTTAGATGACTATTTATACAAGTAAATATAGATATATAAAACTGAATTACATAACTATTGCCATCCGAATATAACTGCCTGTAACTAAAAACTAATTTAGAGTATAGTGTTTATTATCCTACAAATTTATTTTTTAAAATGGTAATGGTATGCACACTTTGTAGCAGTAGATATAAGATAAATGAGAAAGGAATCCTTTTATGGGTATTATCTAAGATATATAATTGTTTTAAAAAGTTTAGTGGTATGTACAATTTTGAGAACTAGATATAAGATAAATGGGAAATGAATCCTTTTGATTGATGACATGTTGGAATTTGTCATTGATGTCAAAGGTGCATGAATAAGATTATTATCCTTATTGTCAAAGAGATTGTCATTGAAAGAATTCATATTTGACGAGGGAGCAAACCCGAGACACGGAAATAATGCACAGAATTAGAAAATTTTATTATTATTCAATAATGAAAATCTTACATGCAATATGGAATTCTTACATGTAGAGGATCTCAAATCCTCAAGCTCTATGATACATGCAAATTATAGACTTACAGAAAATTACCCAGATTCCCCTTTCGCAGCATGCGAACTTCTTTCCCCAAAAAGTTACCCAAAAAATCAGAAACTAGCCCATAAATAGCCCATTTTCAGTTTGGAGCCAAAAACAACATTCAAGATATGAGTTTTGGCAGTTTGACACCAAAAATTACAATTTGAAATTCAAATTTAAATTCACATTCGAAAATTAGCACATTTCAAAAATATGCACCAACTTCCGGAAGCCATAACTTTTAATCCGACTGTTGGATCTTTAATGATAATACCTTTTCGGAAAGCTCTCGAAAAGACAATGTTCTATAAAATAGGTTTATGGTTAATTACTTTGGCATTTCCGCAAATTTTTGGGCCCATCCGGAACCGTTTAGTGCCTCAAACTGGACTCGGAAGGTTTTTAGGGAAAAATCATAAACTGGAACTTGAATAACTTTCAAACCGTGAATGATCCTGACTTGATTCTTTCACCAAAGTGCTTATTTTTCTGTCCTGAACCTTCCCATAAATTTATGTCTTCCCACGCCTTAAAATTCACACTTGCTAAAAATAGCAGTTGAGTAGAAAAAGCAGAAAAGTAGTTCTGAAAGTTGGAAACTCTTATTCGACGAAAAGGGTATCCGAAAATGCATAAACATCTACAAAAGGAAAACAAAACGAAAGCATGTTTTTGGGTGATGCAAGATTGCCCTCACACCACTGGATGCTCCTGTATCAGACACCCAAGGTAATTTGAGAAGTGACCCCGTCACATCTTAGATGGTTGAAGAAAACTCAAACGGTCAACCTTTGCCTTAGACAGCCAAGATGAATCTTCCAAAGGCCTTCCTCTCCATTTCACCAGATATTCTTCATATTGTCTATTTCTAGTACTCCTTCTGACACGGCTATCTAAGATTTCTTCAATCTCCCCCTTCTTTGAAGTAGGTGCTAGAATGCCACACTGTTCCATTGTTAGTACTTTCTTTGTGCCACCTTTATGATACTCTGTCAAATCTGAAATATTGAACACAGGGGAAATGTTGACTCCATCTGACAACTCTACCTCATATACATTCCCTGGTTCATGCCTCTTCACAATTTTACAGGGACTGAACCTCTTCATCTTCAATTTGTTATAGGTTCCCACTAGAAACTTTTCTTTCCTCAAGTGGACCATCACTTCATCACCAATCTAAAACTCTTTATACCTCCTCTTCTAATCTGCCTTAGCCTTATACTGCATATTCATCTTGTTAATATGTTCTCTTACCTTCTCATGTATATTCTTGATGTTCTCTCCAAAGTCTTCAGCTTCAGCACTAGTCTTCTTGTCTTAGTCCATCTTCCTCAATTCTGGAGCGGTCCTGGGACTGCCTCCATACACAATCTGGAATTGTAATCTACTAGTGCTTCTATTGACAATTGTTGTAAGAAAATTCTGTCTGGGGCAAGATCAAGTCCCATCCCTTGGGTTTATCTCCTACCAAGTATCTCAGTAGGTTACCCAGACTTCTATTCACAACCTCAGTCTGCCCATCAGTTTGTGGATGGTGTGCAGAACTAAACTTCAACTCTGTTTTCAACTTTTTTCACAAGGTCCTCCAAAAGTATCCCACAAACTTGGTATTACGATCTGAGACTATACTCTTTGGTAGACCATGTAGTCTCACCACTTCTCTAAAGAACAAGTCAGCAATGTGAACTGCATCATGGGTCTTCTGGCATGGGATGAAATGTGCCATCTTCGAAAACCTATCAACTACCACAAATACTAAATCATTCCCTCTTCGCGTCCTTGGAAAACCAAGAAAAAAGTCCATACTTATATCCTCCCATGGCCTCTCTGGTACAAGTAAGGGCTGATACAACCTAGTATTTTGGCTCACTCCTTTCACCATTTGACATACTCTGCAACTTTGCACAAACTTCTTCACATCTTGTGATAACTGAGGCCAATAATAATGCTCACTGATAATGGCAATGGTCTTATCCCGACCAAAATGTCCTGCCATTCCTCCACTGTGCTTCTCCTTTATCAAGTTCTCCCTCATGGAACTCCTCATAATACACAATTGGATTCCCTTAAACAACATACCATCCTGGATTATAAAATCCAACCGCTCCGTTTTGTCAATGGTAACAGGCTCCTTGCAAGCTTTCCAAGCCTCTGCGAAATCAGGATCTTCAGGGTACAATGTCTTGAGTTCATTGAATCCAACCACTTCAATATGCATCTCTATCAACAATGTTTGCCTCCTCCTTAAGGCATCTGTAACCCTATTCGACTTGCCACTCCTATGCTTTAAAACAAAGGTATAGCTCTGCAAAAATTCTACCCATTTCATATGCCTCTGATTTAATTTTCCCTGAATACTCAGATACTGTAATGCTTGATGATCAGTAAACAAAATAAATTCCTTTGGTAACAAATAATGTCTCCATTTCTTTAATGCTTGAACTATTGCATAAAATTCTTGATCATATATAGAGTACTTTCTCTTTGCATCATTTAACTTTTCACTGAAATACGCAATGGGCTTACCTTCTTGGCTCATCACTACTCCAATGGCACAACCACTAGCATCACAATCCACCTGAAACACCTTATTGAAATTTGAGAGGGATAAACTGGTTGCTCTATCACCTTCTCCTTCAATAGATCAAAACTCTTTGATGCTCCAGTGCTCCACTTAAACTCTTTTCTATCCCCTCTCATTGTTTCAGTCAGGGGTGCACAAATACTACTGAAGTTTCTAATGAAATTTCTATAAAAACTGGCCAAACCATGGAAAGATCTCACCTCAGTAGCAGTTTTTGGGGTAGGCCATTCTAGAATACCCTTCACCTTCTTTGAGTCCATCTTTAGACCCTCTGCTGAGACAACAAACCCCAAGTACACTAACTCCTTTTTAACAAAGATAAACTTTTTCAAATTTATCAATAGTTTCTCCTCTCTCAACTTCTCAAAAACCCTAACAATTTGCATTAAATGCTCATCCAAGTTCTTACTGAAAATCAAAATATCATCTTAATACACAATGACAAAATTTCCCAGAAACTCTTTCAATACTTCATTCATGAGCCACATGAATGTGATCGGTGCATTGGTTAGCCCAAAAGGAATGACTAACCACTCATACAGGCACTCCTTGGTCTTGAAGCCAATCTTCCATCATCACCCTCTCAAATCCAGATTTGGTGATATTCGCTCTTCAGATCAATCTTCGTGAAGTACTGTGCTCCACTTAAACAATCCATCAGGTCATCCATCCTTGGCAGGGAAAATTTATACTTGATTGTTATCTTATTTATGGCTTGAGAGTCTGTACACATCCTCCACTCCCCATCCTTCTTTGGTGCTAGTACTATAGGTACTACACATGGGCTCAGACTCTCTCGAATCAAACCTTTTCTCAACAACTCCTGAACTTGTCTATTCAACTCCTCATTTTGTGAGCTGCCTTATTTGGCAAACTGGCTCTAGGGATCAAGTTAATTTGATGACTACTCTTCCTCATTGGTGGTAAACCCTTAGGCATGTTATAAAAAATAATCTCTTGAAACTCATCCAATAGTCTAGAAATTTCTACTGGCACCTTCTCACTATCTTCCTTATCAATTCTAGGAATCAATGCATAACACATACGCTCATGCTTCATGCCTTCTAAAAATTTCCTTCCATCAACAAAGCAAATTCTAGCACTATTCATACCTTTTCTTCATCCTTCTTCAGGGGTTTCAACTTATGACGGACTCCATCCTTCATGAGGGAATAAGTGTTTGCATGGCCATCATGTACAACTCGCCTATCGAACTGCCATGGCCTCCCCAACAACATGTGAGATGCATCCATGGGAATGATATCACATAGTAGCCCATCACGATAGTTTCTGATCTTGAACTTCACTAGGCACTGCTCATTGACCAAAACTTTGTGGTCCTTCTACAACCAAGCAATCCAATAGGGATGTGGATTCCTTTCCCTTTTTAGCTTCAACTTCGTAACCATCTCTTCTGACACCAGATTATTGGTGCTCCCACTATCAATAATGACCTCACAACATTTGTCTTCACACTTGCACCTTGTGTGGAACAAATTCTTCCTCTGTTCTGGCTCCTTCTTTTCAGTCACCAGGGCTCTTCTAACCGCTAGGGCTTCTCCCCTTTCAACATCATCTGAATGCTCGAATTGAGCCTCCTCATCTACATGTGCAACCCTTCCCCGACCTTCCGACCTTCTGTCTGTCCTTCCTTGGTGTTGTGGAAATTCATAGGATTGATGCCCTTCTTCACCAGAATAGAAACAAGTTCCTCTGAAACCACCTCTTCCAGGTCCTAGCCTAGATCTTCCTCATTCTCTACCTCTTTGATCACCCTTTTTTTGATCATGAGGGTGGTAGAAGTTACCATTCCTCTGGCTTCAACTGGTACCCACATCTTCATTTTTCCTTTCATCCTCATTTCGGTTTCTAGAAGATCCTCCACTTCCCCTTCCACTTTGACCTCCTCGTCTTTTTTGCTTGCTGTCAAATCTTTTGTTCATCTTCTCCTCAACTTTCAGAGAAAACTGGTATGCATCCTCAATCGTGGTCATTCTGACCAGGCTTAGCTCCTCTTGAATGCTCGGTCGTAACCCATTAAGATAACAGGCTACCTTCTCCTTGTTGGCCTCTGCATGGCCCGTTCTGATGATCATCTTGTGAAAATATTCTGTGTATTCTTTCACAGATCTACTTCCTTGCTTCAACCCTTGCAATTTCTTCAGCAAATCTAACTCGTAGTCTACTGGTATGAATTGCTTCTTCAGTTTCTCCACCATGCGATCCCAACTGTTGATCTTTCCTTTTCCTCTTCGATTTCTCTCCAACTGGACCTCTTTACACCAAATATTGGCATGGCCCTTCAGCTTTGTTTTGCAAGCTTAACACGATCTGGGTCATCTACTTCTTCATACTCAAAATATTCTTCTATCTCATTGATCCAATCAATCAACTCTTCCAGGTTCAGACTTCCAGAATAACTGGGGACTTCTATTCTAGGTCTTTTTTTGATCTTCGAAATGGCCCTTATCAGCCGCATCTAATCTTGATCAATTGCTTCTTCTTCCTCTTCTATGTCTGAATCTTCCACTTCTTCTTCATCCTCACTTTCTCCTCTCCTTCTCGGGTTTAACCCTCTTCTCATTTGTTCTTGCAATGCATCAATTTGTCTCTGGAGGGCTCTGAAACCCTTAGCTGCCAATAGATCTCTTCCACGAGTATTTTTTCCACCTCTGCCACCTTTGGCACCACCACACCTACTAGGAATCACTCTTGGAGGCATCTTGAAGATCTTGAACCAACAACCATGGTCCTGGTGCAAACTTCCTCATGATCGGTGATTTGTTCACATGCTCAAGAAAACCCGCTCTGATACCATCCTAACAAGGCAGCAAACCCGAGACACAGAAATAATGCACACAACTAGAAAACTTTATTATTATTCAATAATGAAAATATTTCATGCAATATGGAACTCTTACATGCAGAGAATCTCAAATCCTCGAGCTCTATGATACATGCAAATTATAGACTTACAGAAAATTACCCAGATTCCCCTTTCGCAGCATGCGAACTTCTTTCCCCAAAAAGTTACCCAAAAAATTAGAAACTAGCCCATAAATAGCCCCTTTTCGGTTTGGATCCAAAAACAACATTTGAGATATGAGTTTTGGCGGTTTGACACCAAAAATTATAATTTGAAATTCAAATTTAAATTCACATTTGAAAATTAGCACATTTCAAAAATATGCACCAACTTCCGAAAGCCATAACTTTTAATCCGACCATTGGATCTTCAATGATAATACATTTTCAGAAAACTCTTGAAAACACGATGTTCCATAATGTAGACCTATGGTTGACTACTTTGGCATTTCCGCAAATTTTTGGGCCCATCTGGAACCATTTAGTGCCTCAAACTGGACTCGAAAGGTTTTTCAGGGCAAAATCAGAAACTGGAACTTGAATAACTTTCAAACCGTGAATGATCTTGACTTGATTCTTTCGCCAAAGTGCTTATTTTTCTGTCCCAAACCTTCCCATAAATTTATGTCTTCCCACACCTTCAAATTCACACTTGCTAAAAATAGCAGTTGAGCAGAAAAAGCAGAAAAAATAGTTCTTAAAGTTAGAAACTCTTATTCGACGAAAAGGGTATCTGAAAATGCAAAAACATCTACAAAAAGAAAAGAAAACAAAAGCATGGTTTTGGGTGATGCAAGATTGCCCTCATACCACTGGATTCTCCTACATCAATATTGTATTGTCATTGATGTCAATGATTGGAAGAAAGCGTTATAGGCCAAAGGTCATAGATTGGTTCTTCAAAAGGGAAAGAAAAAGATGGTAGACTTCATATTATGAGGCACACCTCATATTATGTATGACAACACTAAGACAAATATCAAATGGTTTAAGTACCAAAGAAGATGAATTTTAAATTAAAGATTTGTAAACTTGTATTTTGGGAAGACTTCATAAGATGTCTACACTTAAGTTTATGTGGCTGAGTACATTTGCAATGTAAATTAAATTAATATCCAAAGGTGGCTAACTTTAATCTCACTTATCAAGACAAAAGCCATATATATTTAACCAATATTATCTCCCAAGAAAGGTGTATTAGAGTAACTCGTGTTCAAGTCCATGCATGTGGAACTAATCTCTATGAGTGAAAAATAATTTAGCATGCATGCCTAAACATGTATTCATATGAATGAACTATTAGAAATATTAAATTTTTAAATTTAACACCTTGTTCCTCTTATATTTGAATTTTGGTAAGGACTAATAGTGTTTAGTAACACCTTTATGTAATCTACTCAATCACAAGGTTTATTTTATCTTTAGTCAAATGCTTAATTGGTCAAGTTCTATGGCTTTGGGATGAAGATTCAAGAGAACAAGCAAACATGTGCTATTACAATGGACCTAGGATGATAATGCTAATACAATGCCTTAATTTGATGTTGCTATGATGATTTTATAAATTCTATATGATAAATTCTCTTCAAAAATTCATTTATTATCCTCTAGATCAATCCTTGGCAACACTCTTCGAATTAGGGTTAATCCTTAAATATACCATTGCACTGTATGATTTGGAATAATTTACACAAATTTAGCACATAATCAACAATTAAAAGACATACAAGGTTTAAATTTTAAAATTTGGGGTTTAAACATATGGGTGTACAAATGATTTAGATTATTTTTACACTTGTGGATTCGCACCAAGGAAATGAATAATAGATTTAGGGATGGGGATTTTATTTCTAAGATAAGTTATCAATTGATTAGGGTAGGATAATGTTATTTTAAAACTTCCATGCTCAACACACCATCTTAGATACTAATTAATGCATAAAAGACAACCTAGTCATTATATACCCAAAACATAAGGGAAAATGACATGCACATGTATGTGGTTTTTGTAATTATATTTCCCTCACTTTAACTTGCATATGACCTATTTGCAACACTTTTCAAATTAAATTCAAGGATCCAACATGAAATTAAATATTTTTCACTTAAAAGGATATTGATCTATGTAACTTATGTAGATGATGGATACCAATCATGTGTAATCTTATCACCTTGATTGCTTCATCAATAAATTGAAAAAATAAAAATAAAATTTATAATGAATATATCTATTGATCATTTAAAAATGAACATAATCACAACTTGTGATAATTGTTTACAAAAAATTAAAAAGGAGGTTGAGAAATTCTAATTGAGTAGAAAGTTGTACCACTCAAATTAAGAAAAAATGACTTTGAACATGCAAATAAGGGTTTTAAATATTTGGAATAATGTCAACGGATCTAGCAAAGTAGGCATGGTCTCAATTGATTTTGACTATGGAAAATACGTTTTGACACTAGACATGGAATGATAAGGGATGAAACTAAGTGAAATATTTAGATAAAAATATGAAGCTATATTTGGTACAAAAATATGATCATATTGTGATAGGGTGAATATAATCGTTAAAAAGATGAGCAAGAAATTAAAGAGAGTGCAAATAACAACTAAATAACACCCTACACTTCAAGATTGGGCAAATGATGAACTTAACAATATAAAAATGGAACCTTTTACCTTGTAGAGTTGTTCTTTGGTTGGCCCTTCGATTGTAGATGAGATGTATGCTCCTTGATGGAAAGTAGATGCAAGATGTGAAGTGTGAGATGCAAAATAGTTGGAAAAAATGGATGCAAATGGCTAAGTGTAGATTGAGAAACAAAATTGCAAGAGTTTGGCTAGCAAAATGATCTCCCCAAAATGCGAGAAAGGGGGGGGCATTTATAGAGATTTTGGAAATTTCTAGGGAAATGGATGGCCAAGATTGAGCCACCAATGATCAAGATGTAGGGCTAAGGTAAGTTAAGAACTCACAAGCCCTCACATCTTGACATGTGGCATGTGATATAGCCCTAAAAGGTGAGGTGGACATGAGGTGGAAGGACAAGTACCTTCCAAGTACTTTGATGTGACCTTTCAATGATCACATGGGGAAGGGGAAAATTTTGGGAGAATAAAAGTGAATTAAAAATTCACAATGATTGGAAGAATCTAGTGGATAAGACAAGGTTCCCAAAAGGTGGGAATTTGTTACATGTGACTTGATGTGACAAGTCAAAGGTTCTAGAAGATGCATGAGAAAAGGGGATTCTAGGAATAATAAAATGTGAATTAAAAATTTACATGGGGAAGAGGGGAACCTAGGGTGAATAAAAAAGAATTAAAAATTCCTTGGGGGATGGGGAGAGTTGACCAAGGTACTAATTAGGTTTAACTAATTAGTAATTAGAGGATAATTAGGGGTTAATGAGGATTATAAGCCAACTTGCAAAAGTTGGAGGATGTGACACATCCTAATCAAGGATTAGGCATGTGCACATCCTTAATGAAGAGATTAGGAGATGGATTAAGATTAGATAAAATGACATGTGAGGAATTCATTTGATGAAAAGAGGATTAAGGAGGGTAAGGTATTTAATTATTAATTAAATACCTTAGGGATTTGACAAAATTAAAGATATTAATTAAATAATAATAATATTACTTAATTAACTCAGATAAGAGGATGTTTAGATGAAAAGTGATAAATTTGGATAAATTAAGTGTCCAAATTTGGATGTCTACATTTTTCCCCTCTTTGATATGGTGTTACGAAGTAGCACCATTTCAAAGAATATTAAAACATAGAACCCAGAAGAAGATGGTTAGATTGGGAAGGTTGCCCCAATCATCAAAGGGATGACTAGGAAGAAAGATGATGGGGGTGAAGATGAAGAGTAGGGTTTGAGGATGCCCCCTTGAGAGGACATGCAGGTTCAAGAGAACATGGGTGTGCTCTCGAAATGGATGAGATGATGAAAGGGGAGATGAAGAAGATGATGCAAAGTGATGGACAAGGTAGGAGGATAAGTGATTGGAAATGGATGAAGCAAAAATAGATTTGAGGAAAAATATGATGTTGCCCCAGTCAAGGTATAAGCCAAAAGGGGCTAATGATGGATGGAGTGTTGTCAATGAGGGAATGAGAGATCCCAAAACAACATGAGGATAAGGAAGGATACATCCCAATGAGTGGTATTGATGAGGGAAGGATACATCCCAAAACACCACTAAAGGATAGGGAAGAATACCTCCTGATGAGGATGATGAAAGTGTTGTTGACAAGGGAAGGATACATCCCAAAACAACACTGAAGGGATATGGAAGAATACATCTAGATGATGATGATGATGAGGATGAGGATGATTAGATGGGGGGATTTTGATAGATGATAGAATGGAAAATGAAATGCAATCCTAATGCAATTTTCTATTTTCGGAGCACTGATTTTTGCTATAGAATAAGACACAAGACGCCAAAGTATGAAAAAACAAGGTGGATTAGTGTCTAATGCATAAAAAAAACATAAAAAATAAGAAGGCTATCCCAGCACCCCAAATTCATAGTGACCTTGGTCGGGCCAGGTATTAGGATAACCACAAGCACACAAGGATGCCCTAGCGTAACACAAGACCTCTGAGATCTTGGTGGGTACTACGTGGGACAACCCAAAAGACAAAGAAAATATCAAGATACACCCCTATGTTGACTAGTCAAAGCACACCATGATATGATGGATCAAGGCAACCATGACAAGTTATGATAGGAAGCTCAAATGATAAATAAAATCCAAAAGCATTAAAAGATCACAATAAATTTCAAACGTCCTTCGCCATAGATTCAAGGGGATGGATGGGATTGATGAGGTCTGTTAGGAAGGATGCATCCTATTGAGACCGATAATGGATACTAAACTAAAAGATCGAGATGATGCAAGATATTCAAAACTAATTGGATTTGATGATACAAATGAATCTCATTTGTTAAGATCTAGCTAGATAAGGGCATAGCTTGATGACACGACACAAGAGACATGACACAAGATAAGAGACTTTGATGGATGATAAAGATGGGATAGACAATATGAACAAGAGTTGAAGACTGATGATAGATGATAAAGGATCAGATGGACAAAGCAGAAAGACCGATGATGGAACCCCGGGGGCAGATCAAATGATCTACCTTGCCTACGTGAAAGCACAGGGGCAATGTAGTTCGACGAAAGGTCAAAGACAAGTGATGGATAAAAGATGATGAGATAACCCTAGATAAGGGGACAAAATGATTGGATTGACACGATGAGACAAGATAGACCTATGGGATTGGATTGAAGGACGGTGATGACACAAAGCTCAAGGATGGGATAGTTATCCAAATCATCAAAAGATGAATTGGGAGGATGATATGATGGAGAGATACCAATGACAAGGGATTATAAGATGGGATGAGGATAAAGAGATGAGGATTGGGAGATGAAAAGGATTCGTGGAATTGATAGATAGGAAGATAAGGATTTGGAGATGAAAAAGACTGGTTGGATAGATGAGAATGGATGCCATGATGGAAGGATAGGAAGATAATGATGGGGAGATGGATATAAGGATTGTGTGGAGGGATGGGAAGATAAGGATGGGGAGATGGATATATCGATAAGGAGATAAGGATAGGGAAATGGAAGGGATTGCTTTGATGGAATGAATGATGTCTCCAAGGACTATATCACAAAGGAAGATAGATGCCCCCACTTTAGATATGTCATGTGTGAGGAGGCATGAGGGATGCAATAGAGAAGGATAAGAAAATAAAGGAGTGAGACAAATGAATATAGGATGCATGGATAAGGAAGGGAGATTGAAGGTAGCATGACGGGTGGATAAGGAAGATAGATGAGTGTGAATGAGGATTAGGATAGTGTGCAGATGAGGGGAATGTATGCTAAGAGGTGTCCAAAGCATGTTTATATGTTTTCCCTGATTGTTACCAAGATCACAAGGAGGATGGAAGAATGGGGATATGTGAGATATGCCAAGAAAAATGTGTAAGATAGGGAGGATGGAGGGGATGAATGAAAAGGATGTATAGGATGGAGATGGTTGCATAGCTGGAAGCAAGGCAGATGGAGGGAACACAAATCAGGAAGTTGCCTCCAAGTGTAGATGGGGGTTTACGCATGACGCCTGTTTGCTAGGTTTTCATCATGGTACTTATCCAAGGTGCTTGTTTGCCAAGTTTTAACCATTGGATGGATTATTTCTCTTTACTATTTTATTTTTTGATGTTTTTTTTTTTTGTTTGATTTTTTTGGATTTTGAACTTTTTTGGATTTCTAGACTTTTTGCATAGCATGAAGAAGGAGATGGATAATGATAGGGAGGCGAATAAGTGGATTTAGAAGGCATGCAATAAGGATATGGATGAAGGACTCAAGCATCAAGTTTTATACAAGGTATTAAGAGCTCATGTTCAAACTGACTGTTGGATGTTGGTACAACCTTATTAGGAGAAATGGATTATGCAAAAGGATGAATTAGAGGGATTTGATGGGGGAGATATGTGGGGTAATGAATCGGATGCTGGAAAGGGTATGGATAGAATCATGGGGTGGATGTGTGATGGGGTGGTGAGTTCAGGACCAACATTGGCACATGTGGTGATGGATGTGGAAAGATAAAAGGACTAATGGATGGAGAATGTGGGGATAATGGAGATGGAATAGTGAATTTTGGGACATAGGGACCCAAAACAGACTTAGGAGATGAAAGGTGGGTATGGTTAGCTTTTGGATTAGCAACTTTGGATGTTCTTATAGATTTTTCATTTGATGGAATTGCATATTTTTTCTTTGGGATCCACATGGTTTTTATTTTTGCTTTAGTGGGCCTTTGTGGCTGATGGGTTTGATTTGGATTGTGGATTTGATTTTTCTTTTCTTCAACATGTCGTATAGAGGGGACATGGGGAGCATTAGATTCATGTGAATGTTTGGATTTATGCATTTTTATGTTAGCATACAAAGTGCATTTATTAGCAATGGGATGGGTGTGAGGGGATGGATGATGTGGAGCAATGGAGGTAGGAGTATGGGGATTACGTGTAGATGGAGGATGTTTAGGTATGTGCCTTTGTTGATCTTGATTATGGGATATGCAAGAGGTATTTTTATGATGGATGACACAGATAGGTGTTGGATGGATGAACGGATGAGATGGAGGAGGTGATCTTGGGATATACGGACCCAAGATGGATAGAGTAGATGAAGGACAGGAGATGGTGGATGGAGGGATGTAAGGACCCAAAATGGATGGAGCAGATGAAGGAGGAATATGGACGGTTGTTTTGAGGTGATACGATAAAGGAGGAGGGATGGCAGCATATGATCTGGTGGAGCGATGGGGAGAGCCAAAAGTTATTTTGGAAAAGGCTCATTGAGGACGTCTAGAGGTTGTACCAACATCTTTAGATTATGAGTCTTGGGAAATAGATCCAAGACCTTGCATGTAGATTTGTTCTTTGACTTGGATGGGCTCTAAAATACCTTGCTCATGAAGACCTAGACCTTTGCCTTGATAGTTCATTTTCTTGAGAATGCGATCCATGATAGGATTTGTGTTATTCTGAAAACATGATGCGAGTCCATTATTAAGTGGAGGATGATGGGTGGTAAATACACTGTGTTTTTCTTCTATGAGAAGGCCACCATGGAAGAATGTGAGAGTACCAAGGGGATATGCAAGCGATGTGAGGGTAGTAGTTTTAGGAAATGATGAGGGATTATAATATGGAGATGATGGGGTAGCAACATTTGGATGGGTGTTATTGGGAGAGGGATTAGGGGATATGGTAGAATCTAGATTTGTGGTAGCGGGCTCATGCAATGGAGATGGAGATGGAGCGGTGGAGTCTTGAATGACAAGGGGATCATGGGATGGAATGGGTGGGGGATTGTGATCTTGTCGTAGACTAGATGGGATGGTAGGATCTTGATCTAGAGGAGGGGATATGTTAGCATGCCTTGGATTAAACTCTTGAGATGACTCATCTTGTGTGGATGGCAGGATGATAGAGTGTTGGAGAGACTCTTCAAGTTGGGGAGATGGAAGGATGGAGGATTCGATGTAGTCATCAGAATGGATTTTACTAACACTAGGAGTGGGAGAAGTGGATTGGATTTGGGTGTCGTCAATGGGTTCAACAACTCTTGGAGTAGGGGGTGGGTGTTCAATGGATTTGGTAGATGTGATGGTAGGAGATGGGGACTCAGTGGATTCAGAGGATGTGATGGTAGAAGATGGGGACTCAGTGGATTCAGAGGATGTGATGGTAGGAGATGGTGGCTCAGTGGATTTAGAGGATGTGATGGTAGGAGATGGGGACTCAGTGGATTCAAAGGATGTGATGGTAGGAGATGGTGGCTTAGTGGATTCAAAGGATGTGATGGTTTTGATAGTTTGAGTGGTGCTAAGGGTGGTATCATCAATGATAGGTGTTGGGTGGAGAAGGGCCTCATCACCAATGATCGTGGATGATGGGTTGGGATGGCACAATTCCACAACTTCAAGGTGTGGAGTAGGGGATGTATTCTTTGTTATAAGTCCTTGGAGAACTTCTAAAATGAGAGACTTGCATACTCTAGGTTTGGATGGCGAGGTAGGAGTGGATGAGGGATTATGGGTTGGTGGGGGATTAGGACTAGAGATTGGTGGACTAGGATTAGATGGGGGGATGGGATTGGATGAAAAAGTGGGAATAGATGGGGGATTAAGAGTAGATGAAGGGTGAAGATAGGGGTATTGGAATGGTGAATTAGGACACGAGGATGCAGGTGGCGGATTGTAGTAAGGGTATTGGGATGGTGGATTAGGATGGGGAGATTGAGGTGGCGGATGGAGATAGGGAACTGCGGATGTTGGATTAGGATAAGGATAGGTTGGTGCAGATGTTGGATTAGAATAGGAAGGTGTGAATGTAGGATTAGGATGAGTAGATTGGTATGGGAGATTGGGGTAGTGGGTATATACGGATGAAGGATTGAGATAGGGGGATGTGGATGGGGGATTAGGATAGGGGTATTGTGATGGCAGACTAGGAAAAGAGGATGATGTAGATGCAGGATATGATGGATATGATGGGTATCCCTTGTCACAGGTAGCATAGGGAGCATGATTAGGCATGGATTAAGACATAACAACATAACTTGAAGGGATGATTGGATTTTGGAAAGCGGGTGGAGAAAACTTACTAGCAATGATAGTGTCGAGGGGATCCATGTCACATTCTTCTTGATCGACAAGACTTTCATTATCGTTTTCGACATAATTAGGGTTTCCCTTGACCACTATTGATGGAGGATAAGGATTCATGATGATGAAAGGATAAAGAGGATGGATCAAACATTATGGATGGAAATGGACTAAAGCCCAAATCAGGACTTAGGTCAAGCTCAGATAAGGATTGGATTAAAGCTCAGATTAGGATGATTGGATGATGAGATGGGATTGATTCTGATGATTGGATTGGATTACCAAAGGATGATTACGACACTGAATCTGCTTCGAGATGGAAGTAGATTGATTGGGTCGAAGGTGATTGGATAGGGATGTGATTGGATTGGATTGGATTGGATAAGATTGATTGATGATTGATAAGATCGACTGATGAATCGGATAGGATGATGAAAGGGACTGTAAACACCGTTCAGAGATTACCCTAGGTGACTTAGGATGCTGATTGATCGGATTAAATGATAAAGAGATGATTGTAGCACCAAATCCACCTTGAGATTGAAAATGGATTGATTGGGTTGACGATAATGATTATCTTAGGATGGATGACAATCCTAAGCGGATGTTGATGATGACGATCAGATTAGACACTTAGGTCAATTTGGATAATAACCTGAAACAAAGTTCAAAGGATTTGGATGGGGAAAATGATGATTTGATTGGAGAAATGGATGATAGAAATGGATAAACGATTACTCAGAATGAGTAAATGACTGCTAAGAATAGATGAATGACTCTCAGAATGAGAAAACAAAAGCTCAGAATGAATGATAGATTACTCAGAATGAGTAGATGATTGATCGAGATTGTAGAATGAGAGTTCAAAATGATTGAAGGTGGTGTGAAATGGATGAATGTTTACTCAGAACGAGTAAACAGATGATCAGAATGGTACAAAAAGCATTCAAAATGATGAAAGGATGTGTTAAATGGGTGAACGTTTACTCGGAACGAGTAAACAGATGATCAGAATGACAAAACCAGAGTTCAGAATGATGAAAGGATGTGTTAAATGGATGAACGTTTACTCGGACCAAGTAAACGGATGATCGGAATGACAGAACCAGAGTTCAGAATGATGAAAAGATGTGTTAAATGGATGAACGTTTATTCAGAACGAGTAAACGGATGATCAGAATGACAAAACCAAAGTTCAGAATGATGAAAGGATGTGTTAAATGGATAAATGTTTGCTCAGAATGAGTAAACAGATGATCAAAATGATAGAATGATAGTTTAGAATGATGAAAGGATGTGTGAAATGGATGAATGTTTACTCAGAACAAGTAAACGGATGATCGAAATGATAGAATGAGAGTTCAGAATGATGAAAGGATGTGTGAAATGGATGAAAGTTCACTCAAAATGTGTAAACAGATGATCGAAATGATAGAATGAGAGTTCAGAATGATGAAAAGATATGTTAAATGGATGAATTTTTACTTAGAATGAGTAAACGGATGATCAGAATGACAGAACCAAAGTTCATAATGATGAAAGGATGTGTTAAATGGATGAACATTTACTTGGAACGAGTAAACGAATGATCAAAATGACAGAATAAGAGTTTGGAATGATGAAAAGATGTGTGAAATGGATGAATGTTTACTCAGAACAAGTAAATGGATGATCATAATGGTAGGACGAGAGTTCATAATGATGAAAGGATGTGTTAAATGGATGAATGTTTACTCAAAACGAGTAAACAAATGTTCAGAATGATGAAAGGATGTGTTAAATGGATGAACATTTACTCAGAACGAGTAAATGAATGATCAGAATGACAGAACCAGAGTTCAGAATGATGAAAGGATGTGTTAAATGGATGAACGTTTATTCAAAACGAGTAAACGAATGATTGAAATGATAGAACGAGAGTTCAGAATGATGAAAGTGTAGACATCTAATTTGACCACTTCCATATGATCAAAGACGTCTCCTTATTCATCCAGTTGCTTATCCCCTCTGTTAATATTAATTAAATCATTTGTTTAATTAATACCTTGCATCTTACATAGGGATCATAAAGTATTTAGTTTAATAAATACTTTACCCCTCTTCCTCCCCTAAATTAAATAAATACACCATTTTATTTTATTTAGTCATATTCCCCTTTTGGAATTAAAATTCATTTTTTAATTCCTCTTTTCTCTCTCATTGTCACATCCTCTAACTTTTGCAAGTTGGTCTCTAATCCATCTTAACTTCTTCATCTTCCTCTAATTAACTATAGTTAACATATGCACACCCCTAATCATCATTAGGGTCACATCCTCCATAATCTCCCACTTGCTTCTAATAAGTCATTAGTCCATCTAACTAAGTACTTGCACAACCTTAATCATTTGGTTAGTCTAGCCTAATCCCCTCCCCATTTATGCATGTGTCCTTAAGTCAACCTTATTAAAGGCTTTCTCCTTTTGGGCAAGGAACTCCACTTCCCCATGTGAATTTTTAATTCACTTTTAATCCCCCAATGCACTCAAAAGGAATTTTTAATTCCTTCACTCCTTCCCACATGTCCTCTCTTTATTCTTTATTCTTTCCCATCTCCCCATGAGAATATTTGAGGAATTTTTAATTCCTCACATGCCCTCTCCCCCACATGGGACAAGGACCTCCTTTATGAGGAGATCTTGTCCAATCCCAAGGTACTTTGTACCCCCCTCCATGTCATGTACTTCTCTTACACCTCATGTCCACCTCATCTTTCTTAAGCCTCTCCCCTTGCCACATGTCAAGATGTGAGGGCTTGTGAGTTCTCAACTCTCCATAGCCCTACATCTTGGCCATGTTGGGATCAATCTCAATCGTCCATTTCTTCTAGGAATTCTCAAAATTCCTATAAATACCCCCTATTCTTTCTCATTTTGAGAGGAGATCGTTTTGCTAGCCAAACTCTTGTAATTTTATTTCTCAATCTACACTTAGCCATTTTCATGTTTTCATCCCTTTTCATCCATCCTCACATCCTCATCTAGTTTGCATATCTTGCCATCCAAGGAGCATACACATCAAAGATTGAAGGGCCAACCAAAGGATCGATTCGAGACAAGGTATAAGGTTCCATTTGTTGCTTTTATCTTGTGTTGATTCCAACTTAGGCTAATCTTGAGGTGTAGGTTGTTTTGGTGTTTATTTGCACTTTTTAGTTTGCTGCTGATTTTCTAATGCATATATTCGACCTATCACATTTCTGGCATGCCCGGTGGGACCCACAAATGGGTCTTTTTCTTTCACGTTTGCTATTTTTTTTATTTTTCAGGTCTGAGTTACAGAGTGGCAGACCTGTCCTTACAAAGTGGTGGACCTATCCTTGTAGAGTGGCAGACCTGTCCTTACAGAGTGGTAGACCTATCCTTATAGAGTGGTGGACCTGTCCCTATGCTGTGGCAGACCTGTCCCCATGCTGTGGCGGACCTAACCTCCTGAAGGTGAAATTTCAAGTTTTTACCAATTGTCCTTTGGTAAATTAGGCACATAGTTTAACTAGAGGGGTCAACAAACCTTGTTTGGTGTGTTTGTGGAAGGCTATTTGACATATCTAATCCCCTTGCGCCATTTGGCTATCATGGGTGATGAGAAATCATATCTTTCTAAGTCCTTTGAGTCACGCCATTTTCATTTTCTTAGTGGGACCTGCTTGGGGATTTCATCACCCCAAGGGATGATTCCAACCACACGTACCGACGTGGTATATAAAGGGGGGAGAGCGAAAGTTGTACCTCAATCCAACCACATTGTAATTGGTAAAGCATTAGGATGACGTGAAGAGTTGGTCCGAGCCTTTAGTATCTTGCTAAGGTTCCTGACTCACGCTTGTAATAGGTTGGTGTTCACGGTTTGGGCCTCACATACTGGGTGTATATCGAGGACTCCTTAGCAACCATGTTCATCCTAGAGTAGAAGACTTTGTTGGCCATACCCATTTCTACTAATCTTAGGGTTGTGATGTCTGAATTATCTTTCTCATGCAAAACCAGTCATTATCAGTTTGGCCAAATCTTTTCATGTTTGCTATATTTTGGGTCCTTTGCCTTACTTTTCCACCAAAAACATCAAGTTTAAAACTTATCCTTTGACGGACCTGATCACATGCTATGGCAGACCTGACCACATGCTGTGGCAGACCTGTCCTTATGCTATGGCAGACCTATCCCCATGCTATGGCATACCTGACCTTAAGCTCTAGTGGACCTATCTTTATGATGTGGCGGACCTGTCCTTATGCTGTGGCAGACCTGTCCCCATACTGTGGCAGACTTGACTCCATGTTGTGGTGGACTTGACCTTTGGCCAGCCTATATTATCACTTGGCATCGCTTGTCTCTGTGTTTTGAACATCGATACAACCATTCATCATCCAAAACAAACATCTGAACATCCATTTCGAGTCTTCATCCCCTTGTTCTGAGTGTCATTCATTTTGAGCACTCTTTTGCTTGTTTCGAGAGTCATTCATCTGTCCTAAGACAATCCCCATCCATCCTAAATCCGCTTTCATCTCTGATCTCCGCTATTCCATATGAGCCCTGTTGGAGTAGTCATCTGAGTTGACCTAGGTGTTCATCCCTAATCATAATCATAGTGACTAGCTTAGAATTTCTATTTATCTTAAGTCAGTCATCCTTTCTAACCCAATCATTCTGCTTCTATCTCAAGTTGGATTCGGTGTCGTTATCATACATCCACCTATCAATTAATACCTAGTGTTACCAAGGATCCTTCTTAAACTTGGTTGTAGATTTTGGTCTTCATCATATTTATCATCAAAGCAATCCTAATCATCAAATCGATACAACCCCCACATCATCAAATCCATCCGGATCAAAATATGAAATCTAGATTAATCCAGTATCTACCAATCAATCTGATCCAATTTCATCAAATCAATCCACATCGGTCTAACCAATTTTCATTAGCTAATCTCCCATCCAATCGAATCCATCATCTAGGTCTTTCCAATATCTTGATCCATCTCATCATATTGCATGCCCGTTCAGACTCGATCACAGGCAAAGAAGATGGCTGACCAACAAGCCTAGATTGTCCAATCAAACAACCCTCAAGATCCCAACAACACAATGAACATTTCATCAGATCCTAACTATGGCGCTAACATCCCTCACGATCCCCACAATGGTACCTCATCACAATCCAATGTGGATGGTCAAAACACATCACCACCTGGGGAGGAAAACATGGCTGATCAACCTGAGCTCACATTTGAAGAACACTTCAGTAACCCTGTTAATGCTCAAATGACAGAACGCCTTCTTGAAAAACATGGTGAAAAAATCTTGGCTCACTTGATTGACAAAGGTGTCAAGCTACCATCAAGTGTCGACTTATCCAAGTACGGCACCTCCACACCTAATGTACCCCAAGGTTCACATGACATCCCAAGTAGCTCATACGTCCCCAATGTTCCTTCCATAGAAGGTTGGCATCAACCTAAATTCGACAACGCTGTTTTGTATCCCACTAGCAATCCCACGCATCCTATCATCTTAGTCATGGGGACACCCCAAACCATTGACCCCAATGACCCTTTCGCTTACGACATGCCCCAAAACATCTCACAATCACAACCACTAATGCTACCGGCACCACCCCCCTCAAATCCACCCCCTGTCAATACTGGGGGCAGCCCTTTCGCTACCTTGCCTCCACCTCCTAGGGATACAAATCCTCCACCATCGTCATTCATACCCCAACAACCTCCCAAATCCAACATCCCTCCACAAAATACATCCCAATCCTATGCTCCCACTAGTGCTCAACACCCCCCCTCACAAAAAATCTTAGCCACACCTCGATCTCAACAACAACCATTGGTCAATCCTTTATTCTCAACACAACCACCACTGCATCAACTGCAAGGAAATCAACCTCAGCCTTTAGCCCTGACTATATCTCCATTCCTTGCATCCATCTTATGCCCGCAAGCGCAACCACCACATAACATCCCATCTCGCCCACCACAGTCGCCAACAATGCATCAACAACCACCCCATCATTATAATTATTATAACCAGCAATAATATCAACAACAACCATCCTATGTGGCCTTGCAACAGTCACATCAGCATCCCCAATACCCACAAACTAATCAGCGACACCTTCTCCATACTTCCCAACAGTACGCCACCCATAACTACCCAGCCAATCCATATCCCACCTCGCAACAACCTCTTTATCAACAAGTTCCCTTGGTGCATCAACAGGGGATACTGCCTCCTCATTATCCATACAACCATCCCCAAGCGTCATCTCAGAATCCACAATCATCCTACCATCAATACACATCCAACACACCGGCCAGTGCAGACATACGAGAAATCAAAGCCGCTCTGAAGGATCTTCAGGTAGGGACTGGCAAACAATCATTCAAGTTTGAAGATATATGCCCATATCCATTTGATCCCTCCATCTCATTGATTCCCTTCCCCAAAAATTTTGAAATGCCAAAGTTTGACAAATATAAGGGGAACAAAGATCCTAAGGCCCACTTACAGGAGTTTTACTCCCAGTGTCAAGAAGTTATCCACAATGACAACTATCTCTTATGCATGTTTCCTTGGAGTCTGGCAAGCAACGCCCTAGGGTGGTTCATGACCCTCGAAAAGGGATCTATAAAATCTTTTGCAGACCTGTCAGAAAAGTTTGTCTCCTACTTCTCCTTCAATTTTGAGAAAGATACCGATACCTTGGATCTCCTCAAAGAGAAAAAGCGTGAAGGGGAAACCTTTACCAACTACCTCCAAAGGTGGCATTCCCTAGCAAGCCAAATGAAAACCCCTTTGAAAGAAAAGGACATGGTCACCCTCTTCGTGGAGAACTCTCATCTCGACATGGCTCATAACTTTAGATTACATTGTGTCACCACTTTCACGGAGGTAGTAGAGAAGGGACCCATCCTTGAGTGTGCCCTTGTTGCCAAGGGGCACATCAAAATATATAATCAAGATAAGGAAAGGTCATTCAATGACAAGCCACGTTTTTGGAACAAGATCAAAAATGTAGTAAATGATGGTGTTACTGATACTAAACATGTCCACATGGCCAACACATCCCAGAGACAACAACAATCCATACCTAATGCCATATCTGTACTGCAAGGGACACCCCGTCCTCCCCAACAGTCCAATCCAAATAACCAAGGGAACACTAAACACCAGTATGCTCAACTAGGAGAACCTCTGTGCATCGTCTTCAATAAGCTGTTATAGATCAACTATCTGATCACGTACCCTGTCACCAAGCCACTCGACGAATCCAAACCTAAGCCTGCATGGTTTAGGGAAAATGAATATTGTGAGTTCCATAAAATCAAAGGACACTCTTTGAATAAGTGTCAGGGTCTGAAAAACTACGTCCAATATCTCATAGATTGAGGTGATATCAAGGTTGACCCCAGTCAAGCTCCATCGTCCAATGCTCAATTGTAGATATATCAAAATGCCTTTCCAAACCATAATCAAGGCCTGAGCACCTCCAACAGTAATCCTCAAAACAACAACACAAATAACATGAGCTATAAGAATGTACCCCTCAATTACGAGGGTATTATTCATTACATTGAGCAGGTAGAACCTCGTGTATCGATGATACATGTCAAAGTTAAAGACCCTCAATGTGATGTTACTACACGACGAGCCCGCATCACCATTCCTGCAGCCTCTGCACCCGCCCAATCGACTCTTGTAAGCTCTTAGTACAATATCCTTGATCACTTAAGAAAGACCCTTGCTCATATATCCATTTTGGATTTGCTTAAGTCTTCTTCGGTACATCAAGAAATCCTCAATAGAGCACTGCAAGAAACCCATGTGCCAAATGATATCGACCCCACACAATTCCAAGCATTGGTGGGACACTTGGCTTTGTCTCATCACCTGCACTTCAGCCAAAATGATATGCCAAACATTGATGTCAATCATAATCGCCCCTTACATATCGAAGTCATGGTTGTCGCCATAAAATAAAAAGAGTCCTGATAGATAATGGCTCTGCCCTCAACTTGTGCACTTTGAATTTCATAAAATAGGTGGGGTATACTCAAGTGGACTTAAGTAACCAGATCATCACAATCAAAGCCTATGATAATGCATAAAGGAATTCAAAAGGGATTATCAATCTCCCTATCTAGGTGGGACCTTTGGTTCAATACATTACCTGTCAGGTCCTTGATCTAGACTTGCCATATAATCTCCTCCTCAGCCGTCTGTGGCTCCATGCTATGCAAGTCGTCCCCTCCATATACCATTAGTGCCTAAAATTCCCAGTCAATAGACAAGAGGTCACCATCTATGCTGATCCCCAGCCATTTGAATATTGTTACGCTTTAGAATCATCATTTCCCCATTTACATTATTGTCCTGGGGTTGAAATGGGGGCATCCCAGTCATCATCCGCCAATCCATCCTCCATTATGATAGCCTCTCCATCTTCTGCCACCAATTCTACAGTCACTAAAGTCCACATCATTGACAAAGGGTGTGGCAAGTACGAAATGCTTACTGCTCTTAATGTAGCAACCATGCTACCATCACCACACGAGTATGGTCAACCTTCGCATGCTACTCCAAAGGAAGACAAGACTGTCACCTTCAGTGGTAGAAACATCCCTACCACCATTTTTAGGTCCCCAAGTGTCAAGATAGATGCACCAGAAGAAGACATAAGCCAATGGGTCTACCGAGAAGAGCCCGAACCAGAAACTCCTCTAAAGGAATATTTTCAAGAAAAGTACCCCTGGCTGACAAAGTTAATGGAAAAACATAACTATCAAGGTAGGGGCCTAGGTAAAGAAGAGCAAGGGCAGTTGCAACCCATTAATACGTCACAGCTACCAAAAAACATAGGCATTGGGTATGACAGAAAGCAGAAAGGCCCCGAAACATCATCTAATACTTCCAATAGTGTCTCCGTGGACAATGGCTCATTGGAAGACATACCCGAGGAGGAATCCATCATACGTGCATACGATGATGTCGATCACGCCGATCTATCATCCATGTTTGAATGTTTATCCATCTGCACTATTAGCCTATACCTTTGTCACCCTGAGCTTATTGATTGGGACCTTCGTAATAGCACACCTGTAAGTATGCATGCGGATACGTATGTCAACCTTATGGGATTGGGGGAGGATGAACACTCTAGTCGCAAAAATAAGAATAAGAAAAGTAAAAAGTGGTCATCTAGTGAAAACCTCCCTGAGGCACTTCCTGACCTTGAAAAAGTAAAAATAAAGGATGCATTTGATGGCGAAAACCTCGAAGATGCGCTGGAAGATGGAGATGTTCATCTTTCCCTTATGGGAACTCAGTTATCTACCCGATCATCTATTCTAATTGAAGAAACTCAAGAAGTTAATTTGGGAACTGCTGAAAGTCCTAAGATCACCTATGTAGCTAAGTCACTCTTAGAGCAAGAGTATTCGGTCATCGTGCAACTACTCCAAGAAGGAATCATTAACTTTGCTTAGTCGTACTCAGACATGCCAGGCTTAGACCCCACCTTAGTAGTTCATCACTTAGACATTTGCTCAGACGCCAAGCCTATCAAACAAAAGCTCCACAAGATGCATCCACAGGTTGCATTATTGGTCAAGAAGGAATTGGAGAAACTACTAGAGGTGGGTTTTATCAGACTGATTGACTACTCTAAGTGGATCTCCAATATAGTTCTAGTTGCCAAACCAAATGGAGACATTCGGGTCTGCACGGACTTTAGGTATCTTAACAAAGCCTGCCTAAAAGATGATTTCCCTCTGCCTAACATTGACATGTTGGTCGACCTAATAGCAGGACATGAGATGTTATCCCTTATGGATGGTTTCTCTGGTTATAATCAGATTCGAATCGCACCTGAAGACCAACACAAGACCACCTTCACAACTCCTTGGGGCACTTTCTGTTACAATGTTATGCCCTTTGGTCTAAAAAATGAGGGGGCAACATATTATAGAGCAATGACGGTCATCTTCCATGACCTCATACATATCATCATGGAAGATTATGTCGATGACCTATTAGGGAAATCCAGAACACGAGCGGAACATCCTACCATCCTGAAAAAGATATTTGAGCGGTTAGAACACTACAAGTTGTGGCTAAATCCAAAAAAGTGTGTATTTGCGGTCACGTCAGGGAAGTTGCTGGGTTTCATAGTCTCTTGCAGAGGCATTGAGGTCGATCCTTCCAAGGTAAACGCTATCCTAGACATGCCACCCCCATGCAATCTGAAACAGTTAAGAAGCCTCCAAGGGAAGATGCATTCCATCCGTCGATTCATAGCCCAACTAGCAGATAAGTGTTAGCCATTCACTCATCTTCTGAAGAAAGATTCCACCTTCCAATGGAACTAGCAGTGTTAGATGGGTTTTGATAAAATTAAGGAATATTTAGCTCATCCGCCGATCTTGAGGCCACCTATTCCAGGAAAACCCCTCCTACTTTACATCTCTGCCACTTCAGTCGCATTAGGGGCATTATTGGCACAACATGATGAATCATCGAAAGAGAGGGCGATCTACTACATCAGTTGGAAATTGGTCGGCTGCAAATTAAACTACTCCCCCATGGAAAAAGCCTTCCTTGCACTCGTCTTCAACACACATAAATTCTGACATTACATGCTCAGCCATCCAGTTAAATTAATTGCCAAAATCGATCCATTGAAGTATTTGTTATCTAGAACCACTCTGACTGGCCGCATGGCCAAGTGGGTCATACTCCTAAGTGAATTCGACATAGAATATGTGGACCGCAAGGCTATTAAAGGACAGATAATCGCAGATCAATTAGCAGAAGCTCCTTTAGTTGATGCTCATCCATTGATCACAGAATTCCCTGATGAAGAAGTCTTCTCTGTTGATGAGACGACCATGTGGACACTATATTTTGATGGGTCATACACACATAATAGATCGGGCGCAGGAATTTTATTAGTTACCTCTCAAGGTGACTACATTCCAAAGTCATTCAGGATAGCATTCTCGTGTACCAACAATATGGCAGAATACGAAGCTCTCATCAGCGGCCTCAAAATTGCAAAGCAATGGCACATAACTCATTTGAAAGTCTTTGGTGATTCTTTGCTAGTCATTAGACAAGTTAATGATGAGTTCCTAACCAAGGATGATAAGATATTACCCTACAAGTGCATGGTGGATGATTTCAAGAAATATTTCACCTCTATACAATTTGAACAAATTCTGAGGGTACGAAACAAAGCAGCTGATGCAATGGCCACTATTGGTTCCTTGCTTGACATGCCTAAAGACCGCACAGAATGTGAGCTCCTTGTAGAACAACTTTTAATCCTAGCATATGATATCCCCGAGACTGACATGGTGTGTGACATTGTGGGTCCCACTTCCCCATGGTACCAAGACATCTACACCTACCTCCATGATAATATTATACCCCCAGATCTTACATGTAATCAACGCAAATCCTTCATTCACCATTCTTCCCGATATGTCATCGTCGGTGATACGCTTTATCATCGCGGGTATGATGGAATCCTCCTTAGATGTCTGAATGAGACTGAAGCCCATGCTACACTAACAGAGGTACATGGCGTTGTCTGTGGACCTCATTCAAATGGTATGGGTCTGGCCAAAAGGATCCTACGAGCTGGGTACTATTGGCCTACATTGGAACATGATGCTTGTGAGTTTGTGAAGAAGTGTCTTCCATGCCAACAACATGCAGATTTGATTCATGCCCTAGCACAAGATCTTCAGCCCCTCTTGGCACCATGGCCATTTTCTCAATGGGGCTTCGACCTGATTGGCAAGATTTACCCACCATCATCTGATAGCCATACATTCATCATTACCGACACTGAGTACTTCACCAAGTTGGTGGAAGCAGTGCCTCTTTCACAGATCACTGGTACTCAGATTTCCAAATTCATCCTCTACCATATTCTCTGTAGATATGGTATCCCGTCCACCATCCTCTCTGATAACAGAAAACCCTTCAAGAACCAAGCCATGAAACACCTCTGCGACACCTTCCATATCCAACACCATTGGTCAATGCCTTATTACCCCCAGGGTAATGGTCAGGCGGAAGCAACCAATAAAACCCTTATCTGTATCCTCAAAAAGGTTGTCAATAACACTGGACGAGATTGGCACCTCCATATTCATCTTGCCCTCTGGGCATATCGCACATCCATCCACACCCCGACAGGTGCCACCCCCTACTCTTTAGTGTATGGTGTTGAAGCCGTCTAGCCAATCGAAGTTGAACTTCCATCATTGAGGATTTCTCTAAAGAATCTTATCAGTGAAGAAGATGCTCAAGTTGCATGACTTGCACAGCTGGAATTACTAGATGAACAAAGAATAAAAGCCTATGATCATCTGCAAGCATACCAAAATCACCTCAAACGTAACTACAATAAGAAGGTTCATCCTCGGCAATTCCAGGTGGGTGAGCTTGTTCTTAAGGAGAACTAGCTCACTCAGCAAAACCGAGACAAGAAAGGAAAATTTGAGGCAAATTGGTTAGGACCCTATATCATAGCCGCCAAATATGGATCTGGTGCATACAGGTTGACTACTCTTGAAGGAGAACCCCTCAACGAACCCATCAATATCATGCATCTGAAGAAGTTTTACACCTAAATCCACTTGGTAACCCCAAAAAGTCAAAAAAGTCAAAAAAAATCAATTAAAAATAGTAAAGAAAAACAAGTTCGTCCTATGGTGAAAACCACCTCTTGGTGGCACCTTGGATAGGTATGAATGGTGAAAACCTGGTGGCAAGCATCATCCATAGAGGGCTTAATCATTATCTACTGGACATCCTGATTATTTTATACAATCATCCGCGCTATTGTCCTCCCCATCTCATCCTAGGCTGCTTGGTATATATTGATTGAGCATTGGACGACCCATCTGGCCTATCCCCCATCCTGAGCTTTTCAATATCCCACTTTGAGCTTACATTGTTCATTCTCTCTGTCGATTGGTCTGTGTCATCATGTAGGATCATCCATCGTGTCGGTCTTCACCTAGACCACATCCTGTCATGCCCATCAGTCAAACTACGTTGCCCCAGCGTTGTCACATAGGCAAGGTTGATCATTTGATTCACCCCCAGGGCATTTATCCATCATCATTGGTCATCATTGTCTTCTTTTCGCTTTATCCACAGTCTTTTCTGGAACTACAAGGGCTCTGTGCTTTCACGTAGGCAAGGCTAATCCATGATCAGCCCCCGAGCCCCAAGGTTTGTAGGTTGTGTCAGTCTTTTGTGCTTTGTCATCAAGTTATGCCCGCATCTAACCAGCTCTTAATAAACAAAATTCCCTCATATTACAAGATCTTGTCCCTAGATAACATCCAGTGTCAACTGGGTCATTCTATTTTAGCATCCATATTTGGTCTCAACAGGATGAATCCTTCCTAGCGGACCTCGTCAATCCCATCCATCACCTTCATCCTATGGCAAAGGACATGTTGTCTTGATTGTGATCTCTTGATGCATTTGAATTTTGTTTATCATTAGAGTTCCTTACCATCACTTGTCAGGGTCGCCTTGGTCCACCATACCATGGCGTACCTAGACTTGCTGACATGGGGGCATACCTTGATCATTTGTTGTGACTGCTGTCTTCTCAGTTGTCCCTCGTAAGACCCACCAAGACCTCTAAGGTCTTGTGTTACACTGCGACAACTTTGTGTGTTTGTGGTTATCTCAACATCGGGCCCGACCGAGGTCATCGTGACTTCAGGATGTTGGGATAACCTTCTTGTTTGTTGTGTTTGTTTCATGCGTAGAATACTCATTCGCCTTGATCTTCCATATCAAGGTATTTGGTATCCAACGCTATAGTAAAAATCAATGCTCCAAGGATGAAAAAATCTCATTTTCATTGCATTTTCATCCCTTCGCATGCATCCTTCATTTCCATCATGACCATTAACATGACTTATGATTTCGGTTGAGCAAGTACTCTCGTTCTTTTTTCTCTTGAGTCCTCTTCCTCTCAGGATATTAATGGTTTTTTGGCAAATGCATTCTTCCATATGCCTATCACCTATCCACATTCTCATGATGGTCTTTATTGACACTTAAGTGCATTATAAACATTTACCTTTCATTCATGTTCCACATAATTATGTGCATCCATAAATCATAATAATAAAAACATACATCATAAAAACATACATAAATCGTCCATCCACATGTGCATCCATAAATCATAATCATAAAAACATACATAAATCGTCCATCCACATGTGTATCGATAAGTCATAATCATAAAAACATACATCATAAATCGTCCATCCACATGTGCATGTGTATCCATAAATCAAAATCATAAAAGCATTTACATAATCACTCATCCACATAAATATATGCATCCATAAATCATACATCATAAAACGCACACAATTATCCATTTTCATAAACAACTGTACATCCATCATCATAATCATAACGACATACATGTGCATCCATAAAACATAATCATAAAGCATAAATCATCCATCTATATAAACATGTGTATATATATGAAACCACATCATAAATCATCCCATATAGCCGCATAAAAGGAATATCATGCCTAATGTCAATAAAGGCCCTCACATAATACAATGCATCTCCATCATATATCACCAAATAAGATACAAAATCTAGAGATGTCGATCACCTCTGACCTCTGGCGACATGAACAAAACATCCATCCTGTATCTGCCAAAAAATCAATGTCCTGCATCTGCCCACTCTACTGTGAGCTACCCACATCTAATCTCTGCGGAGAGTTAAGTATTGCCCCTCTATGCACTGGGGTCCCCTGGTACTCACAGGTGGGAGTCCCTTGGTAACCGCCATATGGAGACGGAGTCCGCCGATAGTCGCTAAAACCCCTGGTGCATGTCCCTAGTGACTGGGATGGCCATGTGGCTGTGGGGCCTAACTGATGTAGCGCGTCATGCACTGCGCTGGATCTAGAACAACCTACTCATATACACCCCTCCAATAGCTCGCCTACTGCATGAACTCATCCCTTTGCCTAGCTATCAGTCTCGCGGCATTCTGCTCATGCCTATACCGATCTTGATCTGTACTGATAGCCCACTGCTCCTATACCCAGGCCTCCTAAGCTAGTATCAACTGTTGTATCTGCTCTGAGCCTCTATCCCTCTTCGCCTGCAGTGCCTGTAACTGCGTGTGTAGCTCATAAACATCTGTCCCTATCCCTCCCCCCTCAACCAGCCCTCTTGCCCTGTAGTGTCTACATCCACAACCCTGTAGCATCCCTCTCCCTCTGTGCAGTCTGTCCCCGTGCCACCACTGTATCTTTGTCCCTCTGCAAGGCCTGCAATCTCAGCTCAGCCACATCCCGCTCTTGTCGCAAGCTAGATACCTATGATGTCACTTTATCTCTCTCTCTGTGAAGAGACTATACCTCTATCTCGGCCACTTGCCTCTCACTCTATGCTACCTGGACCTGTGCCTGTAACACATCCCTCCCTACCTCCAACACCTCCACCTGTTCTTGTGCCACATCTCTCTCTGCCTCTACTGTGCACACTCTATCCCTAAGCTTAGCTAGCTCTCTCTGCACACTCTTTGCATCCACTGCATCCCTTGTCCCCCTGCTGACAACATGTTGTGTCACCCCCTCTCCCACCAAACCTAATCCATCCATCTGCATCATCTGACCCTGCACCTCCACCCACAATTTCTCCACCTCAGCTCACAGATCCACAGCCTCATCTTGGCTATCATCTCTCTCTCTCACCAATCTCCTCTGCTACTCTAATACTAGCCTGACCAGCTCCATGTAGTCTCTCTCACCCTGAGAAAATCAGGCCCGCCACTCATCCCTCTCTGCCTTTACTCCAATCCACTCTACCTCTATCCCCGCACTCGCTGCTCGCTCTGTCGCAGTCTCTCCACTATTTCTCTCAGTACGGCCCTCAGATCCTCCCCTGTGGGTGGTGCTGCTGCTAGCGGTGCTACATCATGCACATCTGAATTGACCTCCATCTCTCGCAGATGGTACCCCTCACTCTCTGCTGATAGCTCCATCTCATCCACATCTATGAACTCGGGGGCTCCTTGCTGTGGCTATCCTTCTCTGGCTCTGTTTGCCTCCTGTCCTCCAGTGGCCCTGGCTATCTCCTACCCCCCCTTCCCTCCTAGGTCTCTGTCCATCTCCTCTCCAACTCCATCTACCTCCTGTCCTCTGGTGGCCCTATCTGCCTCCTGCCCCTTGTCCTCCTAGGTCTCTGTCTATTTCCTCTCTGACTCTGTCTATCTCCTGCCCTCCTGTAGTCCTGGTTGCCTCCTATCTAACCTCCTCCCCTCTGGCCTAGCTAGCCTCACCCTGTGTACCCTGTGGCTCTCCTCCTCGGGCTCTCGGCCTCCTCTCTTGTCGACCCCACCCCTAGGCTCTTTGCATCCTCTGCACCACCTCCTCAGCCTTATCCTCTGAAACCTCCTCAGCCTCAACCCCTCCCCCCTCTGCTCTGTCTCCTCCCTGGCCTCTCTGCTTGCGTCTCCTCTTCTGACCTCCTATCACCTGCTCCTATGCCCCTCGTCCTCCTCTACGTCCTCTTGGCCGCCTCTGCAATCACCTCTCATCCTTTGATCCAAATCCTTGTGCCTCCTCGATCGGCACCGCTGGTGTAATCTGCTCAGGCGGATGTCACCTGAACCACTCATCATACCGCCCTGTCATCCCTACATCTCATGGCCCCTCTCGCCTATCTGAATAGGGTCTGAACACCAATCCCTCAATATCACTCCATACACTGTACAGATTTAGCGTGGCTCCCCATGGCCACTTGTACCTATCGTGCAAATGTCACTCGGCCTGCTGGAATATCCTATCTCACTCCGAACTGTCTCATCCGATCTGGTCAATGCAACTCCACTACTCGTGGCCTGCTCCTAATCATGTAACATCGAGTAAAGAAGTAACCACTATGCAACCCCTCCTCTCTCGACCACCCTCTGAATCACTACATCATGTATGGCCTCCACACTATATCCACTGCCCGCACATCATCAAACTGTCTCCTCCACATGTCTACCTCCTGCACCTCTCGGTACCACAGTATAGCCCCTGCTTCTGCTCCCCACCACCACGCTACGGGCTCCCTATCATCATGCTCACCAACTCTCACTATAATCGGCCTGGCAACGTGGATATGCTCCCAGACCCACACCTATAGTAGTGTGATGTTTGTCACACTCAACTGTCTCCTATAACAAATCACATGCATGTCTCGATACAATTGTGCTAACATGCAGGTCCCCCACACGAACTGTCCCTCCCGGCCCTCGATGACGTGACAAATCACCTCGACCATCCTCATGTGAAGAAACCGACCACTCCGGTTTGGAAGAAGTATACCACTAATCAACCCTACCAAGTACAGTGATAGTGTTGGTACCCTACATGCCACCATCCTATCCACATCTAACTGACCCCGCTGCATCGGTATCTCGTCACTACCAAAAAAAAGTGCACCGACTCATCCAGCACCTCATCCTCTGACCAACACTTGCTGATCAGAAGCCCTAATATTGGGAGCCTCAGAATCCGCCACACATCCTCTAGTGTCACCATCATCTCCCCTATTAGTAGGTTAAAGGTCGACGTCACCGAATCCCACCACTCTATCAATGCTGTCAACATGGCCCCATGGGCCTTGATTGACAGATATGTCAGCATATGTAGTAGTCCTGCCTCTGCTAGTCTTTGATGATCCTCCCCGGTCATCCTCGCTATGCATCTCCTCAACACCTCTGATCGTCTCTCTCGCAACCACAAAATCCCTATTTTTTGCATACACGCAATAAGATTTTATCATTTTCATTCTTTTTTTCCCTCTTGTCATTCTCGGGTTTCCCCTCCCTATCATTGTTTCTCCCCTCCGTCGCCCTTCTCCCCCCTCCCCCATCCTTCACCCTCGGCAGCCCCACTCGGTCGGCGGTCCCACCCCCGCGGTGGCGGACCTGTCCGCGTACGGCGGCGGACCTACCTCCACAGTGGCGGAACCATCCGCCCGAGGCTGCAGGTGTGTCCACCACCGTGGTGGCAGACCTATCCGCCCGTGGCTGCGGGAGTGTCTACTCGCGGTGGCGGACCTGTTCGCTCGTGGCGGCAGACCTGCCACTGAGGTTGTAGACCTGTCCGCCCCCGCGGCTGTGGGAGTGTACGCCTGCGGTGGCGGACTTGTCCACTCCACCGCAGTGGACCTATCCGCCCACGGCGGCAGACCCGCTGCCGTGGTGGTGGACCTATTTGCCCGTTGTGGCAGACTTGCCCCCGTGGCGGTGAATCGGTCCATGTGGCGGCCGCCCAACGTCCCCCTGGCACAAAAATCAATAAAATACAAAAAAAATTTCCTACCCATTTTTCTTCCCAACCTCCTGGACAAAACCCATGTTTTCGTTTTTCCAAAACATTTGCGTAAATGACTAAAAATTAAAAGTTAAGTTTTGGACTAACCTAGTGTGGTACGACGCGATGGGTAAAGAATAGCCACCTCTCATCCGCCCAATGGATGATATCACTATCATACTCCGACATTGCGCCTGACCTCTCTCGCCTCCTCTTCTTCTTCTCCTCCTTTTCCACACTTGCCAGCTGTCACAATGATAAAAGGAAATTCTTCCATTCCCTTTTATTACCTTTTCCCTCGTTTTTCACATTAAAGTCTTTTTTTCTTTTTTTTAATCACAAATTCCTCCAACTAATTCATCCAGCCTCTTTCTTCCCGGGGCTACCATTCGCACACCGTTTACTCGATTGACTCCGTTGAAATGCCATTCTTCTAATTTTTTTGTGCTCTTTTCAACAACATATACCGCTCATTACTTTCGAAAGGTTGACTGGGACCCCTCTTTCCTCCCCCGTCTGCCTTCTCGAGGGGGCATACCCTACCATCCTCTCCTAACTTGTCGCTCTAATCCTACCTTCGCGGAACTGGGGCATCCTCTCCGCATTCCCTCCGCTTGGGGCAGCTCACACGCACATTCCCCCATGTTGGGGCATCTCTTTTCTGATCTCTTCTTCTATAGACTCATCTGCATTCTATTTTTCTTTGAAACCCTATTATCCTAATAGCATTTCGAAGAGGGGAAAAATGTAGACATCTAATTTTACCACTTCCATATGATCAAAGACAACTCCTTATTCATCCAATTGCTTATCAAAGGTGATTGGATAGGGATGTGATTGGATTGGATTGGATAAGATTGATTGATGATTGATAAGATCGACTGATGAATCAGATAGGATGATGAAAGGGACTGTAAACGCCATTCAGAGATTACCCTAGGTGACTTAGGATGCTAATTGATTGGATTAAATGATAAAGAGATGATTGTAGCACCGAATCCACCTTGAGATTGAAAATGGATTGATTGGGTCGACGATAATGATTATCTTAGGATGGATGACAATCCTAAGCGGATGTTGATGATGACAATCAGATTAGACACTTAGGTCAATTTGGATAATAACCTGAAACAAAGTTCGAAGGATTTGGATGCGAAAAATGATGATTTGATTGGAGAAATGAATGATAGAAATGGATGAACAATTACTCGGAACGAGTAAATGACTGCTAAGAATAGATGAATGACTCTCGAAACGAGAAAACAAAAGCTCAGAATGAGTAGATGATTGATCGAGATTGTAGAATGAGAGTTCAAAATGATTGAAGGTGGTGTGAAATGGATGAATGTTTACTCAGAACGAGTAAACGAATGATTAAAATGGTAGAACAAGAGTTCAGAATGATGAAAGGATGTGTTAAATAGGTGAACATTTACTTGGAACGAGTAAACGGATGATTGAAATGACAGAACCAGAGTTCAGAATGATGAAAGGATGTGTTAAATGGATGAACGTTTACTCAGAACAAGTAAACGGATGATCAGAATGATAGAACTAGAGTTCAGAATGATGAAAGGATGTGTTAAATGGATGAATGTTTACTCATAATGAGTAAATGGATGATCAGAATGACAAAACCAGAGTTCAGAATAATGAAAAGATGTCTTAAATGGATGAACGTTTACTCAGAATGAGTAAACAGATGATCAAAATGATAGAACAAGAGTTTAGAATGATGAAAGGATGTGTTAAATGGATGAATGTTTACTCGGAACGAGTAAACGGATGATCAAAATGATAGAATGAGAGTTCAGAATGATGAAAGGATGTGTGAAATGGATGAACGTTTACTCAAAACGAGTAAATGGATGATCGAAATGATAGAACGAGAGTTCAAAATGATGAAAGGATATGTTAAATGGATGAATGTTTACTCAGAATGAGTAAACGGATGATCAGAATGGTAGAACGAGAGTTTAGAATGATGAAAGGATGTGTTAAATGGGTGAACGTTTACTCGGAATGAGTAAACGGATGATTGGAATGACAGAACCAGAGTTCAGAATGATGAAAGGATGTGTTAAATGGATGAATGTTTACTCAGAATGAGAAAACAAATGATCAGAATGACGGAACCAATGTTGATAATGATGAAAGGATGTGTTAAATGGATGAACATTTACTCAGAACGAGTAAACGAATGATCAAAATGATAGAATGAGATTTCAGAATGATGAAAGGATGTGTGAAATGGATGAACATTTACTCAGAATGAGTAAATGGATGATCAGAATGGTAGGACGAGAGTTCAGAATGATGAAAGGATGTGTTAAATGGATGAATGTTTACTCAGAACGAATAAATGGATGTTTAGAATGATGAAAGGATGTGTTAAATGGATGAACGTTTACTCGAAACGAGTAAACGGATGATTGGAATGACAGAACCAGAGTTCAGAATGATGAAAGGATGTGTTAAATGGATGAACGTTTACCCAAAATGAGTAAATTAATGATTGAAATGACAGAACGAGAGTTCGGAATGATGAAAGTGTAGACATCTAATTTGACCACTTCCATATGATCAAAGATGTCTCCTTATTCATCCAGTTGCTTATCCCCTCTGTTAATATTAATTAAATCATTTGTTTAATTAATACCTTGCATCTTACATAGGGATCATAAAGTATTTAGTTTAATAAATACTTTACCCCTCTTCCTCCCCTAAATTAAATAAATACACCATTTTATTTAATTTTTTCATATTCCCCTTTTGGAATTAAAATTCATTTTTTAATTCCTCTTTTCTCTCTCATTGTCACATCCTCCACCTTTTGCAAGTTGGTCTCTAATCCATCTTAACTTCTTCATCTTCCTCTAATTAACTATAGTTAACATATGCACACCCCTAATCATCATTAGGGTCACATCCTCCATAATCTCCCACTTGCTTCTAATAAGTCATTAGTCCATCTAACTAAGCACTTACACAACCTTAATCATTTGGTTAGTCTAACCTAATCCCCTCCCCATTTATGGCATGTGTCCTTAAGTCAACCTTATTAAAGGCTTTCTCCTTTTGGGCAAGGCACTCCACTTCCCCATGTGAATTTTTAATTCACTTTTAATCCCCCAATGCACTCAAAAGGAATTTTTAATTCCTTCACTCCTTCCCACATGTCCTCTCTTTATTCTTTATTCTTTCCCATCTCCCCATGAGAATATTTGATGAATTTTTAATTCGTCACATGCCCTCTCCCCCACATGGGGACAAGGACCTCCTTTATGAGGAGATCTTGTCCAATCCCAAGGTACTTTGTACCCCTTCCATGTCATGTACTTCTCTTACACCTCATGTCCACCTCGTCTTTCTTAAGCCTCTCCCCTTGCCACATGTCAAGATGTGAGGGCTTGTGAGTTCTCAACTCGCCCTACATCTTGGCCATGTTGGGATCAATCTCAACCATCCATTTCTTCTAGGAATTCTCAAAATTCTTATAAATACCCCCTCTTCTCTCTCATTTTGAGAGGAGATCATTTTGCTAGCCAAACTCTTGCAATTTTATTTCTTAATCTACACTTAGCCATTTTCACATTTTCATCCCTTTTCATCCATCCTCACATGCTCATCTAGTTTGCATATCTTACCATCCAAGGAGTATACACATCAAAGATCGAAGGGACAACCAAAGGATCGATTCGAGACAAGGTATAAGGTTCCATTTGTTGCTTTTATCTTGTGTTGATTCCAACTTAGGCTAATCTTGAGGTGTAGGTTGTTTTGGTTTTTATTTGTACTCTTTAGTTTGCTACTCATTTTCTAACACATATATTCGACCTATCATAGAAAAGATGTGTGAAATGGATGAACGTTTACTCAGAACGAGTAAACAAATGATCAGAACGGTAGAACGGGAGTTCAGAATGATGAAAGGCTATGTTAAATGGATGAATGTTTACTCAGAACGAGTAAATAGAGAGAATGGTAGGGTATGTCCCCCTCGAGGAGGCGGATGAGGAAGGAAAAGGTGCCCCGGTCAACTTCTCAAAAGTATGAAGTGGTATATGTCATCGAAAAAAGCACGAAAAAATGAGAACTATTTTTGAACGGAGTCAATCAGATAAATGGTGTGGAAATGGCTGCCCCGGGAAGAAAGAGCAGAAGGTCATGTCTGCCACAGCATGAGGTCAAGTTTTCCATAGCATGAGGTCAGGTCTGCCAAAGGATGGGGTCAGGTCTGCCAAAGGATGGAGTCAAGTCTGCCAAAGGATAAGTTTAAGCTTGATTTTTTGATGGATGAGTAAGGCAAAGGACCCAAAATATAGCAAACATTGATAAAAAGATTTGGCTAAACTGAAAATGACTAGTTTTGCATGAGAAAGACAATTCAAACATCACAATGCTAAGATTAGTAGAAACGGGTATGGCCAACAAAGTCTTCTACTCTAGGATGAACATGGTTACTAAGGAGTCCTAGATATACACCTGGTACGTGAGGCCCAAACCGTGAACACCAACCTATTACAAGCATGAGTCAGGAATGTTAGCGAGATACTAAAGGCTCAGACCAACTCTTCACGTCATCCCGACGCTTTGCCAATTACAATGTGGTTGGATTGAGGTACAACTTTCGCTCTCCCCCCTTTATATACCCCACCAATACACATGGTTGGAATTGTCCTTTGGGGTGATGAAATCCCCAAGTAGGTCCCACTAAGAAAATGGAAATAGGGTGACTCAAAGGCCTTGAAAGCTACAATTTCTTGTCACCCAGGATCGCTAAATGGTGCAAGGGGATTGGATACGTCAAATAGCCTTCCACAAGCATGCCAAACAAGGTTTTTTGACCCCTCTAATTAAACTATGTTCTTAATTTACCAAAGAACAATTGGTAAAAACTTGAAATTTCACTTTCGAGAGGTCGGGTCTACCAACGCAGGTCAGATCCGCTCCTAGAGGCTAGGTCCCCCATGAGAGAGGAAGGAAAAGGTGCCCCAGTCAACTTCTCAAAAGTATGAAGTGGTATATGTCATCAGAAAGAGCAGAAAAAATGAGAAGAATTAGTTTTGAACGAAGTCAATCGAATAAATGGTGTGGAAATTGTGGCCCAGGGAAGAAAGAGCAAAAGGTTAGGTCAGCCATAGCATGAGGTCAAGTCTGCCAATGGAGAGGCCAGGTCCACCACCGAAGGTCAGGTCTGCCACTAGAGAGGTCAGGTCCACCACCGGAGAGGTCAGGTCTGCCACCAGAGAGGTCAGGTCCACCACCTGAGAGGTCAAGTCCGCCATCGAAGGTCAAGTCCACCACCAGAGAGGTCAGGTCCACCATCGGAGAGGTCAGGTCCGCCATCGGAGAGGTCAGGTCCGCTAATCTATAACCTGAACCTACGAAAATGCCAAAAACAACAAACATGAAAGAAAAAGACCCGTTTGTGGTTCCCACCGGGCATGCCAGAAATGTGATATGGAGAATATAATCATTAAAAAGATGAGTAACAAATTAAAGAGAGTGCAAATAACAACTAAACAACACCCTACACTTCAAGATTGGGCAAATGATGAACTTAACAACATAAAAATGGAACCTTTTACCTTGTAGAGTTGTTCTTTGGTTGGCCCTTCGATTGTATATGAGATGTATGCTCCTTGATGGAAAATAGATGCAAGATGTGAAGTGTGAGATGCACGATAGTTGGACAAAATGGATGTAAATGGCTAAGTGTAGATTGAGAAACAAAATTGCAAGAGTTTGGCTAGCAAAATGATCTCCCCAAAATGAGAGAAAGGGGGGTATTTATAGAGATTTTGGAAATCTCTAGGGAAATGGATGGCCAAGATTGAGCCACCAATGATCAAGATGTAGGGCTAAGGTAAGTTAAGAACTCACAAGCCCTCACATCTTGACATGTGGCATGTGATATAGCCCTAAAAGGTGAGGTGGACATGAGGTGGAAGGACAAGTACCTTCCAAGTACTTTGATGTGACCTTTCAATGATCACATGGGGAAGGGGAAAGCTTTGGGAGAATAAAAGTGAATTAAAAATTCACAATGATTGGAAGAATCTAGTGGATAAGACAAGGTTCCCAAAAGGTGGGAATTTGTCACATGTGACTTGATGTGACAAGTCAAAGGTTCTAGAAGATGCATGAGAAAAGGGGATTCTAGGAGGAATAAAATGTGAATTAAAAATTCACATGGGGAAGAGGGGAACCTAGGGCGAATAAAAAGGAATTAAAAATTCCTTGGGGGATGGGGAGAGTTGACCAAGGTACTAATTAGGTTTAACTAATTAGTAATTAGAGGATAATTATGGGTTAATGAGGATTAGAAGCCAACTTGCAAAAGTTGGAGGATGTGACACAGCCTAATCAAAGATTAGGCATGTGCACATCCTTAATGAAGAGATTAGGAGATGGATTAAGATTAGATTAAAATGACATGTGAGGAATTAAATAAATGTAATATTATTTAATTCATTTGATGAAAAGAGGATTAAGGAGGGTAAGGTATTTGGCAGAATTAAAGATATTAATTAAATAATAATAATATTACTTAATTAACTCAGATAAGAGGATGTTTAGATGAAAAGTGATAAATTTGGATAAATTAAGTGTCCAAATTTGGATGTCTACACATATTATCATAAATGTATCACTACATTCAAAATAATGAAGAAAATTAGTGATACTATATGCTCCATGCTCTCATCCAATTGGTCATATACAAAAGATGCTTGGAATTGGAGTAGAGGAGAAAAAAACTCATAAGGGATGCATACATAGTAAAAGTTAACATATATGATAAACATGTATGCGCATAGGAAAAATATAATTGCAAAGGAAATTGTATTAAGGGAAAGGTAAGATGTCGACCAATGAAGAAAAATAAAAAAATAAGGATAATTTCATAATTTATAGATATGGATCATTTAATCATAAATTTATGATGTAAAACATATAAACATAATAATATATAAGCATTATAAAGATCATACACATGAAATATTATAATACAAACATGGTATGATAAGACATGAGTGTAATAAACATATGGAAACATGTGGATGTCCTAAACATGTAACATGTGAGTATTATAAGATGTGAAATTGAGAGGTATGAGGAGCATAATTTAATTGTAATAGTCAACATGCATGCGCTCGTGTGTGCACATACACACACACCATAATATTAAGACTGGTAAACATGGAACATGGAAAATATAGGAACATAGGAATATTGCATTGAACATTTGGTAAACATGGAACATAGGAGGAAATTTAAGAGCAGAAAAGGAAGATAGGTAAAATTTGGAGCTAATAGGGAATATAGGAAAGTATTGGAGCTAAACAAATAACATGAGAAAACAAAAGACCTAAGAAAGGAACATAGGAAAATACATGGGCCAAATATCATAAACATGTAATATGAAAACACATGAACTATAGGAAGCACATAACAACCATAAGGAAGATGCCCCCAAGTGGGGAAACCAATCATAAAACATAATATATAAGGTGAAATGAGAATGTGAGAAGAAAAAAAAACATGACATAAAAAGGAAAAAGTGTAAAGACATACAACATAAATGTGAAAAAAGGTAAGGAGTATCACAACATAAATGATATAATAAAAAAGCTAAATTAGAAATGATACAAAAAATGATGAAGAAATGAAATGAAGGAAATACCACTTGTGTCAACATGCACTACTAAACCTTTTTTTTACATCATCCAAATGCTAGGTAGGAACATGAAAATAAAACAACATGAACATAAAACCAAGAAATGAAAGGAAAAAACAAAAAAATTACCAAATAGTAAGGGAAATAAGTGAGGATACCTAACCAATGAATTCATCCCCCATTAAGCGCATCTATAATATGCTTTAAAAACATATTGCTAAAATCTATATTGCCTATGGAACTATCCATGCCATCAAGAAGTGTGTTCTCATGAACAAAAGTGTGATGTAGGGTTGGAAAGAACTAGCTTAGATGTTATATTATTTTATTCTTGTTTTGTATCATATGTAACATCAATATATGATGTACTACGGTTAGCAAAATCAATAGGATAATCACCATTAAAAGAATCCTTATTATTCATTTTATATTATTAGCTAAATCAAGTGAAATGAATGTATGGTCAAGAATATTCTCAACTTGTATCATCTCTATTGATAAGATCTTGAATTTTATGTTTGAGTTTATTGTGTCTATTCATAGAATACCCATGTATGTCATGATAAAAAAGGAAAATTTAAACCTATGTGGTGTAAGCTTAGTCATATCTATTGGTTTAATTAGAGGTAAAGTAATAAGATTGGGTTCCAAAAGTTATTTCAATAAAACATGAGGAGGCTCCTCTAAGTTAGTGAATTCTCTATATTATTTTTGGTTTTATATGTTCATGATAATCATCCTTAAGTACATCCTAATCAACCCCATTATTCAAATATGACAATGGTGTCAATATAAGTGAAAGTGCTTAAAATGCATTGATACAAAAGATTATCTATTATTAAAGAACACACATTTACATACACTAGCTCATAGATATAAAAATGAATGATAAGGCTATAAATATCTCTTTCTTTGAAAATTGCATGTAAACTATCAATAAATATACACATTGAAGCTCCCCATCTTATAATGAAGACTTTGAATGAGTATCCAAAGCTTGAAATGTTATTTTATAATCCTTATTTTGCTTATGTTCTTTTTTGCTTACATTTTAAAATTTGTTTAATAGATAGCTTAAGATCAACATTGTAATAAAATTGTTTCATTAAATTCATCCAAATGATGAAAGGAACTGATAGTTTAGCATGATGTAATAAATCAAATCATATAGATCCATTACTACTCAATGTTATTAAAAGTAATATGATACAATTCCACATTCATAGACCTTAATCATTACAATAAATAATAGATTTAAGAATAAGAATTGATTTTTATGAATAAATGATAATAGAGTTAAAGTAGGATAATAACATTTGCTAACTTCCATACAAAATGGACAATTTTAAAAAAAATGATGCATAAAAGACTTCATTGCCATAAACTGAAAAATAAGGAAAAAAAGACATGGATATACACTAAAAATCACCATTATAATATAAAGCATGGGATATACTAAAAAAAAATCTACTCCTTTGATAATAATTACCATGCAAGAAAGGTTTGTAATAAAAACCTATGAAGTTCTCAAAACTCATTCTTTCAATAGATTATTTACAATTACTTCAAATCTTTTAGTTTTAGCATTTTTAAAGGAAAAATGCCTTTGCATTCAGTATTTCATTTCCAAAATGCCCTTGTATCTCTGGATATCTCATTTACAACCTTTTAACCAAAAGCTGAGAGCCTCAATGCTTACATTGAATGCTTTCTCATCTAAAACCTTCTCGAGTAGTCAAAATCCCCAATATTTCAGCTCTCAAACGCCCTTGTGCTTCAATATCTTCAGAATTTATTCCACAAGTGGGTATTCATACATGCCTCTCTCGCTACACCTACTGTCCACCTTTCCATCTCTGAGTTGAGCATTGCTGCTAATTCAACTACTATTCTTATTTTCTCTTCCCTGAGGTGTTCGTCAAGATGCTATTTCCATCTCCTGCAGCACTTTGGTAATATATCAAGCAATTGTTAGACACTACAAGCTAGGGTACCTCCCAGGCAACTGATAGCCATGTCCACCGACTTCTCCCCATCTATTTAAGAAAATCCAGAAATGACTTTGTGACGTTCATTTTCTTACCTTCAAGAATGCATTCTAAAAATCTTGGGACTTTGATGTAATGGGTGATCTTACCATATTAAACAGTGCAGTTTGAATATGGCACAAGGCATACAATCCTCGCCGACAGAACCATACTAGATGAAATGAACAGTCGGGCCGGTACAGTTTTAACTCCTTTTCTGTAGGTTGCCCGAAGAGAATAAGATTTTGTTGTTCTAGAATTTGTATAGTCAGACCATTGAGAACAAGATAGTCACCATGAACAAGATAATAATACCCTCTTTTGTAAGCCTCAACCATATCCCGTACAAGAAATGTGAGGAAAACCCATATGATTTGTAAAACTTTCCACTTTTGAAACCTTTTTGCATTTGCTTCCTGACCCTTCAAGATCTAATATAGAGTAGAAGTAGGAGTGTAACTTATTCAATCTTAATAACAGAACATGGATATTTATGTTCAACTTAATTTTCTAGCCTCAAGTTAACCGCTAGCTAAGGCATAAATGTTACAATAAAGCTATTCTACAAAAGTGTTTTTGATGGATTGATTGTGTTCTTGGGAGAGGGTCTAGTAGTCTTTGGGACACATTTCGATAAGAAATGTAGTTTTGCTTTACCCACTAAATATGCTTAATTGATATTGCTTTCACATTGTACATAATAGATTGATGGAAATCAGTCCAAAAGGAGAACTAATATTTTATAGCTACTTTGGTGTGGCTCAATATAGTTAAACTTTGTGTTTCTTTGAGTCAAATCAATTAGTAGAGATATTTGATTCTTGTTCTATTGAATGCGTGACCTGATCATGGCACAAAATAAAGGAAAAGCAAAAGGAACTAAAGCCATAATCCTACCAACAATGCTTTCAATAAAGTAAAATCACATCTTTATTCCTCCACAACAATAGCACTAAATATTGAAATCATTTCATAATGATATATACATATGATTGATAGGTTCAACTTATGGGTGAAATTTGGGTTAAAAATAAATACTAGCAGTTTCGTGTAGTAACATGCAACAATGAGTCGATAGGTGGAGAGCAACATGAAAGGCAAGTGATGTGCAGGCAATGTCTGTGGAAAAACATTAGAATGTGAATGGCATGAGTGGGTACAATAGCTATATGCACATGCAGATAATATAGTTACACATTAGGGAATCCAATGAACAATACAATGGATCGCTAGGTATATTATAGGCGATAATTAAAGTGATTGAGTGGGAACAATATTGTATCCCATTTTTACCTTACTGGTTTAGCATCATTATTTTATTTTAAATTATAATGGGGACCGAAGGAGGGTGTTAACCCTAATGGGTTGAAAGGAGGATATGTATATAAAGGATAAAGTGTGTAAGCAATACTTGGTGGAAAAGTAACTTTGTAGAATATATATATACACATATAGAGGTTCGGTTGAAGAACAATTGTATTAACATTCAATTAATTATTTGGTGATAACATCATTATTATTGGTAATTGGTTTGGTGGGGTAAATAATAATATTATGTAGTTAAGTTGTTAATTAAAGAAAACTATTATTATTAAATTTGAAATGATTTCATTAAGTAATACCAATATCATTATGTTTTATTAGTTAATCAAAATATAATACTATTATGGATAAGGTTTAATGTCTAAATTGATGACATTACTAATGAGCATTTAGTTGGGAAATAATAATGTTGACATAAAATTAGTTGAATTCATCATTATATAAGCCCACCCCATAATTTAGCCACTACATCAATTCTTTATGATACAAACTAAGGATCTTTTCAGAGCTAGTAACAAAGAACCCTCAATCAATTATAGTTAAAACAATCTAAAAATAATACCAATATCATTAAGTTTCATTAGTTAATCAAAATACAATATTATTATGGATAAGGTTGAATGTCTAAATAATTGATGACATTACTAATGTGTACTTAGATGGGAAATAATAATTGTGGCATACTAATAGTTGAATTCATGATTATATAAGGACACCCCATAATTTGGCAACTGCATCAATTCTTTATGATACAAGGGTATGTGCAGGATCATGATGGGCCAAAAAGTGGCAATATAATGGGTATTTGTAGGGTATGTGGCTGACGACTTTTTTTTAATCCAAAATTGATGAAATGAAAAGGGTTTTTAAACGAGATTCTTAGCTTTCCACCAATATAAATTATTTTTTACTTTGAATTTAATAAATACTTATTATTCATTTTCTATTTGAATTACGACTAAAGTCATGATTGATAGGCTGATTGAAAAACATCTATAACATTCAAACGGTATCACATTTTTGGAATCCAAAACATGCATCACATTCTATGCTTTGCATACTATAGGATTAAAAAAAAAAAAATTTCATGAAGTTTTGACCAAGTTAAGGTGGGGACATACGATTTTTATATTTTTAAAAATTTTAATAAAAAATCATAATTAATTATTTACTTAGAAAAAATTACAAAAAAATATGCATCACATCCGGCCACGAGTCCTCTACTTATGTCTAAAATCTTATAAAAAAAATATTATCATTTTATTGCAGTTAGGGTGGTTAGACAGACACCTACTTCTTATTTTTTCCCTAAAATTTAAGTACTACTGCATTGAAATTTCAAATTTTCACCAAATATATTTTTTTTTGAAAAAATAAACCTAGTATTTTAAAAACTACATTCAATTTTCTAAAGATTCTACTTTTATATATTTTTGAAATAATATAGATAACTTATTCAAATTTTTACGTTAAGTTGCCTAACTCTGATTTTTTTGAATTTTTTGCCACTTAAGGGCCTATTTTTTCCATGATGATCTTGAACATACCCACAAACTAAGGATCTTTTCATAGCTAGCAACAAAGTATCATAGAAGAATTTTGGTTAAAACAATTTAATTATTTGTTTGATGTAGAGTATAACCAAGAGAAGAATAATCAACAATGCCCAATGGAATCTAACATAAAGTGTATAAGATCAATTATTTTACTCCATTATAACCATAAGCTTAAACATATGAATTTTTTTTATTCCTACGTCAGAAAGATAGCGATCTATACATACAAAATATAAAGTAAAAGTCAACACAATAAGGCCTGCTCTCCACCCTACCATATTAGGTCATGGAGCCTCATGGACCCTCACCAAACCCCCGAGCAAGAATATAGATTGGCCACCACAATTATTAGTGGTGAAATGAATATTGAGTCTTACAATCAATATAGAGTACATTAGGATATGACTGTCTATTTGACCATTGTTGTTGATTTTACAGTCACTATCATTATTCAGGAAGGTTGTTTGTAACACATTAGTTCATGAAACACCACATTATTGCTGGAGCATGGTCTGCAAAAATTAAAAAAAAGTGTTAGTGTAATAAACATGCACCATTGGTACACAATAAATAAATCAGAAAACATAAAGAATTATACAATTAATTACAAATATGATGCAATACAGTTGCAGTAGAAAAAAGTAAGTAAATAAAATCTAGGCATAGCTTCTATAGAAAATGGATTGAAGTTTGGACATACAAAAGAACGTTTGCTCTCCACCCTACCATATTGGGTCATGGAGCGTCATTGGCTATTCTCCCTTGGGAAAGAGAGTTCAAGAATTGGGATGTTGATTCATAACCATAGTTACAATCACTTCATCTTCACAGTTGGTTGAGCTTCATTTGTAAAGGTCGTCCATTTATTTACCATATAAATTGGAATATCAACACCCAATTTCTTGAACTATCTCTCCCAAGGGAGAAGAGAAATCAGATGATCAGTGAGGTAATTTAAAAATTCAAGCACAAAATGCAAAGAATAAAGGGAGAAAGAGGGAATTTACAACAACTCAACACAACCCTATCAAAAATTGAAACAACATAGCCTTTTTGACAGTACCTTCTCAATAATCGAACGCTATAGCTTAGGCAAGAGAAAAATAGTCAACAATGCCCAATGGAATCTAACATAAAGTGTATAAGATCAACTAGTTCACTATGTTGTAAGCATAACCTAAAGCATATGATTTTTTTATGAATCCTATGTCAAAAAGATAGCAATTTCTACATAAAAAATATAAAATAAAACTCAACACAATAAGGCCTACTCTCCACCCTACCATATTGGGTCATGGAGCCTCATGGACTCTCACCAAACCCTTGAGGAAGAATATACATTACCCACCACTCTGATCAGTGGTGAAATGGATATTGCTTATTACAATCAATATAGAGTACATTAGGATCTGATTTTGTAATTGACCATTGTTACTGATTTTCCAGCCACTACCATTATTGTGAAAGGTTGTTTGTAAGACATTAGTCCATCAAATACCACATTATGGATGGAATATGGTTTGCAATAATAACAAAAATGTGTGAAGTTTAGTGTGCTGATTATGCAAAAATAGAATGAATTGCTTAAAATTAACTATTGTATTCCATTATAGCCATCACGATAGAAAGCTAAAAATTGATACCCACATTCCTATGTGAAACTTTTACTGCAAAGGCTAGACCTTCTGGAAACAATGCATTGATGTCTAGACACACAAAGGGTATCATGCTCTCCACCCTACCATTTTGGATCATGGAGCATCATCAGCTATCACCAGACCCCTACAATTACTTACCATAAAGTACAAATTTTCATGATGATGCCAATGAAATGTATTGTTCAAGTGAGCAATTCAGTTGCACACATAGAAAATATAAAATGGAAGAGAAGAAAATGATGCATGCTCTCTAATGTTGGATGGCCACTATAATGAATGGTGAAATCAATGTTCTGATTCTCTTAGCCAATATTATAATCTCTTCATCTTCACAATTGTTTGAAATCTCACTCATTTATTTAGCATGTATACTAGAATATCAACATCCCACTTCTTGAACTCTCTCTCCTAAGGGAGAAGCATGTTTTCTAGAGCAACTGCAAATATGAAGAGATTATACAACTAAGTAAGAGAAACCAGATGATGGGGGCGAAAAAACAAAAAGTATACACCTCTTCCTGCTTCCTTCAATTACATCTCTACCCACTTGTTTTCTCTTCCCTCTATTCTTTCTCCACTACCTGCAAAAAATGAACACAAATTTATCAAAACCCACAACTTTTGCAACCATGAACGCATGTAAAGAACACAAGATAACATCCATCCACCTTCAAAGAGATTCCATAGCCAATGAACGCACTTGCACCTCCATTGAAGCTTGCCATCCTCACTCACAACTACCTTTAACAATAACAGAAACCCAAAGAGTGAAGCCCAACAATACACTATCAATAACTGCAAAGACATTCATTTTGTTTGTTGAGGACTTTAAAACAAATGTTACTTGCACCATCACCACTACATGAAAACCATACAACAATTAATGTTGATGGTGTTTTGTTGGCCCCCACAACTATCTTCAATAACAACATAAACCCAAAGAATGACACCCAAAAATATGTTATCAATAACTACATAGACATTCATTTTATTTTCTGAGGACTTTAAAACATATGTTACTTTCACAATCACCACTACATGGAAACCATAAAACAATCAATGTTGATGACATTTCACTAGCCTCCTATACAGCCATGCTATTTTTCCAGCCTCCTGTATGGAACGATATAGCTTAAGCAAGAGATCAATTATCAACAATGGCCAATGCAAGCTAACATAAAGTGTATAAGATCAACTATTTTAGTACGTTGTAAGCACAACCTAAAAAAATTGAATTTTTTTTAATCCTATGTGAGAAAGATAGCAATTTGTACATAAAAACTATAAAATAAAACTCAGCGCAATAAGGCCTACTCTCCACCCTACCATATTGGGTCATGCAGCCTCATGGGCTCTCACCAAACCCCCAAGCAAGAATATACATTGCACACCACTATGATAAGTGTGAAATGAATATTGCTTATTACAATCAATATAGGGTACATGAGGATATGATTGTCTATTTGGATATTGCCACTGATTTTCCAATCACTATCATTATTCTGAAAGGTTGTTTGTAACACATTAGTTCATCAAACACTGCATTATGCCTGAAATATGGTTTGCAAGAATAAAAAAAAAAGTCTAAACTTTAGTGTGGTGATTATGCAAAAATAGAATGAACCACATAGCATTAACTATTTTATTCCATTACAGCCATCACAGTGGAAATCTAAAACTCACAGCTATAGTCCTATGCAAAAAATTTAGTGCAAAGGTTAAACCATATACAACCTATGTATATACAAAGTGCAAATTCTAGTCCACTGATCATGCTTTATTGATAGACGATATTGAAATCAAAAAATATCAAAGTTGTATATTTTGTAATACATAATTTTCTCTCTACTTGCAATGGGATGAATGGAGTGATTATAATTTAGCCATACCTGGTGTGTGTGGTAGAATGCGGTATGCAAAAAATGAAACAAGGCCAGATTTCCACCCTACCATATTGGCTCATGGAGCATCGTGCGCTCTCACCAAACCCTCAAGCAAGAAAATAAATTTTCCACCACTAATGATTCAATACAAGATCTAATCACATGAAAAGGCCTGCGAAGGACAATTTTTTCAGTTGGTAGACAATAAACAAATGAAAAAATATAAAGACTTATAGAATTAATTACAAATGAGATGCAATGGGGTTGCAGTACAAAAAAGTAAGTAAATAAAATATAGAAATGCCTTGTGCATGGAATGGATTGGAGTCTGGACATAGAAAAGGAATCTTGCTCTCCATCCTACCATATCAAGTCATGGAGCATCATTTGCTATGACCAAACCCTTGAGTAGTAACATTAATTGTCCACCACTTTGGTGAATGTTGAAGGAAATTCTTTGGCATTTGAGGAAATTTGTTAAGTGGAAATCAACATTATCCATTTTTTATAATTTGACATGGAGTTGTGAAATGAGAAATGGAAAAAAGATACGTAGGTTTATATTGTATATAGATGGAATACAGGTGAAGGTCGTACAACATGCAAATGTGGAATCGTAAAGCCATTTAGCATTTTTGTGGAGCCCTACATCTTGTATACAAATATAATGTAGCTATAATCTAAAATCATTTTAGTGGGATAAACCTACACAGAAGAAAACTATGAAATTTGGTACTGTGAACATGTTTTATTGGAAAGCAATATCTAAAACATGAAATTTAAGTGGTTGTATAATTTATAAGCAAAATATATGTAATAGGACAATTACATGTCACATATAAAAAATTATAATGAAGTCAATTTAGAGAGGGTGTAGATTCTATATGCATAGAGGTGAAGAGGAAAGGAGAAGCAATTCACTTTCCATAAAGAAGAGAAACTTTTGATGATGATGACAATGAATATTTTTTTTGGAGAAGATCATCTTGTTTGATTTACAATGCAAGGTAATTGTTGGTATGTATCATATAGTTTCTAGCAAAATACAAAGGTAGGTCTACACAATTCAAGTGAGAAATTCAGTTGCTTGCTATTCGGTGCAATGTTTTTGTATGCCTAACCTCCGAGAAAAATCTAAGCCTTTCTGAAGAGGCACATATATACAAATTGTTGATTGCACAAAGCACAAAAAAATTGTGACTGGAAAACCAATGGGTTAAAAAAACCCAGGGTAGCGAGCAATAGACCACAAAAAGAAAATTGGATTATGTTAAGAATTTTATTTCATTGCAAACATTGCCAGAAAATCGAGGCCATACAAAGAATCATAGAAAGAAATTCATGTTGAGAAGCCCATGCAAATTTTGGCTTGTTTTTTAAGAGAAGCACTGGCAAAAAATTATCACAGGGGATGTGCTGCAAAAGTTGATCCATGAATGAAAAAATATTGGTTTGAATAAAATATATAGTCTCTCCCAATAAAACCTTACCAAAAAGAGAAAAATATACCCTAAGTTAAAGAACAACAATCAACTCTCCCTTACAGAAAACAAGGCAAGTTGTATAACTTGAGCTATTTGATTTACATGCGCAAAGGAAACAAGCGTCACTTTGTACAATTTACCATGCAAACATTGTCTCATGTATGTGCTACATATATTACCAATGGTTGCAATAATGCTTTGCATTTAAAACTCACCAAACTAATTAAGTAGTTTGTGGTAGTTTCAATGATGCATTGTTCAATACTGGGTTGTGGATTGAGTTGCATAACATACATAACATAAATTACAGCCGAGAACCTTATGACATCCACATCCAGCATGGCACTATCATTAGGGATCGCAAAGCAGTAGCAAGAACACTTGGTAAGCATTTGATGGATACCCAAACATGATAGTTACATAGACAAATAAATCATAGACTCATATATCTACACAAAACTCTATCAAGATATTCTATGCACTAAGAACATTGTAAACAAGATGCAAACAACATATCTTTAAAACAACTCACGATAGTTGTAAATATTGAATTGTGTATGCATATATGCATAGATATCCAACACATGAACAAATATCTACACACATCTATACCAGGAAGTTTTATAACATAGGGAAATATCAATTGCATGCATACATATTTATCTATATGCATACGTAAATGTACACATACATACAACTATGGGGTTTGTGCAGGATCATCGTGGAAAAAAATAGGCCCGTAAGTGGCAAAAAGTTTAGAAAAATCAAAGTTAGGAAACTTGATGTAAAATTTGAATAAGTTATCTATATTATCTCAAAAATATGTAAGAATAGAATATGTAGAAAATTGAATGTAGTTTCTAAACTACTAGGTTTATTTTTTAAAAATTATATCTATTTGGTGAAAATTTGAAATTTCAATGTAGTCGTACTTAAATTTCAGGGAAAAAATAAGAAGTAGGCATCTGTCTGACCACCCTAACCATAATAAAATGAAAATGATTTTTTATAAGACTTTAGATATAAGTACAGGACTCATGTCCTGATGTGATATATATTTTTTTGTAATTTTTTTCCAAGTAAATAATTAATTATGAATTTTTTATTACAAATTTTAAAAAATATAAAAACTCGTATGTCTGACCACCTTAACTTGGTCAAAACTTTATGAAATTCATTTTTTTTTAATCCTATAGTATGTGAAGCATAGACTATGACACATCTTTTGGATTCAAAAAATGTGATACTATTTGAAACTTATAGATGCTTTTCAATTATCCTATCAATCAAGACTTTAGTCATAATTAAAATAGAAATGAATAATAATTATTTATTAAATTCAAAGTAAAGGATAATTTATATTGGTGAAAAGCTGAGAATCACCTTTAAAAACACTTTTCGTTTCATCAATTTTGGGTTAAAAAAAAGTTGTCAGCCACATACCCTACACATACCCATCATATCGCCACTTTTTGGCCCATCATGATCCTGCACATACCCTATGCCCACAAGTAGATATATGAGTAGGTTTAGACAATGATACATCTCCTAAAAAGGACAAGAACTCTATATAAATAAATAGTATAAAATTAAATAAAAAATATACACTTAAAACATAACGAAATTAGAAGCAACATGAATAATAGAAAAGAAAACAACTGAATCTTTTTTACTTAAACATTATAAGTTATACTTCATTGTCTTAATATGTAACCACTCAAACAAACAACAAAGCAATAGCCGTAGAAAGGAAAGGTCCTTTTGATGTGACAAGTAGTGTGAGGGAACAAAACAAACTAAATGTCCAACCAACATGAACTATAAGAAATATGCAAACTCACAATTAGCCATGGTTGTTTTGGTGTTCAAGGCAGTACGACAACTATCTCCAGAGACTATTGCACAGCAGGAGAAATAGGGGACAAATCTAATAGTAAGAGCTTGCACTTACCTTCAAAGTTAAGCTTTGCAACCTTCACTATTGTTGTTTTTAGTCTTGTTTTTGAATTATAAGTTTGAGTTTTGATTAGAACAGTCAAAACAAATGGCCTATAGGTGACAACATTGATAACAAACTCAACACTCATTTCAACAGTAGACTTATATTGCAACATGTAAAGCTGTTTTGTTGACATTTGTTATAGGCTTGTTGAAACCTCATCAAAAGTAGTTGCCCAAAGCTCACCTATGTGGTCTTTGATCTTTAGTTGCAATAATTATCAAAAGTCACAGTCAGCTATTGTTCTCTAGCACTTTGTGAAAAACCATGTATTTTGCTTAGATTGTTCACACTTTTTCTTGCATTTCCTACCATTCACCTCCAATGGGCATGCAACATAAAAAAATACATCAGTTTTTATAAATTTTACTGTTTCCTTGAGAGTAGCTTGCAAAGACTCTGGCAAGCCAAGGCAGTGGTCGAACATGTATGCAATAGTGACTCTCCCATTTCCCAAAGCAACCTTTTGAGGGACTACCCAAGGGGCCTCAATAGTAGGTTAATCAATATATCCTCTTTCGATTATTGGTTGTGCTTTTGGTATGTCAGGATTTATATATAGAAGAGTCCCTATGACTGTGTTTAGAATAGCTCCATTGAAGTACCCAACACATGCATTTTTAACAACAAGGATGAGAGCTAAACTAGGGGTGTACAACCTCTCCAACTCATGACCCTTTGCTTCCCAATTTGAGCCTCACAAATTAACATCAATTGAAAAGGATGATAAATCATTAAGTTTAATAGTCCTCTAAATTGTTTGGGACTGATCCTTTCTTTGTATAGTTGAAACCATTCCCACATGCACCATAGTGCCAATAACATCCATTAAATTGTTATTAGTGTAATTTTCAATTTCATTTAATGGGGTGAACTTAAATAATTCTCTAGCACAAAGGCCTCATCATCACATTATTTTAACATTGAACTTTGATCTAGAATGATTTCCATCTTGCTGTTTAATTTATTAAATTTTATGCCTTCTTGTCTCACCGATCCCTTTGACACATAATAAGCATGTCCCACCTCAACCCTATCATAATGGACATCTGCAATGTCATTTAAGAATTCAATCCATATTTTTGTGTCGTCATCATCAATGATATCAAATTTGAATACCTGCCCCTCGCACCCTTGCCTACTATCATAGTGCATATCCCTCTTTGTTGTTACATGGCCTTTTATTGTCCATTTGTTTTGGTAAACATTCAACCCTTTAAGGGGATGCATTAATTCCAAAGGTGGAAGTTGTTTGGATGGGGAGGGTGAATCACAACCAACCTTTTGTTCTTCTTGATCTCTAAACAAATATTTAGGTTTTCAAATAGCTGGCAATCTGTCATCGTCACATCTAGGGACAATATGATAGTTGCCTTGGAATGAAATGAACATTAAATACTTTAAAAGGCAGCCCCCACAAACATGGAAGCAAGAAAATACAAGTACAAGCAAGGCATAACTATATCAAACCTCGATTCCCACAGCTTTCTAGACAAATAGTTTGGCAAGCACATAATCAAACCTTTTTTCAATTCTCCTATAAACAAAAGGTTATTGTATTTTGCAAGAAAAGTTCCCATCTACATGTGGGTTCTATCAGATAGGATGACTTTGTACTGGTCAACTGGGCTTTGATCACCTCTTATTTTTTGGTAAGACATTAGTTGGAGGACTGGAGATGGGACAACATCTCCAACATCTATAAATTGTAGCACATCTCTTGTTAAGGCTAGATTCACATTTGTAGCCTATAAGGAAATTAAACTCAGCATCTGGTGGCAATAATGAGATATTCATAACTGTGATGCAACTCTAAAAGAAAAAAGTAATATTGACACATTTGGAAACTAAGACATTTTCCCCTCTAACATATAAGTTACTCCAAAATGGCCAATAAATTGAAGGGGAAACAAGACAGACAGTTCAAGTATAAATAAGTTAGAACATATATCATGTAGTAATTGTTAATTCAAATGAAGTATATTCTTGGTTTGTTTGGTGCACTTACGAAATTGTCAAGATAATTGGTGATGAGCTTGAAATATGCTCATAATTTAAATATTATGATCTATTTTAATACCCTTACTCTTGTTGCTAAATGGTTGTTTTAACTCTTTTATTAAAGACTTTTTATTTGAAATTGGGTAGTATCATGTAGCAATACATTCCTATATTCCTATAGCTTAACATCTCTATGTGTTTTATTAATTACCCTATTTGACCTCCCGAATGATTGATATAATGAATGTGGTTTTTGAATAATGAGATAGATTTAATATGTGATTAATGAATGTATTGTGTTGTTCGCCACACATGTTTTCTTTGGCTTCTATTGCCGTGTGCATCGCAGGTTGTTGAAGGGAGCATGAACAAGTCAAGTGCAGCAAACTTCAGCCTTGCAGTAAAGTCCATTTGCAACATGATGTCGAGGAAGTTGTTCCAGCAAAGACTCTTTGTCCAGGTTGTTGGGAAGAAACCTAAATGTTCATTAATCTGGGAAGAGTGGAATGCTAAATTCTCTCTGGATCATGTTGAATGGATATGCTTTCATTTATGAGAAGTCTGTTCCTCGGTTTCAAGATACACTTATGTCCACGTCTTTCTTTGTTAGTTAGTTAGTTGCTTTTCATATAAATAAGTTCCCCTCCTGCACGAGTGAGCAAGCATAGCATGTAAGAGTTAGTATTATAATAAGAATAAGAGGTTTGTGTTAGTTTCCATATATGCAAAACAATGTATATCATTCTGAGTTTATGAATAAAAGTTGTTGAAGTTTTGAGTTCAATTCTTGCATATAATAGTTGATGCTTGCTAAGGGGACCCACTTAGTGAGTATCTATAGTTGGTTAGTTGTTTATTTCCTGTTGATTATAAGTTAGATTTTATTCTTGAAAGTTTTTATGCAAACTCAGTCTTATATTGTTCTTGCAGCATAAGGCTAGTTCATAGTTTGTTTCTCAATTATAGTTGTCATGATTTCTACTTTGATTAATTTAAGAAGGCTTCATATTACATTCCTGTAGCATAAGTAGAATTCCTTCCATACATTTATTTTTGGTAAATTGTGGCTGAAACTGGTTCATAGTGCACATATAGTGCCACTCCATTTTAGTATACGTTCCCTGGTTGGACAAAGTAAATGAATGACCATAAGAAGGTATTAGTCACCTGTTGGAATGTGCAATTCCTAGGTTAGGATTTTATGTGACTTTCATATTCTTTTGTGGGCGTGACCATTTTTGGCGCCATTTCCTGGGATGGTGTCAAGCTAAGAACCTATCATAGTCATTGTTATTAGTAGTTTAGTTTGTTATTCAAGCATTTTCAAAATTCTTTCAACTTACCATTCATTCTATTGCATACATAGAAGAAGAGACGCTCTGGGAAGATTCCTCCCTAACCTTACATTCATTAATAACAATTCTAAACCTTCTTATAATCTATTTGAGGAAGGAGGAAACCAAGATATCACTCCATTTGCTGAAAACCTATTTGTTGAATTTCCATTTGACCCAGCTGACGAAGAACTTAAAGAAAATCCATTTGCTTTGATACTCCATCAAGCAAATATGGCACGAAATCCACCTAATCAACCTCTTGCTTTTGAGTTTTCCATTGTTGCCCAGCAAGGTAATGATAACCTTAAGAATATTCCTTCTTCATTACTTCCCAAGTTCTATGGACTAGTTATAGTGGACCTAGAAACTTTCTTGTTTGAGTTTGACATCCTCTGTCACAGTTATGATTACACTTTAGATGCTCATAGGCTGAAGTTGTTTCCTACTACTTTGAAAGAAGGAGCTCGTAGATGGTTCATGAGTTTGGGAAGGGGTGTTGTTGATAGTTGGGCAGCCATGCAAACAAAATTTCTTGAGAAATACAAGGAATATTGTAAGAGTGGTAGTAAGGGTGATGATATATTCAGAATTCAACAAAAGGAGGATGAAAGCTTGGAAGACTATATCTCAAGATTTTTGTTTTCCCTGAAAAAGAATTCAGACCATAATCTTAATGAAGAATCTCATAAACTACTTTTTCTAAGGGGAATTAGTGACACTTGTATAGATTCCTTGGACCTAATGGGAGGAGGAGATATAACCCAACTACCTTGGGATGATATCAAGAAAATATGTCTCAACTACTCTCGAGCAATTATTAAGAAGGGTAGAGGTCATCAAGCCGCAGTGGGAAAGTCTTATATTAATGGAGTTTCATGGATGGAGATCACAAATTTGTTGTCTAATTTTAAGCTGAATATCATAAAAAATATGGCTACATAGTTGGATACTATGCAAGCTCGAAAGAAACATGAGGAAGCTGAAGCAATCTTGGCTAAGTTTTATCCACATTGCAGACAAAAGAAATAGGATTGCAGATGTAAGATAGTGGCTAACTTGGAGGCTAAGAAATTACCTACTGATTTCAAGATAGCAGAAGGTGATGATGACCAAGTATTCTTCATTGCATGAAGGTGACCATGGGCTCAAAGATAAGGTATGCCTCAAGACCCTTTGAATTTTGGTAATCCTTATTCTAATTACAATAACTAATGGCAACCTACATATGGCCCAACACCACCTTGGAATACTTCTCAACCTCACTGGCCTAACTATCAGAGTCCTAAATGGCAATATCCTCAAGGAGGTTAGCAGCAGCCACAAGGACAATGGACTTCACCCCAAGGTAACTAGTAGCAGAATCCTCAATGGAGAAGTCCATAGCAGTGGTAGAAATCCCTGCAGCCTCAGCAGCCACAACCTTCGGCTCTCATGCCACCTCCTACAGCACCTGTAGCAAATACTATGCCTCCAAAACAAACCCCTATGCCTACTCAACCATTACCAAATCCTAATAATAAGCAGCAGCAACAACAACATCCTATGTATTTTGTAGAAGCCAATCAGTATCCATCTTATGCCCTGAATATTCATGATATCCATCTCTGGTCTAGAACCACTCTCCCTACTCCACAGCTACCTGTAATTACAGAGATTTTAGATTCTGCTAATGAACAACATACTGATCCTGCAGAACATATACCTGTTTCAGATACTGTCTCTAAGGAACATGTCCTGTAGCATTAGGCCAAACCGCCTTTTCCTCAGAGGTTGCAAATTACTACATCCAAGTCTATGGAAGAGCCTACCTTTGATATTTTGGATCAACTAATGAATGTACACATTCAAATTCCTCTTTTTCAAGCCATTAAAGATGTCCCAATTTGTGGAAAAGCCATTAAGGAAGCCTATTTAAAGAAACCAGGAAGAAAAAAAGGATCCCCAAACTATCCATGTTCTAGGACAGTTGGCAGATATTATGTTAGGGAAGGTAGTCATTCTCAAATATACTGATCCTGGGAGTCCTGTGGTACAAATAAATATTAATGGCCAAATAGTAAAGAATGTTTTAATTGACCTTGGTGCATTCATTAATGTAATGACCAAGCATACTATGGAGTATTTAAATATTCTAACCATTCGGTCTACACCTACCATCCTATAGCTTGCTGATGGTTCTACAGTAACACCTAATGGAGTGGTAGAAGATGCCATTGTCATCCTTAAGTCTTGAGAATACCAATAGATTTCACCATATTGTCCACTGAGGCAACTTTGAGAGGATATCCTATCATCCTAGGTAGACCATGGTTAGCCACAACTGATGCTTTTATAGGATGTCATTCAGGAGACATGACAATTTCTAATGGTCAGTCAAGAAATAAATTGGCTTTATACCCACCTGTACAGCCTCAGCCAGACTTGTCTCAACCAATTTGGCCAGATTTAGGAGAGGAAACTGAAGAAGTCAATTCATTAGCTTAGCTAATTATGCTACAAAATAATCTATTTTCACAGTTTCAGAGTGAGGATGACCTACTTTTACACATTTTGAAGTCCAACTCTGATCTGAGTAGTCCATCTGTTCTAGATAGCTGTCCTCAGTAGTGTTTCCTGCATTAACTAAATTATGAGAGCCTGCCACCTGAATCTCCTACAATTTATCACAACTTGCTTCCACATGAAATACATACACCACCTTTATTAGCAACCTCCATGAATGATCTTATCAAACAAGTAGAAGTATTTCCAGGCCGTTGTCTTAACATCAATAATAAGTTGCCTCAATCTCAACAAGCTGCCCTAGTCACAATATTGCAAGAACAACACAAAGATTTTGCATGGGACTATGGGGATATGAAGGGAATAGATCCTTAACTCTGTACTCATAGGATCTACATTAAGGAAGATTGTTCACCTGTTAGGTAGCCTCAAAGAAGGATAAACCCAACACTTAAGGAAATGGTTAAAAATGAGCTCCAAAAATTACTTGATGCTGGTTTTATCTATCCCATTTTAGATAGTCAATGGGTATCTCCATTGGTGATTGTACCTAAAAAGGGAGGAAAATGGAGAGTTTGTGTAGACTACATGGATTTGAGTACAACTAAAAATGATCACTTTCCACTACCATTTATTGACCAAGTGCTGGAATCATTGTCTGGTAAAATGTATTTCTCTTTTGTAGATGGATATAATGGGTATAATCAAATTAGAATTGCACCTGAGGATCAAGACAAAACAACTTTTACCAGTCTATGGGGCACTTTTGCCTACTCTGTCTTACCCCTTGGCCTGTGTAATGCACCTGCAACATTTCAAAGGGTAGTAATAAGTATTTTTGTTGACATTTCCCATGACTCTATAGAAATCTACATGGATGACCACCACTTATAGAGTTAATTATGAAAAAGCATTAAAAAATTTGGAGAAAGTGTTGAAAAGATATAGGGAGAAAAATCTATCTTTGAATAGTGAGAAGTGCTTTATGATGATACAAGAAGAAATTGTTTTAGGCCATCATATCTCTCAAGCAAGAATTCAAATTAATCTTGCAAAAATAGAAGTCATTCTAACTTTGCAAACACCTATGAAACAAAAGGATGTTAGAAGCTTCCTAGGACATGTTGGATATTATAGAAGATTTATCAAAGATTTCAGCAAAATAGCTAGTCCATTATATGCCTTATTGACTAATGATTCTGAATTTAACTGGACTAAGGCCTATGACAAATCTTTCCTGCAGCTTAAGAACTTACTTACTCAGGCACCTATTCTTCAAGTGTTGTCATAATAGTGGTTTACAATTCCTGAGAGGAACGAATTTTAGCTGAAATCAAATATTTTTAAAAAATATAATGATTTAAGCCTTAAAAAGTTCTATTTTAAGGATTCCAATTGAAGAGGGTTTGATCAAATCACCTTAGATCAAACCCCCTTGGATAGAACCTCGCTAGTTTTAAACCATACCTATAAATGCGTCTCCTTTACACCTATCAAAATGATAAAATCACTTTTGATTTAGCACATTTAGATTATGGGTAGAATATAATTTTAATATGTTTTGGTTTTGTTATGTATTTAGTTTTATTAAACATAGATCGAATTTTCTTTGTTCTTCATATGTGGAAAAATAGAAGATTATCAAAAAAAATTGACACAGATATTGAAGTCCTTGATCCATTAAATTAGTATACAAACCTTCAAGGCCCTGAAGCACTTATTAGAACAAATAAATTTGACCTTCATTGAAAAAAAGTTATACATACGAGTTAAAAAAATCTAATTGCAATTTGATTCTAAAAATTTTGAAAAAAATATTTTTTAGAATCTACAGACAAAATTTGATGAGACTCTAGTTTGCACCATCTTCAAATTCCTCACATTTTAGCCGCTATAGGTGCCCGAATGTGAAGATTTAGTTAAAAATAATAATTTTAGTGTCCAGTTTGGCCAAAAATTGTAAACCACTATTATGGGATCACCCAATGGCCGAAGTGGAGTTTTCCCTTTCATATACACAGATAATTCTGATTATGCCATAGGGGTAGTTTTAGGAAAGAAAGAGAATTCCATTGAGCATACCATATATTTCATTAGTAAAAACCTTCAAGGCCCTGAATTGAACTATACTGTCATAGAGAAAGAATTGTTAGCAGTTGTGTATGCCCCGAACAAGTTTCGACATTATGTCACTGGTTACCAAATATTTGTCCATATAGATCATGCAGCAATAAGGTACCTCATGAATAAGCCTGCCATATTTGACAGATTAGCAAGATGGCTCTTATTGTTGCAGGAATTTGATATCGTGTAGTTATTGATAAGCTAGGTCGAGCTAATGTGGTGGCTGATTTCTTGTCAAGACTTCAAATAACTACACCTGCCACCCCTAAGGTAATTGATGATAGCTTTCCTGATGAACATCTATTTTCTATTGCTGCTTAAACACTATGGTATGCAAATATTGCAAATTATTTAGTAGCTAACAAGCTCCCAACCCACTTTTCACCAAAGGCAATTGTTGGTAGAAAAAAGTTTTAACTTTTCATGGATTGCAGATTGTTTATTTTACACAGGACCTGACCAAGTCATGAGAAGATGCATTAGGGAAGATGAGACCTATGACATTTTTCATGCCTATCATGATGAGCCATGTGGTGGGCACTTTGTAGCTAAGAGAACATCTATGAAAGTGCTTACTACTAGATACTATTGGCCTACACTCCACAAAGATGTTGCAACCTACACCAGAAAATGTGACAGATGTCAACACATGGGAAGACCAACAAGGTCTGATGAAATGCCCCTGTATCTTCAACTAGTAGTCAGTCTCTTTGACAAGTGGGGAATGGATTTTGTTGGGCCTATTGATCCTCCATCCAATGGGAAATCATACATTTTGGTTTGCATTGATTATGTAACCAAGTGGGTGGAAGTGAAAGCAATAACACACGCCCGTGACAATAAAGTTGTTGAGTTCCTATATGAGCAGATTTTTACTCAATTTAGAGTCCCAAGGGAGCTTGTTATTGATCAAGGAGTTCAATATACATCAAGTTTAATCACTGCACTGATGAATGATTACAAGATCAGGCACAGGAAGTCTAGCCCCTATCACCCTCAAGCCAATGTTCAAGTAGAGGTTACCAACAGAGAAATAGAGGTAGTCCTTACTAAGACAGTACAATTACATAAGAAGGATTGGAGCAGTCACTTTCCTGAAGTAGTCTAGGCTTATAGGACAACATGGAAAACCACTACAAGGTTTACTCCTTTTGAGTTACTCTATGGCACAACTGCCATGTTGCCAATAGATTTTGAGCATAAGACCTTAAGGACTGCTCTCCAGCCTAACATTGATATTTCAGAGGCCCAAAAGGAATGCCTCCTACAACTTAATGCATTGGATGAGATGAGGAAAGCTGCCCTGCAACATATAGAAGCTATCAAGCAGCAGAAAAAAATGGCATGACCACCATATCACAACTAAACAATTCTCTGTCAGTGATTGGGTGCTACTCTATGACTCCAGGTATAAGGAAAATCAAGGTAAACTCACCATAAGATGGCTTGGTCCTTATGAAATAGAGAATGTGTTTGATAATGGTTCAGTTCAGTTAGCTACAATAGATCTTGTCTGATTTAAACTAATAGTTAATGGACACTGTCTTCGGTTGTATCATAAGCCAATGTCCAAAGAAGAATTTATGAAGCAATTTGATACATATACGGCTAATGATCTTCCTGCAGCAAAAGGCTTTGGCCTTTCTCCTATAGCATCTCTTTAAATTCCACATTGCATGCGCATAATAAAGGTTTCATTTTTAAGGGAGCCACTTTCTCTATTTTCCATCCACCACCACCATTCATTCCCTTTTGTTCCACGTCATCCATTTTATTGTATTGCCCTCATTTATGGTTTCAATTCTAGCTGTTATTTCATGTTGCGCTGTGATCTTTCCCAGCATGTACACACATTTATTACAAGGTACGCGATATCTTTTGTTATCACATCATTTATTTATTTCATTTATTCATTAATTGCTATGTCAATATCAGTCATTATTCCCTGATTCTTTGCCTATCATTTCACACATGTGTGGACACATGCCAAATTTTAAGTAGGGGCGGGGGTAATCCATTTCAATCTTTTTCTTATGCCGCTGCCACAACTATTAAGATATTTTTATTTTCTTGTACTTTCCAAATATGACTGCATGTCTTTATCCTAAACAACAATTAACTGCTTGATTTGGGTAGTTTGTAACAATCATTTCATGCAATTATCTTTTGAGTCAGTCTTGGAAAAGTAGAGAAAAGTGACGGCAGGATAGAAAGAAGCAGAGAAGAAAAAGTTTTTTGAATTTTTAGAAAGAGTTGAGTTTCTAGAATCTCAGCTAGGATAATTTATGAATATGGGTGGCCAGTTAGTAAGGTATGAGCCTGTAGCTCATGAGCTCTTAATGCAAAATCCTCAAACAATTTAGGCATTCAACAATTGCAGTTGGTTGAATTATTTTCTGAGGTTAGATTCCTTTAATGAGGAAGCTATATGTGAGTTTTTGAGAACTCTTTCAGAGGGAGAAGCTATAGTGTGGGGTTTGAAAGTAGCCGTTACTGAAGATCAGATCACAGAAGTAACTAGGCTTCCGGTGGTAGGAGAAAATTTTTCTTCAGATGCTGTCTCTGCTAGGGAAAAATTTACAGTACTAATGGATGGACCCTTGGAGGTTTCCAAACAAGGATGCAAACGAGTGTCACTACCTTTTCCATACTTGGCATATGCCATCCTCATTATCAGGTAGTTGACTTGTGAGGGACACTTTTCCTATTTACATTCCTACCATTTTAAATTATTAAGTTATATGAGGCACAGGTTAGATGTCAATGTCCCAAATTTTTTGTTAAACCTTTTGAAACATTGTGCCCATGAAACCCAGAGGGGCAAGGACAACTTTGTCGCCCATAATTCCCTCATTAATTTGTTGATTGAGCGTTCCCTGAGGGATGTATCACCCCTTTCTTGGCAAGAATTTGTTTCCCAAAAGGGTCTGCAACTTCCAATGCCTCCTAGAGCACTCCCTGCATAGTGCAAGAAAAAGAAATAGAGAGTATAATCTTCAAGTAGGGAAGCAGAGCAAGAATCATCTTCTCCTACAACACCTACTCCTGCAGCCTTCACACCAGATCCCTCTACCCGAGTACAAACCAGGTCTTCTAGTAGAAGAGAAAAAGGAAAAATGAAGGTAGGAGAGTCATCTAGGGTAGAAAAAACCCCAGAGTATAACCCTCATGTTCAAAAACAACAATATTCCTCTCCTACAGCAATGCCTATTTCCACTACAAGTTCACCATCATCTTCTTTTGTTGAGTCTGAATCCTTTAGGCAAGTTAGAAAGAGGAAAGCCATGAGAGTGCCTCCTAAAGCTGCAACATTGCCAAAAATGGTTTCATCAAGGAAGCAACGTAAAGTCACCTCAACCTCTATTCAATGTGAAGTTATAATAATTTATGAGGACTCTAAAGAATTCAGTCATGATGGTTCTCAAAATGTTCCACATAGCGCATCTGTTGTTCTTTGGTAAATGCAAAATGAGCCAATGGAAGCTAAGGAAGCACAACATGTTAGTATTAATGAAAGGGGAATGCCAAGTCTTGATGACTTGGCTAAAGCAGCCAGGCAAATTTTAGAAGAAGTACAATCTCCTTCTACGTAGTAACAAGAATTCATTCTGTAGCAAGAGGAAGAACAACCTGAACAATTAGAAGTGTCCAATGAAACCTCATTGCCCCTTGCAACTTGTCAAGCAATGATTGCTTATAAAAAGACATTTTTGATTGAATTTTTGGAATACCTTAGGACCACATGGAGGCCGGTCACATTTCAAACCTTGAGTTTCCGCCACTTAGCCAAGACTAAAATTCAACAAAGTCTTTGGGAAGAAGAGAAGAAGAAATTGAAAAAAGAAATTGAAAGGTAGAAATAGGAAATCCAAGAAATGAAAGAGAAAATGGATGAAATAATGAAAATAACTAGTAAAATTATGGAATGTCGACCACCGCCTAGGGTCTATGCTATGTGCCTAAAGGAACAATTTATTTGGTTTCAATTAATGAGAATTTCAAGGAATTTAGATCCTGTTATTCATACAGCCAAAGAATTTTATGATGCATACCAAGTGGCCCCTAGTTGGCTAAAGAATTCTTTATGTGAATTTTATTTGCATGGATTGATAATTCCCTCTGAAATAGGGTGGAATCCACTTCTTTATATTGGTGATATTCATTTGAGGTCACTCATGTCATGGGTGGCCAATGAAACTAATTATGAGAGACAATTGGAAGCCTATGAAGAGGCTAAAAGTGATGAGCCTATCCCACTGCAACCAGAAAGCTCCAATCCTTACACAATAGTAAAAACTTGGCTTACTATTGCATATGGGTTCAATAATCAAACAGAAAGAATAAAAATAGTTGATATCAGAAAGCAAGTGTATGAAGAATTCAAAGGCCAACCATATCTATTTTTGAAGCTTGCCTCTTCTAGAATTGAAAAGAGATGGGAGAAATTGACTATTGGGCTATGGAAATCTGAGCCACATAGCCCCTTGAAATTTTAAAGCAGCCCTTGGAAGGACAAAGAAGTACAGACAACTTGGTCTTCAGAAGAGGTTCGAGTTATGGTTGCCAATAACATTTCGACCTCCGATTTTAATGTGGCCATTTTATCCCTATCGAGCTACAGATGTTAATAAGGATACATAAACCTATAGATATGAAAGATGGAAACATTTTAGAGGTTTCTACTATAAATTTGGAACTTCACCACAAGGCCATACTACTCCTACCAATTTCAGAGAGAACCAGGAAGCTTAATGCTGGAGAACCATCATTAGGCTAAGTAGGGGGAAAATGATGAGCCTAAAATATGCTCATAATTTAAATATTATGATGTATTTTAACTCTTTTATTAAAGACTTTTTATCTGAAATTGGGTAGTATCATGTAGCAATACATTCCTATATTCTTGTAGCTTAACATCTCTATGTGTCTTATTAATTGCCCTGTTTGACCTCCTGAATGACTGATATAATGCATCTAGTTTTTGAATAATGAGATAGATTTAATATGTGATTAATGAATGTATCATTTTATGCACCACACATGTTTTCTTTCACTTCTGTTTCTATGTGCATTGCAGGTTGTTGAAGGGGGCATGAACGAGTCAAGCACAATAGACTTCGGCCTTGCAGTAAAGTCCATTTGTAGCACGGTGTCGAGGAAGTTGTTCCAGCGAAGACTCTCTATCTTGGTTGTTGGGAAGAAACCTAAATGTTCATTAATCTGGGAATAGTGGAATGCTAAATTCTCTCTAGATCATGTTGAACGGATATGCTTTCATTTATGAGAAATCTGCTCCTCGATTTTAGGATACACTTATGTCCACGTCTTTTTTAGTTAGTTAGTTAGTTAGTTTCTTTTCTTATAAACAAGTTCTCCTCCTGCACAAGTGAGCAAGCATAGCATGTAAGAGTTAGTATTATAATAAGAATCAAAGGTTTGTGTTAGTTTCCATATAAGTAGAACAATGTATTTCATTCCGAGTTTATGAATAAAAGTTGATGAGGTTTTGAGTTCAATTCTCACATAAAATAGTTGATGCTTGCTAAGGGGGCCCACTTAGTGAGTATCTGTAGTTGGTTAGTTGTTTATTTCCTATTGATTATAAGTTAGATTTTATTCTTGAAAGTTTATGCACAAACTCAGTCTTATATTGTTCCTGCAACATAGGGAATCCATCCCTGTCTTTCTTCCTGTAGCATAAGGCCAGTTCATAGTTTGTTTCTTAGTTATAGTTGTCATGATTTATGCTTTGATTAAGTTAAGAAGGCTTCACATTACATTCCTATAGCATAAGTAGAATTCCTTCCATGCATTTATTTCTAGTAAATTATGGCTGAAACTGGTTCTTAGTGCACATACAGTGCCACTCCATTTCAAGTATACATTCCCTAGTTTGACAAAGTAAATGAACGACCATAAGAAGGTATTAGTCACCTATTGGAATGTCCAATTCCTAGGTTAGGATTTTTTGTGACTTTCATATCCTTTTGTGGGAGCGACCAATTGGCATCGACAATAAACTAAACAACAAACACTTATAGGACTACTGCTTGAGGATTGTTCGCCAGCCTTGGAAGAGCTAGAGGCCACTAACATTGTTGTATCTGTTCTTTTAGAATCAAAGAGTTGCAATGTCGATGGCTGGCTAGAAGGTCTATGAATTCAAAACACAACATGGGCACTCAGTTTTTTATACAGGCATTAACAATATGATAGGAAAGGATTAATAATAACAAGGGATTCAATGATTCAAATAATACTTAAGATATAATTTGTTATTCCAAGTTCACTATTTCAATTTTAAAATCCCTCCTTTTTTTCCTAGAAACACCAAGAGTATGAAGGTAAAGAAACAATTAGGAGAAAGGATTCAATGTTGTATATAACAGTTAATATGAAGTATAACATTTGAAGTATTCCATGTCAAGATTCAAAAAATTAGCTATTTTGAGAAAACAATAAACATTGGGAAGAGTACGTATGTACATTGCTCACATCTACTTTGACATACATAAAAATATACACACAAAAAAATTTAATAATGTCTCATTTATGGCTTTTCTTATGCATAAATGTTTGTAATTTATTAAAATAGTCTATGTTTTTCTCCACAACACAATCTAATTGTTGTTCGCTAGCTTTGACTATATTCCACTGTTTGCAATGCATAATGAAATACTTAATATTATATAGTTTTTATTGTTATCCAAAACACATTCTTCATTATCAGATATATATATATATATAGACACACACACACACACACACACACACACACACATAGAGAATAGATATATGGGTGCTGTCATAATAGTGGTTTATAATTCTTGAGAGGAACAAATTTTAGCTGAAATCACATATTTTAAGAACATATAATGATTTAAGCCTTAAAAAGTTCCATTTTAATGATTCCAATTGAAGAGGGTTTGATCAAATCACCTTAGATAAAACCCCCTTATATAGAACCTCGCTAGATTTCAACCATACCTATAAATGCGTCTCCTTTACACCTATCAAAATGCTGATAAAAAATCACTTTTGATTTAGATTTTGGGGGATCAAATGAATTCATTTAAAATCTATTTCAAATGATTGTGGTATTCCTCAGAACAAGCTATCCAATGAATATAATTTTAATATGTTTTGGTTTTGTTATGTATTTGTTTTTTAAGTTTTATTAAACATAGGTTTTTCATTGAAAATGAATTTCTTTGTTCTTCACATGTGGAATAATAGAAGATATCAAAAAAAAAAATTGAAAAATATGAGTGCACCAGATATTGAAGTCCTTGATCCAACAAAAGAAATTAAATTAAATTTTGACATATACAAAAAAATTACGATTATACCGCTTCTGAATTGTAATTCGTTTGACTTTGAAACTTGATTAAGGAAAAAATATTCACTAAAAAACTATCTAACCAAGTGGAAGCACTAGATATCAGAGTTACAAATCTAAATTTGAAAGAATTAGAATTTTATCCTTCATGGAAAAAAAGTTATGCGTTATACGGTGTGCGTCACTTTTTAAAAATGTTGTTTTCTGAAAAAAATCTATTTTCATGGGAGATGGAAAAAGAAGTGCAATTTGATTCCAAAAATTTTGAAATAAATATTTTTAGAATCTATAGAAAAAATTTGATGAGACTCTAGTTTGCACCATCTCCAAATTCCTCATAGTTTAGCCGCTATAGGTGCCCGAATGTGAAGATTTAGTGAAAAATAATAATTTCAGTGTCTAGTTTGGCCAAAAATTGTAAGCCACTATTATGGGATCACCCATATACATATATATATAGATATACAATATTGATTCATTAATCATTCACGTTTTGTGGCGGAGGCTTTGATTCACTTTGTTACTACAAGTTTTTTGCGTTTTGAGGGTGTTCCATATGGGTCACTATTGCAAGATATATTTTTTTGGCAATTTGTTGGAATGGAGTAAAATAGTAAATGTTATGCAATTGATATTGTTTTGCACAAGGCACTGTTCACTATTGTTGTCTGGACAAGGCTATATTGTCTCATTTTTGGCTTCCAATCAGTGTGGCCAAAACAGGAAGTTGGAAAATTCTATTTTTATTTTTATATTAAAAGTATTTGCTGCATTAATAGAGAAGGCCAGTGAAATGGCATCAACATTAATTGTTGTATGGTTTATGTGTAGTGACAATAGGTATGAGAAGTAGCTTCCTTTTCAAGCAGCAACAAAGCTAACAAATGTTTGAACAATGTTTGAAAGGGAATTTCTCTATAGCTATATTGATTTGTTTCTTAGAGGGTCCTGCTAAGAAAAAAGCTATATTGTTTAAATTTTTGATAGCACATTGTTGGGTGTCATTCTCTAAGTTTAGCTTGTTATTTGAGATAGCTATCAGCAATGGGGCAAGCATGCATTAAATACACATTCCTAGTTGTTATTTCTTCAGCCTCAGAAAAGCAGTTGTCAAAGTGATGGATTGTATACTAAGTGTCACAAGGAAAACTTAATAGGAACTTCTGTATAGATGGTTAGAGGCTATTTTTTGTGTTTGCATGCAACGATGTTTGCAAAAGAAAATCAAAAGTGTCACAAGTGATAATTTTTGCCAACCATTTTTTGGGATAACAAGGCAGTGGTTTGCATGGATCTATGAATGTCAATTTTTTTGTTAGCTTCTTTGTATGACCTCCATTTTTTGGCTATGGTTGCAATGGAATAAAATTCTTAACATATTCTAGTTTTCTTTTGCCATTTGTTGCTCACTAGCCTAGGTTATTTCTATCCATTGGTTTTCCAAGCACAATTTTTTGGTCCTTTGTGTGATGAACAATGCATATATATGTACATATATATATCTATATATATATACATATATATATGTATGTATGTATATATATAGATATACTTACATAAATCTATTCACGAGCACCCTATCAAAAATTGAAATAGTACAACCTCTTGAGCTCCACCCTATCGAAAAGAATTCCTTTTGGAAAACAATATTAACTCTATAATATCAGCTATTTTATTATCCATTGTAAACAAAAGTATATAGCCAAAGCTAGACAACAAAAATTAGCATTGGGCTATGGGAAACATTGGTTGGAATTTTTGTTACCCTTCGCAGTTCTAGGTCTCTGGCACCATGTAGTAGGTGTTGTTTTATTTTATTTTTTTAATTTAAAAAGTGTTTGGCACTGTGATAGAGGAGGCTAGCAAAATGGCATTAGCATTAATCATTGTATGGTTTCCATGTTGTGTTGATGGTGCAAGTAACATATATGTTCAAAGTCCTCAGAGAACAAAGCGAATGTCTGTACAATTTTCAATAACGTATTGTGCATATATATATATATACATGTATATACATATATATATACATATATATATATGTAAATATATATACACATTTATATACATATACATATATATATGTATATACAAATACACACACACACATATATATATATACACACACACATATATATAAATATATAGATAGATATATAAGAATTATCAAAACCCACACCTTTTGCAATGATCAATGCATGCAAAGAACATAAGATAACCTCCAACCACCTTCAAAAAATTTCCACACCCATGGTGGGTTATGATAGTTTTATGTTCATTTTTAGCAGGCCATGGAGAAAGGACAGAGGGAAGAGAAACCAAGTTGGAAGAAGTGTAATTAAAGGAAGTTGGAAGAGGTGCATATTGGAAAAACCGTTCATGGAGTATTTCTAAAACAATTTATGTTATTTTTGAAAGGGGGTTGATTGTTTCTCAGCAGCTTACTGTAAATTGCTTAGTTTATGGGTTCTATGTATCTGCCATTGGTGGAAGGAAATACTCTTTCTTTATTGCATTTGATGTTTCGAATAACCTCCACCCACCCTCACAAAAGTTGCACAAAGCTTAATCTAGGTTGCACCCTCATAGAAGCTTACCCTCATTGCTCACGGCTCCCATATCAAGTATAGCAATAGAACAAGACCAAACAATGCCTTGTTGAAAATCTCTGAGACATTCATTTTGTTCCTTGGGCTGTTAAAAGGCAGCTATCATTACGACCATCACCAGTACATGCAAAGCATATAGATATACATATATAGACATGTATATATGTAGATATAAATAGTAGCTGTAACAATGGAGGGAAATCTTGTATGAAGGTGTAAGTGTGTATAGTGGTAATGGTTGGCATACATACATACATACACACACACACACATATATATATTTAGAGGAACCAACAAAGATTCAATGAGGAATGAAAGTAGAAGTATACTCATTTCTCAACAAACTATATGTGTGTATATATGTAGATTTTTGTCTTTGTATATATATATGTGTGTGTGTTTGTGTGTGTATAAATGTAAAGCCTGAATAGTGTTAGCAATGTAATTCCCTTGTAGACATGGCTACAAATTTGAAGGAGTAAACAAAATCCCATACCCAAAAAATTGGTGGGTGAAGGACATGTGAAGACATATTGTTTTTTCCTCAACAAAACCTGCTTGAAAATTGAAACAATTTGGGTTTTCCAACATCTTTTTCTTTTCTTTTTTTTCTTTTTTTTTTGTGTTTCCTGTGTTGAATTTGCATGTTTATGCGAGTTTTTTCATCTAGCTGGATCTTGAAACCAATATTGTTTCATTGTGTCAATTGTTGTTCAAAATACTATATAGTTTCATGGGTTTTGGAAAGTGGGCGAGTGTTGGCTATATTGTTTCATTTATGGCTTCTATTTTCTATGAATGGTTCTAAAATAGTGAATCTGGTATTTTTTTGGTGAATCTCGATATCAAGATTTATTCTATTATGTGGGTTCTGGTATGTGGGTGACTATTAGCAATATTGCTTCATTTAGATGCACATTAGCACCTACATTAAGTATAGTATAAAACAAGACCAATCTTTCATCTCGTACTTTATATACAATTGGATAAAAAATAGCTACAATCACAAGTAGTGCAAGAACACGCAAACCATACAATAGCTAATCTCAAAACCAGCCAGCATTCAAGAAAACAAACATCTACACAACATTTTCCCTTAGTTGACTAGCTGAGGAGGCTATGAATTCAAAGCTTTTGTTGCCTATAATAATTCCTTGTTTTGGGCTACGTAATATATAATAGCCAACAAAAGGTTTGAATTCCTAGCCTTCTTGTTTAGGCAAATGAGGGAAAATTTAGTCTAGATGTTTCTTCTCTTTATAATTATGATCAATCCAGTTGCATATAGAAGCAAAAATATGGTATACACATCTATTTAGATATAGAAGTCTCTACATAAATAAATATTTGCATCTATACATATAGATATTTATATATCTACCTATATGTGTGTCCTCTTGATTGACCCTTAAGGTGTTTATTTGAAGATTTGCTGGGAAATTTTTTCCCTCTCAACACCTTTTTATCCTAATCAAGCACCATATGAAACATCATTGCAACTTATTTTAGTAAGAATTATATATTAAAGAAGATATTGTTTGAAAAGGGAGACAAAGCATTCAAATTTGTTATTTTTGTCAAGATAGTTATTTAGTTTGAAATAAATTTGTTATTTATTTCATTCTTGAAAAGGAATTACTATAACAATAGGCTTTGTATTGAACATACCAAAGAACATTAGCTACCACATACATGTGTTCAACACCCTTTTGAACCTATTGAAGGGACAATCCAAATACTTTTTCCAGGATTGCAGAACTGAAAACGAAACAACGTAGCCAACACTAGACAAGGGACAATGACAATGACCTATGGAAAACATCATAAGCCACATTAGTCACCCTCTCTATCAACACAGAGGGGAACACATGACATATCTCCAAGGTAGCCAACAACCATGTATAGCACCCTTCCCCCAACCACCACAAGGAATAAAATAGGGGGCTAGTGGGAATTCCAACCTAGATTTTTTTAAAGGGAAGGCCATTTGCCACCTTTGCCTCACTTCGTGGGAAGCTAAAAAAAAAAAGGCTTGCAAGGATTCCAACCAAAGTACACACAATAAAACCAACAGCTAACAATATAGAGGAAAACATTCAACATAGACTGTATAACAATGACTATTTCATTGGATTGCAACCATAATGACTAAATGAAAACCATAAATCAAACAATATTTGTTTGAAAGTTAAAAATCCATGCAAAAAAAATTCTTGTAGAACCTCTTCCCACTTGCTTCAAACAAACCACTTCTTGCCAACTTTCCTACACAAAAATGGGAAAAATATTATCATAGGCGACACTTTTCTTTTCCATTTCCAACCATTCGCCCATGCAAAAACCACAAAATAACCTCCACCCACCTTTGAAGAAGCTACACAAAGTCTAATCCAGCTTGCACCTCACAAAAGCTTACCCTCATCGCTCACGGCTCCAATATCAAGTATAGCAATAGAATGACACCAAAAAATGCCTTATTGAAAATTTCCCAGACACACATTTTTTTTCCTGGGGTATTTAACAATAGTTGTTATTACGACCATCCCCAATACATGCAAAGCATCCAACAATTAATGTTGATGTGAACCAACGTTTAATTTCCTTACCCTTCTCTATCCACGTGGCCTGAAAAATGCCACCCTATTCCCAAAGCAGCCAACAGCCGCCTCCGCCACCTTTTCACAGCCATGAGAAGGAAAAAAATATGGGAGGATAACGAAAATTCCAGCCAAAGCTATAATGAAAAATACAAGGAGGCTAACCAAAATTCCAAGCAAAGTTGACACAAATAGTCATATATGTATATATATGTATATATACATATATATATGTATATATGCACATATATACATATATATACATATATATATACATATGTATATATATATACATACTATACATATACAGATATATACATATATATGCATACACACATACACACACACATATATATATATATACATATATACATACAAATCTATATATATATATATGTATGTATACACATAAGTTGTATATGGACCACCCTTTTGCATGAAAGTATTTGCATAGGTCTATAACTATGATTTTTAGCATTATATGGTAATGGCTGCAATGGAATAAAATAGTTAATGCTATGCAATTCATTCTGCTAATGTCCACCTTAGGTTATATTGTCTCATTTGTGGCTTCCATTTACCGTCTATGGTTGCGACGCAACAAAATAGTCAATGTTTTGGAAGTTAACATACATACATATATACATACATACATATATATACATAGATCTATATGTTGGCCATATTATAATATAATCATATATACATATATATACATACAGACACATAAATCATATATATATAAACATTTACAATAGGACCAAAGACAATGTTGCACTCTCTCATCTTCATTTAGCACTAAAAAAAATTTCCACATGTACAACATATCAAATAATATCAGCCATTGACCAAAAGTCGTACAAGGTTTATCATTACATTTCATTACAATGCTCAAGAATAACAATGGTACAACAATGCTCCTAAACAAGAACAAGAACCATACAACAAGACAGAATGATACAACTAAGCAGATGTATACAAGTATCATAACTAGCTCCACATAGGATATAATTCTAGAGTCGCCACAAGTAACACCAATCTACACCTCATGATCCTCGACTGGAGACCCAATGGGGTGATTAGCATGTTCCACCCAACCACGTGGGTCTGAAGACCTAGCCCCCGTGCTAAAGAGCTAACAAGAAAGAATCCTCGAACAAGATCTTCCAACAGACAACCACAAGACTCAACATCATACAAGAGTGACAAAAAAAACTCAAGGATAATCACAACATCAATAAACCACGACTAGAAACATGACATCCAAAAATGACATCAATAAATTACTTCAAAACAACAATAAACCACTTCCAAAACAAAGTAACAATAAATTGTAACATCAATAATTTGCATCCAAAACATAACAACAGTAAACCACTTTCGAACATAACAACAATAAATCACTTTTTAGAGGCTTGCAAAGGTAACAATCATAAGGGGTACTATGGAAAAGTGTCATCGCATAGTCCTACATGGGTTATCCTAGCCCTTTCTCCAAGTGTCGGCTCAGTCTTGACTGCCTGAGGCACTGACACCCATCTATGGTTATCTTGGCCCTTCCTCCTACTTGAGTCGTCGGCCCCATAGGGTGACTCATGCAAAGCTGTTAACCTCTCATGAGGACGAGGTAATGACTTTTCCAACCATGACCTTCTCAGTCTATCATTAGTTTGTGATAGCCCTAATGCATACACGAGGTATCCAATTATTATCTTCCATGTTTTACTACCCATCCCCCTAAATTCTATTATTGAGCTCTCACTTGTTACACTACTTTTATGCTGGTTATCCTGTGCTCTTCCTCCTATTTGAGGCGCTGACCCCCATGAAGAGCCACTCTCCCTAGAGACCCAAACATAAACCAAAATCCAAGGGTTGTACAACATAAAAAGAACATTAGATCACCACAGAGAAACATGCGAGGCATTACCCATCTCGCTATAAATACATAAACAAAGTCTCAAAAATTCTTGTACAACCCTTTCAAAATCATGATACCAAAACACTTGCCACATCAAGGGCACATAAAGAGAGAACATCAACTATCAATCATCTCAAGCCTCTAGAAGCCAAAAGAACAACAACCCACAATGAGGGTAAAATGAAGCAACAAGAGTTTTTCCCCAATAATTCCAACACAAGGATAAAATTTCCCTCAAATATGAGATTAACTTAGAAAATCCACAAAAAGAAGATTCATCAAGACCCATACACAAATCAATCAACACTAAAACACAAATACAATCCACATATCAACAATGGTGTCACCTCATAAAGGGAATCACAAAAGATAATCAACCTTTAATTCAACAACATCACTTAATATCCAAAAGCCACCAACTAGGCATTCTACAAGAGACCTCAATTTTCTCCTCACAAGATGCCTAATCACTAAATACGCACAACTCACAATCAAATTAACCATGTAGTCTTTCATACAAGCATTGATGAAAGAAAATTCTACAACAATCTTCTTGTAGGCACATATCAAGGAAGATAGTAGTTCCATTATAATAATAATCTAGTATAAGCATGGAAGAGAAATACACAATATTAAATTAAGATGGCATAACCTACTCTTCGTCTTTATGCTATATTTAACTTATAACAATATGTAAAATTACCATTTAAAAAGGGTTTCGATTTTATCTTGTCTATCAGTCTATGGTCTTATAATGATTATATTACTCACTATCAAGAATTTATAAGGATATTTTAAATGAAAATGAATACCCTTCTAACAAGAATTGAGGTGTTCATGTAATTCTTCTTCTAATTATCTATAGAAGTAATTAGATCATTTATTTCACCCATTATTCTATTACTATATCAATGGACACATTTTGTCTTATAAGCACAAGTTCATGTTGATGATCTAACTCTTTATTTCAAGAGAGTTCAAGAGTATGCTAGTTCATATATAACTCTATTTTACTTCAATTCCATTTCTTTGTCATTCTTTTAATTAAATCTTAAAAATACTAAAGGACGTTATCAAATAACTCGCAAGGCAGATATATTCTTTCTAAAATCCAATATATATTTATGCATGTACCTACTCATATATATATTTTAAATAGAATATAGCTTTTAAAATAAAAAAAGTTTTTACGTGCATATTCTATCATACCATATTGATTACAACAAAAGAGAAAATATGGATTGTATCGTATGGATACCAATAAAAGATTAAAACTTAAGATTTTAAAGCACATAACACATTCTTAGATATACTCAAGGTAAATAAAGATCATACTTACAATACAGGGCAGGAAAGACAACCAGTGAAAAACGAAGATCTATGCAAGATAAAGAAGAAATTGGGTTGGAAAATGAAGATGGTAGAGACAGGTTGACAATGAAATCAGAGAGATTACTTAAACCTTTAAACTTCCTATTATGCTCAAGCTCTCGATTGAGATAGGTTGAGAAAGAAATCAGAGAGATTATTTAAACATCTAAAATATTCTATTTTCAAGCACTGTATATGTGACAGGTTGTGAGTGATATTAGGAAGATTATTTAAACCTCTACAACATTCTTTGTTCCATTCTTGTGACTGTGACAGATCGTGAATGGAATCGAGAGCTTATCTAGAATCCACTCCCTTTGATGTTCAAGTGTGTAGCTAAGCCTGGTCTCTAGAAAGGTTGTCCAAGGTTATAGGGTGCACACCAAATTGGATTTATCAAAAAGGCTTTAAACACCCTTCAATACCCTCGGTAGGTGAAAGCCTAGATAATACATATAAATTGTTGTTCAAAACACCTCTAGGGTCATCTCTTGGCTTGCAATGATTGCAAAATAGGGACACAATATTTAGTTGTAAAAGCTTTAAAAGCATGCAAGCTAAAGCTAATTCTAAATCTGCAACCAAACTCGCCGACCTAGACTTGTATAAAAAGTGTGGAGACATAGACAAGCAAGATAATTATTTGATGGAGCAACTCAATACACATTAATTCAAATACACATCTATCTAGAAAGGTAAAAAAAATAGATATTATTGAGAGAAACGTCGACCAACGAGAGGTCCCGAGCCAAGGTAGAGATTCATATTTGGTGAAGGAAAGCCTGAGAAATCTACAAGGGTTTGTGACAAAGTTTCAAGTCTTGGTGATTACCAGTGAGGTGCCAAAATCCACTCTCAATTATTTACTGAGCATAAATCAGAATAACCATGCATTACCATCAGAAAGTATCATACAATAATTAGAATCATGAATACCTTTGATGATAAAAGGATAAACCATCATTGAATAAAATCTAAGGAGAAATAGGCGAAGTGAGAGTAAGGGAAGTACAATGGGACTAACCATTGCACTTTTTAAGGAAGAATCTTGACCGATGTTCAGAGCCCGCTCCATTGGTTCCGCTCACAAAATAAGATCCACCTTCCCTGTAGTCTGTGTAATTCCTAAAATAAAACCCTCAATCCTTCCTCTTCAAAAGTTTGCCTCTCCCCAAAAATGGAACACTAAAGCATGCAGAATCCCCCTGATTCTCCAAAAAGATCCTTTTTAAAGCAAGAATCCTTCACAAAAACAAGTGGAAAACTCCAATAACCTTCGAGTTTCTTTTTCAATGATCTCTTCCCAGTTAGGAATGATCTTGCATGAGAAATTTTCTATTCATTGTTTGCTTTTCTTTCACTTCATCATTTATCCTTATTGATTTTAATATTTTATTTATTTTTATTTCCATTTTCAATTAAAATCTAATTTATCTTTATTTAGTAACAAGCTATCTACTTTGCATTTTTTTTCAATTGCCTTTCTTACTTTTATAATCACTCAAACTTAATTTCAAATTTTAATATTTTATCCACTTTAATATTTTCTCACTTTAAAATTAAATTCATTCATTAAACAAAAATTATCTTTCCTAATGAAAATCATTTACTTCCAATGTTAATATAATTAACATTTCTTACAAGTCTAATTCTTTATTTAATTCTAAATAAATCAAATGACCTTATAATTAAATTAATTTTGATTAATCAAATCTAATCATAGTACTAGTGTTATTGCATCGCCTCAAACCAAATTAAATAATATAATCACAAAATATCAAGACCTTATGAATTCGACCAACCACATTTAAAAACACTTTTAACAACGAAAATGACACGACCACCCAAAAAGAACTACTTACTTGAATGTCAAGAATAACTGAAATGGAGGAACACTACATCCTCCCCCCTAGGTTTTGACTTACTCCTGGAAGTCGATCTCAAGCATAAACATGGTAACACAACAACTAGAAACAATATCAATAATCATGCGATATGAATTGAGCAAGAAAATTAAATAAAATTCAAAGAAATGATACCAAAATGGAGGCCAAAATTGCAATAGACCACAAGGACGAGGTGACGAACAAGGTTGGGGAAAATTTCTTGTCAGTTCCTATTTTCCACATCAATCCCATTGGGTGTTTATGATGCTCGCCCTATCCTGACAATGCAAGTGGAATCGAGGCTAGTCCCTGCAATCCTGCATACAAATAAATGTTGTGTACAATATATATATCACAAATATGCCGTGAGAGGAATTCTCAGCATAATAGGGAACTCGCGAGTGAGTGATACCACACTGTCCCTCTCACCAGACCACCTACAATCATCAATACAACACTAGTAACTTATAAATAACTTGTTACTTATTAGTTTGAAAGGTATTCTCATACTGATCCAATCAATAAATCTAGTTCAATATATGTATCAGAAAATGAATTACGACTTGACATTATAAGTATTTATTTCTATAGATCTAGTTCCATTACCTTTATTGCTGAGTTTCCAAAGCCAATTACCTGTGAATCATTAACTACCATGGAAAAAAAACATTAGTATCAAGAATTTAAGCTAATTATTTACCTTAAAATGTTATACTTTCATAAAATTGGAGTATAATTATCCACTCAAATACACTTTTTTTGCTAAAACTAATCATTTTCACACAACGCACTCTACTTCAATCATTGTTCAACACCAAATCTCACAACAATTTCAAGAAAAGGAAAAATTTTACACCTTCACAGATTCAAGGAAACATAGTTCGTCACTCAAGGACAACTAAATGGAAAATCCCATACACACATGACATATTCATACCCATAACTCACATCACTGAAAACCACATCTCACAACAACACAAGGGTCCATAGTGCATCCCTGATAGGGAGGATATTGGTGCATTGCACACTACACCGAAGGTCCTATCCTTTCCCATCAGTTTCCTGCACCATCTACTTGACACCAGCTAACAAAAGAACTCAGGTTCACAACAATGACAATAGAAAAGTGAAACTCAATACTCAAGGGTCTAAGCGCAAGGTTACATAGTGAGCACACATAGTTCCTAGTGTATGAACCTAGGCTCTGATACCATGTTGTAATGCCCCATCATGCGAACCTCAAAGGACATCTAAAGCAATAATTACTACACAATTTTTTTTTTTTTTTAAAGTAAACATAACATACACGAAATACACATTAAGTCATGAAACTCAAATAAAAAAAGTCATTAACACTTACGTCCCATGGGGTACATGAGGAGTCATTACGAAACTTAAATCCATACAATGACGATAAAGAATAAAAGCCAAAGATAAAATCCATAGCAAAGTAATCATTTCCAAATGTAACACATACATGAAAAAACATTAATAAGAAACCATCCATGTTCATATAAAAACATATACATATATAACTTCCAACTCAAAATGATGCACTCTCTTTATCTTCATTTTGAAACTCTAGGAAAAAATTTCCATAGGTACAACATATCAAATAATATCAGCCATGGACCAAAAGTTGTACAAGGTTTATCATTACATTTCATTACAATGCTCAAGAATAACAATGATGCAACAGTGTTCCTCAACAAGAACAAGAACCATACAACAAGACAGAATGATACAACCGAGTAGATGAATATAAGTATCATAACTAGCTCCACATTAGATATAATTCTGGAGTCACAGCAAGTAACACCAATCTGCACCTCACAATCCATGACTGGGGACGCAATGGGGTGCTTATCATGTTCCACCCGACCATGTGGGTCCAAAGACCCACCCCCCATGCTAAAGAGCTAACAAGAAATAATCCTCGAACAAGATCATCCAACAGAGAACCACAAGACTCAAAATCATACAAGAATGACGAAAAAAACTCAAGGATAATCACATCATTAAACCGTGACTAGAAACCATGACATCAATAAATTACTTCAAAAAAGGGATAAACCACTTCCAAAACAAAGCAACAATAAATCACAACATCAATAAATTGCATCCAAAACATAACAATAGTAAACCACTTTCGAACATAACAACAATAAATCACTTTGCCAATCACGAATTTCTTAGTCTATCACTAGTCTGTGATAGCCCTAATGCATAGATGAGGTATCCAATTATCATCTTCCATGTTTTACTACCCATCCCCCTAAATTCTATTATTAGATTTTCACTTGTTACACTACTCTTATGTGGGTTCTCCTATGCTCTTCCTCCTATTTGAGGCGCTAGCCCCCTCGAAGAGCCACTCTCCCTAGAGACCCAAACATAAACCAAAATCCAAGGGTTTTACAACATAAAAAGAACATTAGATCACCACAGAGAAACATGCAAGGCATTACCCATCTCGCTATAAACACATAAACAGAGTCTCAACAATTCTTGTCCAACCCTTTCAAAATCATGATACCAAAACACTTACCACATCAAGGGAACATAAAGAGAGAACATCAACTATCAATCATCTCAAGCCTCTAGAAGCCAAAAGAATGGCAACCCACAATGAGGGTAAAATGAAGCAACAAGAGTTTTTCCCCAATAATTCCAACACAAGGATAGAATTTTCCTCAAATATGAGATTAACTTAGAAAAGCCACAAAAATAAGATTCATCAAGACCCATCCACAAATCAATCAACCCTAAAAAAAAAATACAATCCACATATCAATAATGGTGTCACCTCAAAAAGGGAATCACAAAAGAAAATCAACCTTTAATTCAACAAAATCACTTAATATGCAAAAGCCACCAACTAGGAATTCCACGGAAGACCTCAATTTTCTCCTCACAAGAGGCCTAATCACTAAATACCCACAACTCACAATCAAATCAACCATGTAGTATTTCATACAAGCATTGATGCAAGAAAATTCTACAACAATCTTCTTGTAGGCACATATCAAGGAAGATAGTAGTTCCATTATAATAATAATCTAGTATAAGCATGGAAGAGAAATACAAAATATTAAATTAAGATGGCATAACCTACTCTTGATCTTTATGTTATATTTAATTTATAACAATATGTTAAATTACCATTTTAAAAGGGTTTTGATTTAATCTTGTCTATCATTCTATGGTCTTATAATGAATACATTACTCACTATCAAGAATTTATAAGGATATTCTAAATGAAAACGAATACCCTTCTAACAAGAATTGAGTTGTTCATGTAATTCTTCTTCTAATTATCTATAGAAGTAATTAGATAATTTATTTCACCCATTATTCTATTACTATATCAATGGATGCATTTTGTCTTATAAGAACAAGTTCATGTTGATGATCTAACTCTTTGTTTCAAGAGAGTTCAAGAGTATGCTAGTTCATATATAACTCTATTTTACTTCAATTCCATTTCTTTGTCATTCTTTTAATTAAATCTCCAAAATACTAAAGGACGTTATCAAATAACTCACAAGGAAGATATATTATTTCTAAAATCCACTATATATTTATGCATGTACCTGCTCATATATATTTTTTAAATAGAATATAGCTTTTAAAATTAAAAAAAAAATTGCATACATATTTTGTCATACCATATTGATTACAACAAAAGAGAAAATATGGATTGTATCGTATGGCTACCAATACAAGATTAAAACTTAAGATTTTAAAGCACATAACACATTCTTATATATACTCAAGCTAAATAAAGATCATACTTACAATATAGGGCATGAAAGACAACCAGTGAAAACAAGAGATCTATGCAAGATAAAGAAGAAATTGGGTTGGAAAATGAAGATGGCAGAGATGGGTTGAAAATGAAATCAAAAATCAAAGAGATTACTTAAACATTTAAACTTCCTATTATGCTCAACCTCACGGTTGATACAGGTTGACAAAGAAATCAAAGAGATTATTTAAGCATCTACAACATTCTATTTTCAAGCACTATATATGTGACAGGTTGCCAGCGATATCAGGAAGATTATTTAAACCTCTACAACATTCTTTGTTCCATTCTTGCGACTGTGATAGATCGTGAATGGAATCGAGAGTTTATCTAGCATCCACTCCCTTTGATGTTCAAGTGTGCAACTGAGCCTGATAGCTAGAAAGGCTGTCCAAGGTTATAGGGTGCACACCAAATTGGATTTATCAAAAAGGCTTTAAACACCCTTCAATACCCTCGGTAGGTGAAAGCCTAGATAATACATATAAATTGTTGTTCAGAACACCTCTAGGGTCATCTCTTGGCTTGCAATGATTGCGGAATAGGGACATAATATTTTTTTGTAAAAGCTTTAAAAGCATGCAAGCTAAAGCTAATTCTAAATCTTCAACCAAAATCGCTGGCCTAGACTTGTATACAAAGTGTGGAGACATAGACAAGCAAGATAATTATTTGATGGAGTAACTCAATACACATTAATTCAAATACACATCAATCTGGGAAGGTAAAAAAAAAGAAGAAGAGATTATTGAGAGAAACGTCGACCAACGAGAGGTCCCAAGCCAAGGTAGAGATTCATATTTGGCAAAGGAAAGCCTAAGAAATCTACAAGGGTTTGTGACAAAGTTTCAAGTCTTGGTGACTACCGGTGAGGTGCCAAGATCCACTCTCAATCATTTACTGAGCATAAATCAGAATAACCATGCATTACCATTAGAAAGTATCATACGCTAATCAAAATCATGAATACCTTTGATGATAAAAGGATAAAGCATGAGTGAATACAATCTAAGGAGAAATAGGCAAAGTGAGAGTAAGGGAAGTACGATGAGACTAACCATTGCACTTATTAAGAAAGAATCTTGACCGATGTCCAAAGCTCCCAACATTGGTTCTGCTCACGAAATAAGATCCACCTTCCCTACAGTTCGTGTAATTCCCCAAATAAAACACTCAATCCTTCCTCTTCAAAATTTCCCCTCTCCCCAAAAATGGAACGCTTAAGCATGCATAATCCCCTTGATTCTCCGAAAAGATCCTTTTTAAAGCAAGAATCCTTCACAAAAACAAGTGAAAAACTCCAATAACCTTTGAGTTTCTTTTTCAGTGATCTCTTCCTAGTTAGGAATGATCTTGCATGAGAAATTTTCTATTCATTGTTTTCTTTTCTTTCACTTCATCGTTTATCCTTATTGATTTTAATATTTTATTTATTTTTATTTCCATTTTCAATTAAAATCTAATTTATCTTTATTTAGTAACTAGCTATCCACTTTCCATTTTTTTTCAATTGCCTTTCTTGCTTTTATAATCACTCAAACATAAGTTCAAATTTTAATATTTTATCCACTTTAATATTTTCTCACTTTAAAATTAAATTCAATCATTAAACAACAATTATCTTTCCTAATGAAAATAATTTACTTCCAATGTTAATATAATTAACATTTCTTATAAGTCTTATTCTTTATTTAATTCTAAATAAATCAAATGACCTTATAATTAAATTAATTTTTATTAATCAAATCTAATCATAGTACTAGTGTTATTGCATTTCCTCAAACCAAATTAAATAATATAATCACAAAATCATCAAGACCTTACCAATTCGATCAACCACATTTAAAAACACTTTTAACAACGAAAACGACATGACCACCCAAAAATCACTACTTACTTGAATGTCAAGAATAACTGAAATAGAGGGACACTACAGATAGGGTTCTCTTGAAAAGAGACTATATAGTTTCTTCGCAACAATATTGTTTGATTTATGGTTCGGATTTTGTACAAATGTTTTTGTATGGATTTCTCACTATGTTTTTTACTGTTTTGCACCTTTGGCCATCTAGGTGACTATTGATAACAATATTTTTTTGTTTACGTCTTTTTTTTTGTGGTGATGGTTGCAATGCAATAAAATAGTTAATGTTATGTAGTTCATGTTGCTTTGCATAAGGCATTGTTCACTATTTCCATCTACCTTACACTATTTTCTTTCATTTATGGCTTCCATTTACCACACCAGCCCTTGTCTTGTTGTTCCTCATTCCAATCAGGCTATGTATACATACATATGTTTGTGAAATGAATGTCTATGTAGTTATCGAAAATGTATTGTTGGATGCCATTCTCTGGGTTTATGTTGTTGTTGAAGGTAGTTGTGAGTGATGATGGAAAACTTATGTGAAGGTGCAAGTGCATTCATCAGCTGTGGAATCTATGTGAAGGTGGTTGGATGTTAGGTTGTTTTTTTAATGCAATAAAATAGTTAATGTTATGTAGGTCATGTTGCTTTGCATAAGGCATTGTTCACTGTTGTCATCTACCTTACACTATATTGTTTTATTTATGGCTTCCATTTACCATAGCATCCCTTGTCTTGTTCTTCCTCATTCCAGCTAGCCTATGTATACATACATATGTTTGTGGAATGAATGTCTATGTTGTTATCGAAAACGTACTGTTCGATGCCATTCTCTAGGTCTATGTTTTTGTTGAAGGTAGTTGTGAGTGAGGATGGAAAGCTTCTATGAAGGTGCAAATGAATTCATCAGTTGTGGAATCTATGTAAAGGTGGTTGGATCTTATCTTGTGTTTTTTGCATGTGTTGATGGATGCAAAAGGTGCATAAATGTATCTATCTAAAATTAAATGCAAACAATATTCATTTTTGCTTCTTAATATGCTTGTTCTTTTCATAGGTTAATGATGATTTCTATTTGATCTATGGTTCCTATCTAGTGGCAATGGTGCATAACAACAATAGTTTTATTTTATTCCAAACATATCCACGAAATTACCGCCATAAATAGAAACCCACAAAGATTCACAAAAACAAACCCAAGTTAAAATATACTCATTTCTCAACACAGCTAGGAGCACTATGAAAAAATTAAAACAATATAGCCTTCTCAACAACACATTCTTGCAAACTAACAATGAAAAACCATATACATAAATATAATAAGTAGTAGAAATTTAAAATATATATAAATATATGTATATATGTACACATATATACATATATATATACACATATATACATGTATATACACACATATATATTAATATTACAATACACCCAATATAGCCTAAGACAGAGAACAATAATTAATAATACCTAATGTAACCAAACATAGAATCAACAACAACAATTATTTTATTCTATTCCAACTATAACTAGAAAGCGAAAGACATAAATCAAACAACATTGGTTTCAACAACGACCCAGATGGAGAAAGCCACAATATAGCCTGAGCCATACAATAACAATCGACAAAAATTGCACAACCTCATCAATTTTATCCCATTGCAAACATGCCCACAAAACACAAACATTAAAGAGAAACCTATCAAAAGTTGACCCATATAATGCGTCCATAAATGAAAAATAATTTGTTTTAACAAATAATTTTCTCTTCTATGAACAACACCTTATTGAAAATTGAAACAATATATGTATATATATACACATATATGTTAATATTAAAATACACCCAATATAGCCTAAGGCAGAGAACAATAATTAATAATTCCTAATGTAACCAAACATAGAATCAACAGTAGTAATTATTTTATTCTATTCCAACCATAACCAAAAACCTAAAGCCATAAATCAAACAACATTGGTTTCAACAACCCAGATGGAGAAAGCCACAATATAACCCAAGCCATACAATAATAATTGACAAAAACTGCACAACCTCAACAATTTTATCCCGTTGCAAACATGCCCACAAAATGCAAACATTAAAGAGAAACCCGTGAAAAGTTGACCCATATAACATGTCCATAAATGAAACATAATTTATTTTAACAAATAATTTTCTCTTCTATAAACAACACCTTATTGAAAATTGAAACAATATAGCCTTTTGAACATATCCTAATCGAAAATGAGACAATATAGGTTGAGCTAGATAGTAACAATTGACAAAAACTGCATAAGGTAAAAAAAAAAAATTCCCCGGCCCCACCATATCCACTAAATGCAAGCCATAAAGAGAGATCCACAAAAAATTAATATATACATATATATATATATATAAATATATGTATATATGTACAGATATATATGTATATATATACACATATATATTGATGTAAAGAGATACCCAATATAACCTAAGGTAGAGAACAATAATCAATAATACCTAATGTAACCAAACATAGAATCAACAACATTACTTATTTTATTTTGTTCCAACCATAACTAGAAAACAAAATCCATAAATCAAACAACATTGGTTTCAACAGTGAACCACATGCAGAAAGCCACAATATAGCCCGAGGTATACAATAACAATGGACAAACACTCCATAACCTTAACAATTTTATTTCGTTGCACACATACGCACAAAATGAAAACATTAAACAAAAACCCTTTGAAAATTGACAGTAACAAACCCATAGGAAAAGCACTCCTTTCTCAACACAACCTCCTCAAAAATTAAAACAATACACCCTTTTCAATAGCACCTTCTACAAAATGAAACAATATAGCTTAAGCAATAAAACTATAATCGACATTGTGTAATGGAAGATAACACAAAGCATATAGGATTGACTATTTTATTCCATTGCAACCACAACCACAAACTATAAGCCATAAATTAGAAAAAATCATAGTACCAAACCCATCCAAAACTATACATAGAAAACACAAACCATAAATCAGAGAAGATATTTGAAACAATCAACAATACCTTATGGCAAATCAAGACAGTTACAATCGACAAAAACTGCAGATCAAGGATTTTTCCCCATTGCCAACAAATCCATTAAATGCAATCCATAAAGAGAGGCCCACGGAAAATTTATATATATATATATATATGTATATATGTACACATATATACATATATATATACACATATATATTCATATTAAAATATACCCAATATAGCCTAAGGCAGAGAACAATAATCAATAATACCTAATGTAACCAAACATAGAATCAACAACATTAATTATTTTATTTTGTTCCAACCATAACTAAAAAATGAAAGCCATAAATCAAACAACATTGGTTTCAAAAGCCACCCAGATGCAGAAAACAACAATATAGCCTTGGCTATACAATAAGAATTGACCAAAACTCCATAACCTTAACAATTTTAATCTTACCTATATATATTGATATTAAAATATACACAATATAGCCTAAGGCAGAAAACAATAATCAATAATACCTAATGTAACCAAACATAGAATCAACAACATTAATTATTTTATTTTTTCCAACCATAACCAGAAAACGAAAGCCATAAATCAACCAACATTACTTTCAATAGCCACCCACATGCAAAAAGCCACAATATAGCCCGAGCTATACAATAAAAATCGACCAAAACTCCATAACCTTAACAATTTTAATCTTACATATATATATATTGATATTAAAATATACCCAATATAGCCTAAGGAAAAGAACAATAATTAATAATACCTAATGTAACCAAACATAGAATCAAGAACATTAATTATTTAATTTTGTTTCAACCATAACTAGAAAAAAAAAGCCATAAATCAAACAACATTACTTTCAATAGCCACCATCTGCAAAATTCCATAATATAGCCCAAGCTATACAATAATAATCGATAAAAACTCCATAACCTCTACAATTTTTTTTCGTTGCAAACATACACACAAAACACAAACAATAAACACAACCCCTATGAAAATTGACAGTAACAAACCCATACAAAAACACTCCTTTCTCAACACAACCACCTCAGAAATTGAAACAATATAGCCTTTTCAATAGCAGCTTCTCCAAAATGAAATAATATAGCTTAAGCAACACAACTATAATCGACATGCCTAATGGAAGCTAACACAAAGCGAATAGGATTGACTATTTTATTCCATTGCAACCATAACCACAAACTAGAAGCCATAAACCAAACAATATTGGTTTAAAGACCAACCCATACGAAGAAACCCACAAAACACAAAAAATGACAGATAGGAACCCATGCAAAACCATAAACACAAAATCCAATCCTTAAACCAAACAATACTTATTTTCACAAACAATATAGTCTTTTCTCAACAACTCCTTATCAAAATTAGAAGAAATTAGTAGTACCTTATAGAAAATCTAATGAAACTATATGGCAAATGGTTTTTTGCATATGCACCTCTTGCCAATTGTTTCAAACAAACCTCTTTCCGCCAACTTTCTCTAGGATACCTTGTTTCTCCAAGCCTACAAACATACGCAGATAATGTAAACCATAAACAAAAACCCACAAAAAATGATAGTAACAAATCCATGCAAAACCATGCACACAAAACACGAACCATAAATTAGACAAGGTATTTGAAACAATCAACAATACCTTATGGAAAATCAAGCAATATAACTGCCAAACACAAATCAAACAATATCGCCAAGGGTTTCTTCCACATGCACCTCTTCCCACTTGCTTCAAACACACATCTTCTCTCCAACTTTCTTGCGCAAAATAGCCAAAATATTATCATAGGCGACACTTTTCTTTTGCATTTCCAACCATCTGCTCTTGCAAAAAGCACAAAATAACCTCCACCCACCTTCATAGAAGCTGCAAAATCTTAATCTAGCTTACACCCTCACAAAATCTTACCCTCATCGCTCACAACTTTCATATTAGGTATAGCAACATAATGACAACAAACAATACCTTATTGAAAATTTCCCAAACATTTGTTTTGTTCCCGGAGGCGTTAAATGGCAGTTGTTATTACGACGATCCCTAGTACATGTAAAGCATACAACAATTAATGTTGATGCGAACCAGCGTTTAATTTCTACAACCTTCTATATCCACACGGCCCAACAAACACCATCCCATTCCCAAAGCAACCAACAACCGCCTCCGCCACCTTTTTCACAACCATTGGAAGGCCAAAAATCCAGGAGGCTGACGAAAATTTCAACCGAAGTTATAACCCACCTGCCACCTTTTTCCCGATCATTGGAAGCCTAAAAAATGACGAGGCTGATGTAAATTTCAAGCAAAGTTGACACAAATAGCCTATCAGCTAAATATCAAATTAATGGAAAAGTGTCAAATTAGAATTATGATTAATAGAAAATTCAATTTATTTCTCTATCTTGGTTGTAAGAGAGAAAAATTGATTTCATTTGTATTTCATACATTTATATTTATATTTATTAAACATATTATGTTTATTAATTAAGTTGAGAGGCTTCTTACACTCACATCAATGAGTATGTGTACATTTTTATTCTCCCCATTTAAATTGGCGTCTATTAACCCATCACAAAGTAAATAATTTATCAATAGATTAATGCTTTTAAATCAGATATTAAAGCAAAAAAATATTTTAGACAAGATAATCTTGAATGTTTTTTTAATATCAATTTAGAAATTTTATTTAATTGTAATATTATACTTAAGATTTTTTTTTTTTATATGTAAGCTTTAAATGCATGCATTATCATCATTTTTTTATAGTTTTACTATATATGAAATTTTTAAGGAAATATAATATAGTATTCTAATTTATAATAGTAATATATATCATTTTATAATATTTGTTATGAAAATACATATTAATTTAGAATATTTTCAAAAAACAAAAATATACATTTTTAGAATATACATGATTTTTTATTTATAATAATTCTTATGGAAAGACATATTAATTTACAATATTTTCATGCTAGAATATTTTTAACAAGATTATCTTGAATATCTAATACAAAAAAATAGATAAATATAATATTACAATTTTTTTAAATAAATACAATATTATATATATAGGATGATAATAATGAATACTTTGCATTTAAGTTGATGTTCAAATGACATGCAAAACTTGAGTATATTTTTTATTTTTATTATTATAATAAATAATAATAATTGTTTTTTATTTAATTTCAATATATATTGAAATCAATATATATCGATGTTTGGCGATGGAGATACAAGAAAGTTTTTATTTGTTTTTAAAGTTGTTTTAAAACTATTATTTTTAGTATTATTTTTAATTTTAAAGTTGTATTAAAGCTGCTATTTTTATTTTATATGGAGTCACTACCATGTGCATTGCTATATAATGCACAAACCAGAAAGAATATTCACTCGCATCAATGAGTATGTGTATCTTTTTATTCTCCCCATTTAAATTGACGTATTGAATGATTTGAAATCCAAGTCACATGCACTGAAGACCACTCCACCAAGTGAGTAAGGGGACCAATGTACTACAATCTGCAAATAGATATGCCCTCAGCTCTACATTTGTCAATGGTGGTGCTTCTTTCCTACCTTAGAAAATTTAAGAGTCCTTCCAAGATATACAATGAAAGTCTCTTGCGGTCAAGCTTACATTTGCAAAGATTGTGGGTATTTGATATACACTTACAATTATTTTTGTGTCTAAATTTTTTTATGATTAATGATTTGTTTTTTTTAATTTTCTAATTTGGATTTGGGTACTTTTGATGAAGGTATATTTAGAATGATCGAACAACATTTGAGAAGTTGGCTGATAATTACTTCTACACTTGTGAGTCTTCTTTTTCCATTATGTTGATAGCTTGAATTGTTAAGATAAGTTATATTTATCTTGTGTCCTATTCAATCCTCTTAATTAGCCATTTTCATGTGCATTTGCTCTTGTAAGAACCCATGGGAAAGCATATATGATGACAGTTTTATTTATTGCTCTATTTTTCATGATGGAGTGAATTCCTCCTTTTTTGGTGATGTTAAGCCTGAAGCACGACATTATGAATGCCTCACTTTACCATGTTATTGAGTTTTTCAAATGATTCTGCATTGTAACTGGCACTTCTGGAGATACTTCTAAGATTTTCCTAAATTTTAATGAACTCCTAGACGAGGGCTTAAAGAACAAAGGTAAGATGATTTCTCTTTCTTTTTAGGTCACCATTAGAAGGGATTATAATGAGAGGGTTTTCAATTACATGTATTCTTGTTGAAGATCCTTTTTGTGAATGCTAAGCTTTTAGAGGAAAAATGTTATTGTATTGGTCTTGCATGGCAGTAGCATGGTTTGTAGCAATCATCATGAATGGGGCAACAACTCGGTAGTTTATCAACACTAGTTGGGTTGCACCTACCTCTTGCTCCATGGTTTACAATGGTTGGGTTGGGAAGAACCATTCCTTATCGACAGCATGTTATGCCTTGCATAACCACCCCACTTTGATCTGGATCAAAATGGGTCACCCTTTCTCTTTTGGTTGCTTTGTTTTGGGTCATTTTCCTTCCTTTTGGGTTGCTTCTATCTTTTGTTTGATTTTTCTCTTCTGGTTTTGTTTCAGCTTAATTTGGTTCCCTTCTTGCTAAGTATTTAGTGAAGTAATCACAAGCCAAAGTGTATCTTATTATGGTGTATCTTATGTCCTTTTGATGACTAATGGAAGCATCTATTTTGTAGGAACAGGCCACACACATTATGATATTTCTCAAGTGAGTCTGCTTGAAAGGTTGTCCTCAATCCATTTGGTTACGAAAATCAATTAAGGCAAAAGTCGGCAAGAATTTTCTAGACTCTTACCTACTGGTGACTCGGCTCTGACTGTTTGAAATCCAAAGAATCAAAATACTCCCCATTGTGCATCTTATCAGCGTAGGGTTATCATAGTCTCCCTGACCCATCGTTCATTTGGTTCATATCTGCGTTCATGTTGCCTATCCGAAAGACCCCAAAGATGTCACAGCGATCAGAAATCATATGCAGGATCCATCAGCAAGACAAGGGTCATTGTTCTGGTGACATGAATTTCCTATTGCCATGAGGGGTTTTCCTTCGAAGAGATGTCTCGATGAGATCTTTGAGTCTCACCGACCGGTGGAAAAATGCATACACTATCGACAGATGTTCTCTCTTCGTCGAGATGTCTCGGCGAATCCCTAAAGTTTCACCGACTACCCCACCATCGGCAAACACTTCGGCGTGAGTCATCTTCATCGATGTATGGTCTTGGCAAAGTCTCCATGTCTCACCGAACACTATCAAGAGGTGATCCCTTCGGCATAAGGTGTTATCCCTGCCAAGATGTTTCAGCGAGTTTACGAAGTCTCACTGACTAAGCAAAAAGGGTCTAACACTTTGGTGTGAGTTGTTCCCTTCGGTATGTGCTCTCACCGAACACAAGGAGTCTTGCCGACAGGGAAGGGTCCGCATATCGGTATAGTAGCATAGCATCACCCAGAGGTCTCGTCGAATGGTGGATGTCTCAGCGAAACAAGGGGTCGGTAAGACTCCAAAGGAAATGAAGGGGGTCGCTATATACTCTCGCCGAACGAGAAAGGTCTCAGCGACATGAAGGAACTTTGGCAAGAGAACCTGTGTGTCATGGTGACAATAGGATGAACTAGTAAAGCTTTCACCGGGACATAGGATCTCTGCAAGACATCTCCCTGACAAGGAAGGTTACAATGATGCATGTGGAACAAGCAAGACATTTCGCTATGACCATAGAAGAAGTATTGGAGACAACAAAATTTGGCAAGAAGGAGTCAGCGGAAGGTCTCCCCAAAGCATTATAGTTTCCCCGACATCAGAGAGGGAAGCTCGCCGAATGGTGGATGTCTCATCAAAACATGAAGTCCATCGGCCTAGCAGTTGGAGCTCGCTAAGAAGTCTTCACGACGACGGATGGTCACACCAACACACCGCAATGGGGAGTCTATCGGTGGTCTTTGGTGAGAGAACAAAGATGTCACCATTACAAAGGGGGTGAACTAGTAAGGCTTTCACTGAGATATCGGATATCTATGGGACATCTTCCCAACAAAGGGATGTTACAGCGAAGCACATGCATCATCGGAACCCATCTCGGTGTGACTACATCAGATGTCTCCCCAAAATGGAAAATCTTCTAAGGATGATACTTTCAACAAGAGGTCTGCCCGAAATGAAAGTGTCTTACTAAAGGATCAATCTTTGGTATGACATAAGGAGCTCGGTTAGAGGTTTCAGCAAAGTGTAGGAGTCTCGACAATACATGTGGAACAAAAGAGAACATGTCGGCATAACTACAAGAAGGTCTCCTCAAAACAAAAAGGAATCGGCAAAAGGTGGTGATGTCGCCATAAGGTCCCAGCGAAGAGGAAGAGCTCATGGTGACAATAGGATGTCCCTTCGTCGAGAGGAAGGGTATGCACCAAGAGGTCTTGCCAATGTGCCTAGGTCCTTCCAATAGAAAAGGGGCCCCCACCAAAAGAAGTGGAGCTCGGTGAAGGATCTTGTCTTCGCTAAAGGGTCTTAGTGAAGAAATAAAGTCACATCAAAATAGAAAGACTAAATCTCGAGGAGGATAGGAAGAGGTCGGCAAGACTTTGAGCGAATGAAAAACTTCACTGTAGGGTCACAACAATATTGGATGGTCTTGCCAATGGCAAGGAGGGCTCGGTAAGAGAATAGGAGTTCGGGATAAGGTCTCCCCAACCCAGCAGAGTCTCACCGACACAAGGAAGCTCACCCAGAGATTTGGCCTTAAGTGAAATGTCTCGCCGACTTACCAGTGTCACACCAAAAGAATGAAGTAAGCCCAACAAGAATAAAAGGAACTTAGGGAGACTTCAAGTGAAAGGAGGGGCTTCGCCATGAGGTCACGGAAAGAAACAATGGTCTCCCCGACATTGAAGATTAGTTCCTCATGTGAAGAAGGATATCGGTATGACCGATAGGGACTCGCCACACCCTCTGACCGAACAAGTGAAGTCTTGTCGATAGCCATTGGGGGATGAAATCGCATCGGGGAGACACAAGGGGTGCCTCACCGACATGAGATGCTAAGCAAACTGCTTTTGACCGCCGAGGAATCCTACATGGTCTGTCATTGTCCAATCAAAGAGAGCTAAGATTGAGCCATCGCATGATTGACCACCCTTGTGGAAAGACTAACAGAGTGCAATTGGATAGTTTCTTTGTGAGAATAGTTGACAGCAAATCTGCTCGGGTGATGGTGCAAAGATCTAAGGAGGCCTGATGGTGTTTTCATAAGACAGTCAATGAGAAGAGGACTCCAAAACAGAAGGGAGGCCAAAGAATGAAGAAGCCATGACTTAGAGGGACACCTGTGGTGACCACTGACAGAGACATATCAATATTAATGTAGATATCTTGGAGCATTCAAGGTGACTCCGCGAGGGATTTCAAAGGTGGACACGAAGATGCTAGAGTTAATGTTGCAGTTGTCAAAAGATCTAAAAAGAATTCTTCTATGAGTAGGAATCCTTCATCAACATGAACAACAAGGATTCGCATTGAATGTAGTTTTGACTTTCCTTAGAAAGATCTGAGAGCCGACTCTCTTGGATGCAGATATTTTTGTAAACCCTAGTGTAGGGGACAACACATTCTCTTTGTAACGTCCTGTATATAAGGCATTCTTGCCTCTTTGTAAAGGTTAGAATTTTTACGGTGAGAACTTTTAGTGTAAGCATTTCTATGTTGAGACAGTAAGGGATTAGAACTTCTAGATTTAGAGAACTTTTAGACTGAGAACCATTTAGAGTTAGAACTGTTAGGAGTTAGTCAGTTAACATAATGAGATAGAATTGCATCTTGATTCTTAGTAATGAGAGCTTTTTTGTCTTCTTGGTTGGCAGTAAGATTTTAGTATAGACTGTAATGTATTTTTTGAATTTTCTTAGTGTAGTTGGAAACAATCTGGAGCCTCAAATTCTCTGTACACTGATGATTGTGCTAGTTTTTTAAATATTGTTTATGTATTTTAAATAACAGTAGAAACAATCAGAGTTTAATCTACTTCATGTTGTATTCCTGAATGATATTTGTCTTAATTTGATCATTTGATTTGTGAAGCCTCCAAGGAATGAAAGGTTATTTGTGTTTTATTTAATGGTAGCTAAAAGTCTGTTATTCGAATTAGCATTGTGAATGAAAGAGGTTGTGTGTCAATCACAAGCTTATCTTGTTAGACTGCAGTTTTAGTTTATAATTCCTTGAAGTTAACAAGTCTGGTTAAGATTGGATGAACTATTGTTCTTTTCTATTTCAAAACCCTGATCTATCTTTTGTTGTTTCTTTAAAACCCCTAGTTAAAGTAGGTTTCATTTCATGTTTGATCATAGAATAATCCAGAAGCTCAACACCAGTAGGCCCCTTGAATATTATTGTTGCATTGACCACTGAGTAATGTCAGTATAGTTGAGACCCAACTACCAAGACCTTAGGAGCTAAGGCATCCATGTGTTGCCTTTCTCTTTCAGGAGAAGCAAAATAGCCATATTCTACTTGCATTGTTGTGGTGCCAAAATCACCATCAACAGGAACTGGTGCTAGAAGGAGGGCCTAGAAGGGAAAACTGGATAAAACTGGGTCATCCTCCTCAGAAAGGCCCCATAGAGTTCTTTGATCAGCTTAAAATCCACCACTGTTGATAGAACTCAAGACCCCAATAAGACACAAGAGTCACAGAATTGGCTCAACCTTCATACTGCCCTTTTCAGCCCCACTTACTCCACCAGGATTTTCACCAGTACCCGAGTGGATACCTATCAATCCACCATCCAACCCATCTCAATTGTCATTATAGCTAGTTCGACCCATACAACAACTGGATCAACTACCACAACCACCAATGGAATTCTTTTAGAATAATCCCTCTCCATTGGGGACTATCCTTGGAGGTTTTCACGATATGCCCAAAAACCCTAAGAAATTCTACCCTAAGTACATTCATGGTGAGTCAAGGAGTGTTGGAGAACATATACAAGCTTTTAAGGATGCTTGTACTAGAGCTCAAATAGATCACCATGATCTAGTCTGCAGATTATTCCCTTACTCTTTAGGGGAAATGGCATACAATTGGTACCTTAATCTTCCTCAAGGTTCCATTCTGACCTGGAAACATTTGGAAAATGATTTCATCAACCAATTCAGGGTGTATGTGGATCCAACTCTTTTATATCATTAGTTTGCAACCATAAGGAAGGAACCAGGTGAATCTTTTCCTTTATTCAATACCAGGTTCTAGCGAATGTATAGGAGATTACAAGATCCCTATTTAGTTACTAAGAACAGTGCTATCCAGGCATACTTTAGGGTTATAGACCCTTTGCTTGGCTTGTTCTTACAAAGGACATATCCATCAGCTGATATTGATTCTCTATCCAAAGTCTATCACTTAGCTATTAAGCTGCAGTAGCAAGTCAGTTCTCAACAAGGAAGTCTGGGAGGAGGTTTCCCTTCGATGGGATATTAGATGCATAGCTCAACTCCTCTATTCAACATTGTCCCAGGGATGTCTCCTTCCCACTATGGGCCTATGTCTGAATTACAAACCCAACCACCAGTCCCATTCTTTACTACTAGAACTCTTGATCTCTTTCAACAACCATAGGTTCCTCAAAGCTCCCATGGTCATCTTAACCAAATTGGAACACCAAGTCATGTTGATCAGCCACCTATTGTTAAGAGTGTGGAAAGCAAAAAGATAGTCCAACTTACAAATGAGGTTGAAACCCTGAAGAAAACACTGTCTCAAGTTACCAATGACATGGCTCAACTTCAGTTGAACCCTTCCCAAAACTAAGGGAACTACCCTAATGAAAACAACAACAACCAGTGTACTTATCAGAATAACAATAACTACAACCAAAGAGGTTACCAAAACCAAAATAGAGGGTATAATCAAAGGCCAAAAAACAACAAGCAATGGAATATAGGGCCTAATAATGGTGGAGTTCCTCACAACTATCAAGCAAATGAGGAGAGAGCACATACTGCAAACGTGGCTGACCTCAACTTCATGACCAATTGGTGTAGATTGCATGATACTGCAACCCATTCTGAGGTAAATTTCCCTCAAATGGAGAAACTTGTCAAGATGGCACACGAAGATGCTCACACATTCCAGGGGAATTCAAGTAAAGGAGGTGACTCAATGGATACTGCAATGACTTTTGAGCTCTTTGAGGAGGAGCCCTCATTCCCAAGGCAAGAAGAGAATGAACCAAAGGAGGATTCATATGATGCCCAAGCTTTTCAGACAAAGGGAGGACACTTCCTGAGAAATCAAGGTAAGGGGCCATTCACTACATCAACACCTCCTAATCACATGGTGCCTCCAAATCAAAGCACTGATAATAATCCTCCTCCACCAAAAGGATCTCCTGACCACCATAACAAGGGTAATTCCTCTATTGTTTTCAAAAGTAATTCAAGTTATAATGCAGAATTTGACATTGTTTCTGAGATGCAGACACATAAAACTTCTTTGTCATATTTTGACATTTTAAAGTGATGCCCTGCTCAAAGGGAGATAGTGCTAAAGGCTCTAGAACAAGCTGATAAGTCAAAAGGAAAAAGCATGGTGGCATCTACTGGTGATGTGAATGTAGCCTTATATAGAAACAAGATAGGTACTCCACCTTTCCTTTTAAGTTTATGAATTTTGGGCAAGAACCTACATAACTGTTTATTGGACTCAGGGGCTTCAAGAAATGTCATGCCATTTTCCATATGCAAGAAGTTAGGATTAAACCCCATTCAAACCAATAAGAAGGTCATTCAACTAGAAAAAACAGAGGTAAATGTGGTAGGGGAATTAAGAAACATACAGGTTCAAGTAGAATCAGATCCTAGGATCCTAACCAACATAGATATTCAAGTGGCAGATATTCCTGAGACCTATGGTATGCTGCTTAGCCGAGATTTGATGAAAAATTTAGGGGGATATCTTTCCCTTGACTTCTCACATATGTGGCTATCATGGAAAGGGATTCCTAATCAGATTAGGATTGAAAGCGAGCCTCACCTCAAGCATATCATTGCTGAGTATGATTGTCCAAATGAGGTGGCTTACTTTGAGACTGAGATGGGGGCTTACAAAAGAGAAGAAATTCTAACCTTCTCGATTCTCCATTCTAAAGACAGGTCAAAACAAAATCTCCCTAACCCCACCATTGATGAAAATCAATAGGCCTTGGTTAGAAAGCTATGACAAGACCAACTAGTCTTAGGGGCAGATATAGATCTGCAAAGTCTCTTGCTCCCTAATTGGTGCAAGGTACATTATCAAAATCATTCTGAATTAATGTGCCAACCCTGCATTAACATTTTAAAACATGTTGCCCAAACTGAGGAAGCTAGCTCAAGTTACTCTAAGACCACTGTAAACTGCTTCTCATTTGAGGCCAAGGAAGCCACCATGTTAACTAGGGATACAATACTTTCAAAAGAAATCCCTACTCAGATCAAATCTACTCTAGACACATGTCCAAATCAGTATACTGATGAGGAGCAACCCCAAGATTTGCTTGACACCCTTGTACTTACAAATGAAACAAAACCCAAGGGGTTAACCAAAGACACTAGTAACTGTCAGAAGGGTAACCATAGGTTACATAATGCAATTGAGTAGGAATTGGAGGAAGTACCTGGAGAACCTTTTGACAATCCTTTTCTTATGTCTAGTCCAAAATATCAAGAAGTCCCACCTTTGGTTAATCCTATTCAAATATCCATAAAAAATTCAGAAGGATTAACCCCTGCTTGTGATCACTTGTGGACCCTTACCTTTGATGGATCCAATTCCAAGACTGGTTGTGGTGTTGGAATTGTATTAACTAGCTCGAAAGGGAAAGTTTTCTTTGCTTCTTATAGGCTGCAATTCGGGTGCACTAATAATGTAGCTGAATATGAAGCTCTGGCTCGAGGATTAAAGTTTGCACATAAGAAAAGGGCCACTGCCTTGGTGGTCCAAGGAGATTTAGAAGTAGTTATCAGTCAGGTGCGCAGCCAATACACATGTCACAATAGAAGGTTGGAAGCTTACAGAAATTGAGTATGGAACCTGATTGAGGACTTTGATGCCTTTGGGATTAGTTTAATCCCTAGAGAAGAAAATTAGGTAGTTGATTCACTGGCTGTTGCTGCAAGCACCTTGGAGCCTATGCAAGGCTCCAAATTCAAAAGATTTTTAGTGGAACTAATGTCCACCCCAGCTGTTCCTGACAATATAAAAAATTTCTAGGTCTTTGATGATGATCGACATATTCTGGCCTTCTTAACAAGCTCAGATTTTTTTGAGGGAAAAATTATTGATGAGACCAACAAAGATCAAGGGGATTGGAGCCCTGAGGAATGTGATACATAAGGAGTCCTTTATTTAAAAATTAATAGCATTCCTAAGGGAATGGTGGCCTTAGAGAGAATTTTTGACTCAGATCTGAGGGCTCAAGAGAAGATACCAGCTGAAGGCAAGGGAGGCGAATATGAAATTGTTAACCTGGCTGATTTTGGCCCTAAAAGGAACATCTACATAGGGAAATCTTGCCCTGAAGCAATTAGAGAAGACATACTGAGGGAACTTAAAAAGGATATTGCTACGATAGCCTGGGGGTATGAAGACCTCTAGACATTTGATGCTTCTGTTATCACCCACACTATCCCCTTGAAGCTCGAAGTTAAACCCTTCTGATAGAAGCAGAGCCCTGTCAATCCCCTGATTGAGCCATTGATCTACAAAGAATTTCAAAAGTTATTATCTGCAAGGATAATCTTCCCTGTGCACCATTCAACGTGGGTGGCTAACTTAGTCCTAGTCTGCAAGAAGAATAGAGAGATTAGGTTATGTGTCAACTTTAGAAACCTGAATACGACTTCAAAAAAGGATAATTACTCGCTCCCTTCCTTGGATGAGGTATTACAGACTGTCAATGGAGCACATATGATGTCATTCTTGGATGGTTACTCTAGATACAACCAGGTAATGGTCGACTTTGAGGACAGGATGAAGATGACTTTCACCACCAAGTGGGGGGATGTTCGCATATAGAAGGATGCCATTTGGCCTGATAAATGCTAGAGCAACTTTATAGTGCGCCATGGACATAGCTTTCAAGGATCTAATTGGAAAATGTATTATTATTTACATAGATGACCTGACAGTGTTCTCCAAGGATCGACTAAATCATGCTGTGGACTTACCCAAAGTTCTCAAGAGATGCATCCAATATGGCGTCTCCTTGAATTCTAACAAATGCGTATTCGAAGTTTCGGAGGGGAAGTTGTTGGGGCACATAATTTCTGAAAGAGCAATTTCAATCGACCCAGATTGAGTTGAATCCATTATTAAGATCACCAGGCCAGGGAGTAAGAAAGAGTTAAGATCTTTCTTTGGAAAGATCAACTTTGTAAGGAAGTTTATCACAAGCTTTGCAAAGATTATAAAGCCACTAAATGAAATGATGAAGAAGGATGCCAGAACAGAGTGGACAGAGGAGGTGAAGGCTGCATTTGCGCAAGTCAAGCAGTCCATTTCAGAGGCACCTATGCTCACCAGCCTTGATTATCTTATACCGTTTTACATCTATTCTTTTGCAATTGAACATTCTTGTGTAGTTGTTCTAACTTAGCGAGGAGAAGATTCAGAGGAGAGGCTGATTGCATTCATGAGCTCTCCATTCAAAAATGCGGAAATCAAATACCCGCCTCTTGAGAAGCAAGCCTTCGTGTTGGTTTGGGCCGTCAAAAAGTTTCGGCATTACATTCTTCGAAGCCAAATCGTCATTGTAGTTCTAGATGTAGCTGTGAAGTCTTTACTGATGCAGAGTGAGCTGGGAGAAAGGAGGGGCAAATGGATGGCCATCTTGCAAGAATTCGATCTAGAGATACATCCCATGAAATTAGTCAGGGGCATGGGTTTATCTCAGCCCATGGAAAATGCTGGAAACAACATCATTTGTCAGTAGTACACGACCCAGTCTTTCTCTAATGACCCCTGGTATGTTGATAACCATTTACTTTATGCTCAACAATCGATGTCCAACAGGAATGAATGCAACTCAAAGGAGAGCCATAAGACTAAAGAGTTCTCATTACATGCTCAATGGAGGGTTGTTGTACATAAGGAATTTTGAGGGGGTATACCTTAGATGCCTTGATCATCAAGAGGCCAAGCAGGTGATTTCTGAGTTTCATGGGAAGCATGGCACAGGTCATGGGTCTGTAGATTCTTTGGCACACTAGATCCTCCGATCTGGTTATTACTAGCCTTGTATATTCAAAGATTCCCATCAACATATGAGGACATGTCACACGTGCCAGGTTTTTGCACTAAGGGAATGCCATGAAGCCATGCCACTACAACCCATCTACGAGGTAAGGTCATTTTCCTAGTGGGCAGTGGATTTCATTAGAGTGATTAACCCAAATTCCTTTGTAGGACATAAGTTTATCTTGAATACTACTGACTACTACACGAGGTGGACATAGGCCATACCTTGCAAAAACAACACAACATAGGTAGTGATTAGGTTCCTAACCGAATGCATCACTACGAGGTTTGGGGTACCCTTCACTCTGGTATGTGATAATGGTTCGTCTTTTTCTTCTGCTAAGTTTATTTCCTAGGCGTATGATCACAAGATTGTCTTGAAGTATTCTTCAAACTATTATCCACAAGGAAATGGAGTTGCAGAGTCTACCAATAAGAATCTCTTAGGGGTGATTAAGAGACTATTAGAACATAACCCTAAAGACTGGCATACCCAGCTGAGATTCACATTGTGGGAAAATAGGACTAGGATTAAGGATACCTTAAACAGCTCACCATTCAAGCTGGTATATGGCCAAGAGCCTGTATTTCCTATCCATCTGTAAATACCTATCCTGGAGTTCATGTAGAAATTTTACTCCAGTGACAATAGGATAGAGATCAGGTTAGCTACTTTGTTTAAATTAGAAGGGCAGAGAGATGTGGCCTTACAACAATTCTTTAGGCATTAGGCTATTGTCAAATGCTAGTTTGACAAAAGAGCTAAGATAAAATCTTTTAGGATATCAGACCTAATACTGTTATGGGATAAAGCCAATGAAAAGAACGGAAACCACCAAAAGTTTGACAAACTATGGCTAGGTCCTTATCAAATTGTTGAGATCCTAGGGGAAAATCCTTTCAGACTGAGTAGCCTAACTGGAGAGCTGGTTCCTTTTCCTATTAATGGGCAGTTCCTTAAGCACTATTTTGAATCTTGACACTTGTTAATTTCTATTATGTATATAAGTAATTCGTTGTTTTCTTTATGTAAATAATTTATTTCGTCTCCTGTTTGTAAATAATCTGCGGTTATCTACATATCTTTTGTGCTTCAGTTTGTAAATAACTCTTTCCTTTATGTGAATAATTTGCTGCTATTTCTGTAAATAATGTGGCTCTTGTCTATAAATAGCTTCCTGTTTGTACGTTTATCCATGTCTCCTTTTGTTTTCTTTGCCTTTTGTTTTCTGTTTGTTCTGTTCTTTGAGGGTTTAATATGTTTCTTTCTATCTGAAGTTGTTGGTTGTTATCTGAAGCATACTATGGTCATTAGGAGAGAAGTGGTTTAGGTATTTTCAAGTTTGGTGGTTGGGTGATTCTGTCCTCAATTCATTGTTTCATGTTTGTTGTCAATGAAGGTTGTTGAAAGTTTTGGAGAATAGGGTACCAAGTAAGTAACATTCATCAACTCCCTTGAATTTGTCTCAAATCATTAAAATCATCTCCTCTTCTAGTAGTGTATTTGTCATAGGATGACAGTGGCTCGGCTGTGACTATTCAAAATCCAAAGAATCAGAATACTCCCCATTGTGCATCTTATCGATGTAGGTTTATCATGGTCTCCCCGACCCATGGTTCATTTGGTTTAAATCTGCATTTATGTTGCCTATCGGTAAGACCCCACAGATGTCACAGTGATCTGAAATCATATACAGGATCCATCAGAAAGACATGGGTCATTGTCCTGGTGACATGAATTTCCTATCGACATGAGGGGTTTTCCTTCAGAGAGATGTCTTGGTGAGATCTTTGGGTCTCACCGACTGGTGGCAAAAGGAATACACTATCGGCAGATGTTATCTCTTCGTTGAGATGTCTCAGCAAATCCCTAAAGTTTCACCAACTACCCCACCACCGAAAAACACTTCGGCAAGAGTCATTTTCATCGGTATATGGTCTTGGCGAAGTTCCATGTCTCGCCGACTGCTATCAAGAGGTGATCCCTTCGGCATAAGGTGTTATCCCCACCAAGATGTTTCAGTGAGTTTACGAAGTCTCACCAACTAAGCAAAAAGGGTCTAACACTTCGGCGTGAGTTGTTCCCTTCGGTATATGCTCTCATTGAATGCTGGGATTCTTGCCAATGGGGAAGGGTCCGCATATCGGCAAAGCAACATAGTGTCATGAAATATATCAGACCAATTTTTTCAAATTTTTCAAGGCAACTTACAATGAGTCAAGCACCCGTTAAGGTTAGTCAGAAAACCAAAACGATGATGAAAGTAACTCTAACCTGAATGTACACCAGGATCCCGATATGGGCAAGGTGTGAGCATTGGTCAGAGGGTCTCAAAAGTAAATGCTGGAAAGAAACTCTAACCACGAGATGCGCTAGCGAACGACGAGCATTCGGTCAGAGGGTCCCTATCTATTGCAATACTGGAAAGTAGCTCAACACCAAGCATGTGCTACTCAGTCCATGATGGACAAGAGGCGACCATATGGCAGAGACTTGAATTTACAAAGCAAATTAAGAAACTAGGCGGCAAGCCAGCCTCTTCCACTTATTCAGTGGGTAATTACAAATACTGAAAAGAACAAGAAAGTGCAAGATGCTGACAGTACTACTGTTCAGCTTACAATATCAGAAATTTAGATGTTAAGCACAAGATTTTGAGTGTCATCCGCAGCTGCAACAATATATATGATATTCTCAATGTTATCAATGCCTTTCCTCTCAAGAACAAGCTCAAATGATAGTTTTATAACACGCTGTTATGACAGACCCCAGACTGAAAACTGTTATCAGCAATACAGTAACTCAATGAAATGCTCACCACACACTCACCACTCAACCAATAAGCATGAGAAAGGATGCAAATGACTACTAAGAGGATGGCACCCAAGCTAGACACATGAAACAGACCCAAATTTGAGTTATTTATTTTTTGCTTAAATCCTCCAGCAAGTACAATGGTATGGCCCAAGAGAAGGGGCAATTTTCTCCAATAAATATCAGCACTTGTTTAAAAATTCTGAAACCTTGCAAATGGTGGCGCCTTAGCTAGACAAATGCAAATGTAGAACACCCAGAATGCAATCTTTTTGTATTTTTGAATTATAAATGAAAATAGCAGTTTAGCTATGAACTCAGCAACTTCTGAAAATGACATAAAAATGCAAACAACTGAACTACCAATGCAATTAACTCTCAACAAGAATACCTCACTACAAAATGCACTCAAACACAAGAAATATCTCCACTAGGTGTTGTCTCACAAGCACGAAGTCGAGCCAAGCTAGGAGGCATTCATTCCTCGAAGCAATCCTCTCACCATTTTGGCAGCATAACTTTACTCAAGATGTTGGATGATGAAACTGAAGACCAAGACCTCCTTTTATAACTTTGCAAAGGCACACTGGAAGCTTCTATAAACCTTTTTTCAAATTTTAAAGTAACTCCTTTTCCCTCCAAGGATGGCGTCCCCTTTGTCTTGAAGCAATTTGACTTTTTAATTAAAATAATCTTCACCAAGGATGGGCGTACCTTTTCATACATTGATTTTTGACTTAAGAATGTAATGAAAAGTCTTCATGAAGCGCTACCCCTCAAAGACCCTCATTTAAAAACAACATAAGTTCAATTACTAGGCCAAGGTGGGGTCAACAGCAAAACATAACATTATAATGTGACTTAATTAAAATTAATCCAACTTATCTCTCCAAACGAGCCCCAAAGCCAAAGTTGAGCAATCCAACTGAGCATACTGAAGTAGAAGGTCAATCGAGCCGAAACCAATAGGACCACTGCCAGAAATAGAATTTACTAAAAATAGTAAATTCGTGAAAGTGCTCAGAATGCCAAAACGAACACAACATAGAAAAGCTCACAAAAAACCCAGAAGGAATCCGCAGTTCAATCATCAATCCGTGAGCACAAGAAACCACCAGCCAAGAAACCCTAATTTCACCACCAGAAAGCCTACGGGTCTCCAGAATAGGCTAACGGTAAATCAGAAGATGTCATGCTCAAGAAGGGGACATTACATGTCACCTAGAGGTCTCGCCGAATAGTGGATGTCTCACCGAAACAAGGGGTTGGTAAGACTCTGAAAGAAATGAAGGGGATCACTATATACTCTCGTCGAATGAGAAAGGTCTGAGCAACACGAAGGAACTTCGGTGAGAGAACCGGTGTGTCATGGCGATAATAGGATGAACTAGTAAAGCTTTTCTCGAGACATAGGATCCTTGCAGGACAACTCCCCGATAAGGAAGGTTACAACGATGCATGCGGAACAAGTAAGACATTTCTCTATGACCATAGAAGAAGTCTTGGTGACAACAAAATTCAGCAAGAAGTAAGGAGTCGGCAGAACATCTTCCCAAAGCATTATAGTCTCCTCGACATCAGAGAGGGAAGCTCGCCAAGAGGTATGAAGTCAGAAGAAGGTCTCACCGAATGATGGATGTCTCACTGAAACATGAAGTCCATCGGCGTAGCAGTTGGAGCTCACTAAGAAGTCTCAGTGATGACAGATGGTCACACCGACACAGCGCAAGGGGGAGTCTATCGGTGGTCTTTGGTGAGAGAACATAGATGTCACTACAAAAGGGGTGAACTAGTAAGGCTTTCGCCGAGATATCAGGTATCTATGGGATGTCTTCTCGATAAAGGGATGTTACAGTGAAGCACATGCAATGACATAACCCATCTCGGTGTGATTACATCAGATGTCTCCCTGAAATAGAAAATCTTCTAAGGATGATACTTTCGGCAAGAGGTCTGCCCAAAATGAAAGGGTATTACCGAAGGATCAATATTTGGTATGACATAAGGAGCTTGGTCAGAGGTTTCAGTGAAGCATAGGAGTCTCGGTGATACATGTGGAACAAAAGAGAACATGTCAGAATAACTATAGGAAGGTCTCCTCGAAATAGAAAGGAATCGGCAAAAGGTGGTGATGTTGCCATAAGGTCCTGGTGAAGAGGAAGAGGTCACGGCGACAACAAGATGTCCCTTCATGGAGAGGAAGGGTATGCGCCAAGAGGTCTTGCCGATGTGCCTAGGTCCTGCTGACAAAAAAGGGGCCCCCACCAAAAGAAGCGGAGCTCGGCGAAGGATCATGTCTTTGCTAAAGGGTCTTAGCAAAGAAACGAAGTCACATCAAATTAGAAAGAATGAAGCTTGAGGAGGACAGGAAGAGGTTGGGAAGACTCAGAGTGAATGAAAGACTTCACTATAGGGTCACAGTGATATTGGATGGTCTCGCTGACAGAAAGAAGGGCTCAGTAAGAGAATAGGAGTTCGGGATAAGGTCTCCCCAACCCAGTAGAGTCTCACCAACACAAGGAAGCTCGCCCAAAGATTTGGCCTTCAGCGAAATGTCTCACCGACTTACCAGTGTCACATCGAAAGAATGAAGTAAGCCCAGCAAGAATAAAAGGAACTCGGGGAGACTCCAAGTGAAAGGAGGGGCTTCACCATGAGGTCATAGCGACAAATGATGGTCTCCTCGACATTGAAGATGAGTTACCCATGTGAAGAAGGATATCGGTATGACCGATAGGGACTCGTCACACCCTCTGACCGAACAAGTGAAGTCTTGCTGATAGCCGTTGGGGGATGAAATCGCATTGGGGAGACACCAGGGGTGTCTCACTGACATGTGATGCTAAGAAAACCACTTTTGACCGCTAAGGAATCCTACGTGGCCTATCATTGTCCAATCAAAGAGAGCTAAGATTGAGCCATCACCTGATTGATAGCCCCTGTGGAAAGACTAACAGAGTGCAACCAGATGGTTTCTTTCTGAGAACAATTGATGATGAATTTGCTCAGGCGACGGTGCAAAGATCTAAGGAGGCCTGATGGCATTTTCAGAAGACAGTCAATGAGCAGAGGATTCCAAAACAGAAGGGAGGCCAAAGAATGAAGAAGGCCTAACTCAGAGGGACACCTGTGGTGACCACTGGCAGAGGTAGATCAATATTAATGTAGATATCTTGGAGCATTCAACGTGACTCCGTGAGGGATTTTAAAGGTGGACACGAAGATGCTAGAGTTAATGCTATAGTTGTCAAAAGATCTAAAAAGACTTCTTCTGTGAATAGGAATCCTTCATCAACATGAACAACAAGGATTCACATTGAATGCAATTTTGACTTTCCTCAAAAAGATCTAAGAGCCTACTCTCCTGGATGTAGATGTTTTTGTAAACCCTAGTGCGGGGGACATCACATTCTCTTAGTAACATCCTGTATATAAGGCATTCTTGCCTCTTTGTAAAGGTTAGAAATTTTATGGTGAGAACTTTTAGTGTAAGCATTTCTATGTTGAGACAATAAGGGATTAGAACTTCTAGATTTAGAGAACTTTTAGAATGAGAACCATTTAGAGTTAGAACTATTAGGAGTTAGTCAGTTAACAAAAGGATATATAATTGCATCTTGATTCTCAGTAATGAGAGCTTCTTTGTCTTCTTGGTTAGCAGTAAGATTTCAGTATAGACTTTAATGTATTTTCTGAATTCTCTTAGTGTATTTGGAAACAATCTGGAGCCTCAGATTCTCTGTACACTGGTGATCGTGCCAGTTTTGTAAATATTGTTTATCTATTTTAAATAACAGTAGAAAAAATCAGAGTTTAATCTACTTCATGTTGTATTCTTGAATGATATTTGTCTTAATTTGATCATTTTATTTGTGAAGCCTCCAAGGAATGAAAGGTTATTTGTGTTTTATTTAATGGTAGCTAAAAGTTTGTTATTCGAATTAGCACTATGAATGAAAGAGGTTGTGTGTCAATCACAAGCTTATCTTGTTCTACAGTTTTAGTTTATAATTCCTTGAAGTTAACAAGTCTGATTAAGATTGGATGAACTATTTTTCTTTTCTATTTCAAAACCCTGATCTATCTTTTGTTGTTTCTTTAAAACCCCCAGTTAAAGTAGGTTTCATTTCATGTTTTATCTCAAAACAATCCAGAAGCTCAACACCAGCAGGCCCCTTGAATATTACTATTGCATTGACCACTGAGTAATGTCAGTAAAGTTGAGACCCAACTACCAAGACCTTGGGAGCTAAGGCATCCATTTGTTGCCTTTCTCTTTTAGGAGAAGCAGAATAGCCATATTCTGCTTGCATTGTTGTGGTGCCAAAATCGCCATCAACACAACACACTTGGTAACATTTTTGTTGTTTGTTTCCTTCTTAGTGAATTGTATTCTTAGAAATTTTTTAATTGTTTTTTGACGGTGAGAGTGCAGTGTTCAAGTACAATCTAAGTGAGGATTTGAGAAGTTTCCACCCCATTAAGCTTCTAGCTAAATATGAAACCGGAGATGGAAGACCAATGTATTATTTCTGACATTCATAAGTTCTTTCTCAAGTTGTTTACTACATTTAAATGGTATTATCAGTTCTAAAGTAAATGAGAGAGGTAGTGTAGTGGCAAATGAATTAACTGTATCTGTGAATGAATTAAGTTTGTTCTTGATTTATCTACAAAAGAAATACATGAAGTAAATTATTGAAATTGAATCTACTCCTCGAATTTTGTGTAATCTTGAATATGCTTGCTCAGACATAGTTGGACATTTATATTTGAATATGTGAATGCATATACATATATTTAGAATTGATTATATAAAATTTTGTTGTGGAAAGGAAGGGAACTTTATTCAATAGATTAAATGATCCGGGGGACAATTTTTTAGTGAAAATTGAAGTGTCTCCAATACTCAAAAATTCAGTATCATCAAAAAGAGAACGTCCTAATTCCAACGCAACTTGAACGGGGCAAAAAGGACTCCGTTTGTGCAAGTTATGGCCAGTCAAAGTTCAAGTCAAACTGGCTTCAGGGGCATCCAAAAGGTAGAAAAAATAATCATCTCAAAAATTGATGGAAGCAGCGTCATCGCGAAGAGCTCCTCGAGACGATTCTGATGACATTCGTTTCATCGAAATCCGACACCGTATGCTCAAGTTAGAAGTAGTCAAACTTCAGTCAACTTGAAGGTATAGAGGATGACATCATCATGCTGACGTGTCAGTCTATACTGTACGGATTCAACATTGACGAATTTTAGCGTGACACATGGCAGCTGAGTCATATCGTACGGAACAATCATAGCATGACATGTGTCCTTCCGTACGTTTCGTACAACAGTCAGCAGGTGAGTCATCGGCACAGTCATCAGCTTCGTCATGTGACACGTGGCAGCACGTCAGCAGCTCAGTCAGCACCTAGTCAGCGGACACGTCTGCGTAAACCAGTGAATGATAGGTTGACATGTGTCGTCAGTTCTTCGGCGGTCAGTTTGGGTTGTTTCAACAAAAATTTGGTGGGATTTGACCCCGAGATCTCCGCCCTACCAGCGGCCGGTTTAACCATTGCACCCGCGGTCGGTGTTTACTCTATAATTGGTGGCCGTTATTTTTGTTGTTTAAATTTTGGTGTTTGGTTTTAAACGGTCGGCGGGGGTTTTGAACCCCCGACCACACCGGGTGGTAAAACATTTATTGCCGTTAGGCCACCGATGGTGCCTTAATTACATTTAGAGAGCGGTTCCTTTTGTTATGTATTTTGGAACCGAATTCATAACAAATGGATTTTTAAGCCATAAACAACAAAAACTACCCCTAACAACCTAAACCAGAAGCCAAATGGAGATATCAAAGATCTTGTACGAGGTCATAAGGGAGTTAGACATTTAATTTGGTGGTTAAGCCTAATAAGGAAAACTTTATGTATAAAAAGAGGGGTGTAGGCCTTGTTTTTCCAAGTCCAGGTGGTGAGAACGAGAGAATGCTCGGGAGAAGATTGTAATTGCTCCTGTACGTCGAAGTTATGTTGTGATATCGATGTGCTTGAAGGGAATGATGTTGTCGCAATTGTAACTAATTTTGGAGTATAATCGGATCGGTCACTCCATTGGAGAAGGGCCCGAAGACGTAGTCCTTAGGGACAAACTCTGTTATCAATTGTGTTTGTCTCCTCTTTATCTTCTCTCTTTCTTTTCAGTTCATTATCTTGGCAATTATATTATCTTCATTTGTTTATTTGAGCATTGTAATTAAGTGATCATTTACGTTAAGCATTCTATAAGCAATTGTCCTAGATCCTTAAATAGATCATTAAAAGATCAATTCAAGTTGTGGTAACGATGTTTTGTATTTAGTTTAGATTTTCTTAGAGTATGGAAAATGATCGGTATTATTCTTATTCCTGGAGACTTTTGAGCTTTGCAATTGTGATCCTGGTGTGAAAGCATCATTCACAAGTGGCTTTTGTGGATCTCTTTATCAATTTTGAAGTGTACGGATATGAAAAGTAATGACATTCAGATGGAGGTTTCTAAGTCTCTATCTTTCCATGTGTTACACTTAAATCTCTAGCTCTCAAGAATTTTAAGATGAGAAAAGGGTTTCTCTCAACTTGTAACATGTTATCTTGAAAACATTTGGCTAAGTGAGAATACATTTGATTTGAATACTTCTTTCATTCATATTGATTCTTTTCTTTTTGATTCAGTAGAAAGTGATTTCATCACTAGTAATTAGATATGACAAGATTTGTGAAGCATCATAATTTATGATTTGTTTTTATATACTTTCTCTATAATGCTTATTTATTATTTATTTTAGATTTGTTTGAATTATACTTGTACTTCCTTCTTATTTGTTCTTGTTCTTTTAAAATCCTATAGATCAATTTTAAATTATTTTTTAATGAAATAAAATCTCTTTAATATAAATTAAATTATTAGAATCAACTTTGACTCTAATTTTTTTAAATTATTAAAACCTAAATTATTTAACTTATAATAATTTTATTATTATAATAAAGCTTAGTGCTATTATTATTAATACTGTAATTAAATATTAATAATTATAATTAATTTAATTATAGTAATTATTATAATAAATTATTATTTATATAAAATATGTCGAGAGTTATATATATTAATATAAATAGGTGCCTAAATAATGATAACTCTCGGCATATTTTATATATATTAATATTTAATATGTGTATGCTAGTAAATATTAATACTTTGATGTGTAAATGAATGTCAAATTTAAGATAAAAGTTAAGAGTTGTGTTAATGCACACACGCCATTACACTTTATCTTAGAATGTCTCTCAATGTAATCATTGACATGCAATTTAACATTAAGATATTAAATTTGCAGAAATGATAATTTTTTGTAAGTTATATTATTAAGAAGAAAAGGACAAAGAAGACAACATCATGGTTTGAGAGTCAATTCTTGATATATTGTGATAAACCCTCTAATAATTACCCTCCTCCTCCTCTCTTTAATAAAATAATTTTTGCAAAGTTGTTGATGACATATTTTTTTTGGGTTCAAATATTAACTTTTGGGGGTGTGATTCCATTCCATCCATAATTTAAATGAATTGAATATTATATGGTTATATTTTTAATCAAGATGTATGATATTCATTATACAAGCACATGATTTTTTAGGTTAATTAGATATATATAGTTATAAATTTTCCTTTCTCTTTATTAATTTCTATTAATAATGCAGTTATATTTATTTTTTGATATTATCTCATGTAACCCATTCTATTATGATCCATCTGGCTTTAGTAAAATTCATTACCAACAATTCACCATGGGAAAATTCATAGCCAACAATTCAACGCCATGACAAATTCACCTCATAAAAATTCACCACTAGCAGTGAAATTCATATGCAATTAGAAATTTTGATTTATGATAATAAAAATAAAATATTTTTTAATATATTTTATTTTATTTTATTTGTCATGATGGTGGATTTTTCAATAGTGATTTTTTTGATGGTGAATTATTGGTGGTGAATTTTCCTAAAGTTGATCCATCTATACCTAGATTAAATATTCATATTTTTAATATAAATGTATACTATATATATGTATATATAAACATACACATACATATATGCACATGCATACACACATATATACATGTATACATACATATAATATTTTTTAAGTTAATTAGATATACATACATATACATACATATTTTATATAAACACATACATATACACACACACATACACACAATATTTCTTAGGTTAATTAGATAAATAAAGTTATAAGTTAAGCATTCACACACACATTCTATTATGGTCCATCAATCCCAAACACTATATCTTTAAATTAATGTATAACTATTGTATTCATTTACCTAATTCACCTAGAAAACTTTATATATGTATGTATGTAATGTATATATGTATGTATGTATGTATGTATATATGTATTTGTATATATGTATATATACATATACATATATACATGTGTATATATATGTATGTATATATGTATATGTATATATGTATATATACATATACATATATATATACATATATATACATATATATATGTGTATATATATATATGTATGTATATATGTAGCAATATATATGTATACATAACACACACACACACACACACATATATATATATATATATATATATACATTCATATATATATGCATTCATCTATTTATACATATACAAATACAAATACATATAGATATATATTTTTATATGCACATACATATATATATTCATATATACATATATGTATATATGAATATATATGTATGTGCATATAAAAATATATATCTATATGTATTTGTATTTGTATATGTATAAATAGATGAATGTATATGTATATATATATATATATACACTTTAGATTATATAATTATGTGTATAGTTTTTAGGTTAATTAGAGAAATAAATACAAAAGTATAAATTAATTTAAAGATATAATGTGAAGTATAAATACTAAAATAAAATGAAATAAATCACATAATATAAAAAATAAATATAATTATATTATAAATAGTAATTAATAATGAAAACAAATATTTAAATTTATAAATTAAGATTACATATATTTGTATATGTATGCATATGTAAGGTGTGTATGTACATACACGCATGCACACATTACAAATTTTATATTAAACTTTGATGTAACTTGGCATAGGTAAAACCACATCTTTATTCTTCCACAACATAGCAAAATAGTATTGGTGAATATTCAAAGCACTTGAATAAATCTATACATATGATTGATAGGTTTAACTTTACTAGTAATAATTTGGGGAAAAAAAAATGAAATAATAGTAAATCAAATAGAAGTATTTAATGTTTACAATTATAATAAGTTATTTATATTATTAGATAATTAAATAGATAAAAAAATATAAAAGTATTTTATTTTATTTTAAAATTAATATTTTTACAAAGATTTTTTCTTAATACATTTATAAAATCATTGTAAGAAAAAATAAATCAATATAAATCTTAACTTTCAATTCTAATAAAAATAAACATAGAACAACCTAATATAATTATACTATAATTTTAATAATGACAATTCTAAATATTTTTCTAAATATTTCAACCTTCTATAATTTTTTTATTATTTTTTTCTATTTTCCTCACTAAATCATGGTCATGGAACCAATAACAATATTTATTTATTTATTTATCTTTCCTCAAGATGAAATTTGTATTTTGTATATTTAGATTTATTATTAAATATTTGTATTATGTTTATTATTGAATTTAATACTTTTATGTGCAAATGGCTATCATATTTAAGGTAAAAGATACTTGAGTTTTTGTTAACAAACTCCTATCATTACAATTCACCCTAGAATACCTCTAAATATAATAATTGACTTGAAATTTAAGATTAGTATATTAAATATGTAGATTTGATTAAGTTTTCACATTATATTTGTGTGCATGAAAACCATGTAAATGTGAATGATCTAGTTCTTTTAAGACCTAACAAACATGGAAAACTTGAAAACACTCATATTAGGAAAAAGAAGATTCAACATCATATAATTCCATGAAATAAAACTATGTCAAACTTCACGTTGTGTAGATTTTCCCACGATATTCAATTCAATATGTGCTCACATAAAAAATTTAGTAGCATAGCTATGCTCCAATTAGAATGAGTGTGATCCTTTGAAAATGGTTTAGTGTTGGATTATATAGATTTCAATGGAATTGGCTGGAGGGTGGAGATTGAAAGATGGAGATCAAAGGTGGAGGATGAATGTGATCTCTCAACTCATGAGATCGTGGCAAGTGTTACCATGAGAGGAGTTGAGATGGGAAATGGTGTATGTAGAGAGTACCATGGAAGATTTTCCATAAAGGCAAGCCTTTCCCTCACACGCCAAAGGGAGGAGGATAAAAAAGAAAAGGAATTTAAAATTCCTTTTGTGTACTTTTGGAAGGTAGACCCATGTGGTGGTCCCTTCCAAAATGGGTAAAATTTATGAATGAAGGGACAAGGTGGGTAGTGAAATAAATAAAAAGAGTCGACCCCCCACTTAATCCTTGATTAAGTGTGTGCACATGCTTAAGGGAGTAATTAGATGAAGATTACAAGGTAGGTTTAAGGCTAATAAAAAAAGTTGGAGGATGTGAAATGTTGGAGAAAATAAATTAAATAAAATTGGTTTATTTAATTTTTAGGAGAGAATGGGGTGGGGGATAATAACTAGATAAATAATTAAAAATAATTATTTATGTTAGGCTAGGACATTAGAAGAGTGGGACAAATAGGTTTAGGTTAACAAGATAAATAGATAATATTAATTAAATAAATAAGACATTACTTAATTAATATGATGGATTGGGAATATGAATTAGGGGTAAAATTGACCAAATGTAATGGTCAATTTTAGGTGTCTACATATTCCCCGTCTTTGAAATGGAATTAGAATAACTCTATTTCAAAGAAAATAAAAAAAATAACCCACACAAAGAAAAATGAAGGAAAAATGGATGCCCTAATGTGAACATGAAAATAGAAACTATCTAGGATGGTGATGCACCTTCAAGAAGGTAGGTAAGAAAAATGGGAATTAAATGACCTCTCAAAAGAATAAAAGGATGGAAACTCATATATAGGATGAAAAATGAGGAAGTTCAAAAAGTAAAAGGAAGAAAATAGATTCAAAATGAAAAATGGAGGAAAGGTGATAAGGGGGTAAATAAATAGTGATTAGGGGTAAATTACTATTAATTTTAAGCGTAATGAATAGTGATTTGGTGAGGAGGGTGAAAGAGGAGCATAGTGAAGATGGATAGCATGTCATGCGTGGAACATCGAGTAGATCTAGTGAGGGGATACACACAAAGAGCAGGAATAAGAATTCAAGTCTGCAAGTTCAAGGTTGGGTTGGGGTAGTCCTAAGTACAATAAATAGGGGGTTAGGAAAACACATGTAATGCATTCACATATTGTGATTAGGTGAATCCACTACCAATTAGGTGAATCCACTATCGATTAGGTGAATACACAACATACTAGGCAAATGCAGAGTTTTTGAGTGAATTTACATCCAAAAAGGTGAATACATGAAAAACAATGTGAATGCACCATGAATGAGAAAATTCACCAAGAAAATGATGAATTTATGATAGAAAAGGTGAATAGGTTTAGGATAGGTGAATCTACCATATGTTAAGTGAATGTATTGGAAAAATGATGAATGTGTTGGGAAAAGAGGGACTATGCTCTAGTTTTGGGAAAATTTGCTAAAAGGACAAAGATGAAAAGGAAAATACACACTATGTAGGAGTTAATCTACCAAGGGTAGATAAAGGGAAAATGTAATAAACTAGGAAGAAAAATTAGAAAGTGATTCAAAGAATGGAGTGGCTCAAGGATGTAGAGGATACCATAATTAGTGAAAAGGGAGAGAATATTTCCTATGATTTGATTGAGTGATTAGTTCTATCATACAAATTGGGGCTTAGTGCAAGCCTACAAACTCTACTAAATTGCATAGATTCCTATGATTTTATCCCATAAAGTGATGTTGACTACATTGATAGGGAGATGGAACTTGAAGACTAACACATTCCATCTCTCGACATGGAAGGTGATAGTGACCTTGGAGGATGTATGAAGGTTCTTGCAAGTCCTCATTAAGGGATGACTGGTGTAAATTGTTCAGATTGGGCAGTGGAGGTAGTGCTATACAAGCTATTTGGATGGAAAAATGTGCTTGTCTCAAGGAGACAATTAAAATTGGATGGGAGAAATTCGATAGTCCCAAGTTTTGTGCCTTGCACTCACAACCCATTTTTTATTTTTTAAACAAAATGGGGGTCGCTTCTTCTTCTTTTATTTCTATCTTTTCATTTTTTGTCTTTGTTTGGTTGGCTTAATTTTTTTCCTTCCCCTTTTTTCCCTTTTTTTTGTTTTATTTTTGGGGTTTCAAGGTTTCTTGTGATGGCATGCCATCCTTTTTGGGCTTGATCCTTAATGCCATTTCATTCCCTTTTCTCCTAGTTTGAAGTTTTGGTCATCAGGTTTTCTTTGTTGGTATGTTCTCTATGGCATCCTTGACTATCAATTCCCATTGGTGGAAACATCTTGTCATCTCATTTTTCTTGCCTAACAGAGCATTTAATTTCCTTGCTCCATATTAATGGTACTTTATCACATCGATTAATTTGGTTTATATGGGAGAATTGTATAGTTTTGAGTATCATTAAAACACTGAACAATTAAAGTTCTTTGTGCACTTAAAATTTTTTGTTTAGGGCTCTCCTATTAACAAACCTACTTTCATACAATTGCTAGTGTTTTCATCTAGCTTTGGTTTTTTCATTCATCCTTCACGTGTGTTTGGTTTGTTGTGGAGTGGTTGACATGCTTCTTCCTTAGTGGTCCACATTGTTGTTCTCATTTTTCCTTTACATAATTCCTAAGTCTCAAGATACCAAATAATCAAGTGGTATTTTTTGTTTTTTGTGTGTTTTTCATTGTGTTGCCCCCTTTATTATGATTCAGGTTGGTTTTGGCTTTCTTTTATTTTTTTCTTGAATATTTATTTATTTTCCTTGTTTTCTTTTCTCATGGTTGTTTTCCTTTCACTTTTCTTTCCTTTTTTGTTTTTCCCCTTGTTGAATCTTGTTTCACCCTAGCATGTTGATCGAGGTTGTCTGTGATGTCATCATCACTCCTCATCGAGTTTCAATGTTTCCTTTTATCCTTTTTTGAAAAGATATTTAAGCAACCCCAACATCCAATGACTCATCTCCACCTTTGAAATTATTTGGATGTCTTTTAGTCATCATAAATTGTGTATATCCTTTAATGTTTGTTTGAAGGGTTTTTAGGAGTTGGACCTCATCCTCGACCCCTGACACCCGATGACTTGCACTTCACATTTTAAAGATTTAGAAAAGGTCAAATCACATTAATGACTCCCAAAACTCAATGGCACCACATTTTCACTAATTCAATGGTCATTAAGAATTTTTTTATCATTGAACTTTATGAGTACATGCCTTGTTCATTTTTGAAAGTTCACTTAAAGGATAAAGTATTTCTTTGATCTCTGACCCCCAAAAAAAGTTTCCCAAACATCATATTGGACCTTTCATGAATCAGATGTTAGGCATACCCTCTACCAATTAACAAAATATTCTTTAAAAGACAAGACACATCCTTGATTCCCAATCCCTGGTTAGTGAAGTCAAAATATAAAACACACAATCCTTATAGGTTTCACTTATTGGGAATATTCATTACTAATTTCAATTGTTTAGCTTAAAGGATAGACAACATATCTGATTCCCAATAACTAAAACTTTCTTCGAGAGAGGTAGGATTCCTAAAAATCCTTAAGAGACAATTTTCTTTGGCTCTTAATGATTGATAACATCTTTTGAGATCTACCAATATTTAGGGAAAATGATATAGATACCTCCTAAATTTTGATTCTTGACAATGGTCCTTTTCCCTTTAGAGCTTTCGGGTATCAGTCATCGAGTTTTCATCTTAATGATTATGACTTAATTAATAAGAGGTAGATGACATCCCCAAACTTAGACACTCAATAACACGAGGTGATTGTAACATATCTTGCAAAATTCAGTGTTTGAGATTATTTTAGTCAAAATGATCAGCCATTTAGAAAGCAATTAGTAACATCCCAGAGGCTCAATCCTCGAAAAGATATAATTTTGGTTAACTATGGATTTAAGAATTCTACTTTTGATCACAACATAAAATGGTCAACTTTAGGACCCAATTGGGATGTTGTCTTAGTTTAAATGTAGAATTGGTTTTTTCTATCTTCTAATGGATGATATTTTGGATATGCAAGAAATATGTAAGGAGAGGGTGCTAAGATGAAATATTAATACAAAGGGTACCATCCACCCTCCAAGATTTTCTCGCTATATATGGATATCAATGATACTAATTTGAGACATGTGGATATGAAAAAGTTCTTTAGGAGAGTCCAAAATGAAGTAGATATAATAATAATGGCCACCTCCTTGGCCAAATCAAGATTGGTAGAGAAAACTACATTCCTAGTCTAAAACTTGGTGGTAGTTCTCCCAATGTCCATAGCAAGGTGGTCTCATGAATCTAGCAAAGAACAAAACAGTATACATTGACCCTCCTCCTCCATTTTCACTCCCATAGAGTATAAATGGGTAGCTACCATATTGAAGGAATTTAGATGTTTGGCCATAGACCCACCATCCTCCATTTTTAGAGTATATAGCTTATTTCTTAAGAAAATTATATTAACTAGATATTCATCTCAATAAATTTATATAAGATTCTTCCAAAAATTCACTACAATAGTCTCTTCATGCAATTCACAACACTAAACTAACAAAAGTAAGTATAATAAAAACTCTTATTTTTCTATTTATATTCTCCTAATCTTCTTGTGATGTAGTTGTAGGTTTAGATCAAAATGCTACAATCCGTAGATCTCAGTCTATGATTGCATCCTCCATCTTGAGCTTCCATAACTTAGTTTTTGTGCCTAAGAACTTAATCTCTACCCTTGATGTTCTTGTCATGTATTTTTGTAATAAAATCAAAACCATTTATGTGCAAGTTCCCACTCAAATGAAGATTAGTACAAAAAACCCTTTAGATGACACCTAGACTATAAGTTGACCAAGCTATGATACCAAATGAAAGGAAACAAGATATGTTGAAATATTTCCAACACTAATATTTTGAGGAGTGTTGTGCAAAATTTAATATTTTAATAATTATAGAAAGAAAAAACACATCTGAACATAAAAAAAAATAATATATACCATAACACAAGTATACATGGAAAAAACCCTTCCAAGAGAAAATTCCCAAACTCTAAAGGAACTCAATATATTATTCAATAAAACATGATTAAAATACACGTGCAAAGCAATCTTTCTTAGGAGTATCTATAACTAAAGATATGGAGGAAATATTGTAACTTATAATATCTATAGAACTCTACACATAAAAACCATTTTAAACACCTAATATATATGATATTTACAAATTCAAGACCATCAAATTGCAATTAGAAATTCATGAGCTAAAACCACTCAATAGTGGCACCAAAACTATCCCCCAATCAAAGATATCTTATAATGTGTCAAAACATACATCATAAGTTGGTCAACATGTTTAAATCATCTTTACAACTCTTTATCTAGATCCAAAAACTTTTACATTTTCCATGCAAAGTTATGAAGGCCATAAACTTTAATCTGGTGGGTTGATTGGGTTTTTATTTATTTATTTGAGATACTTGAAGAGATCTACACAACAAACACTATTGTATGGGGTATTGAGCAATTGTGAATATTTAATTTTTCTAAAAAATAACTTTATAGCCCAAAAATTGAGCTCTTTTTATTGTATATCCAAAAGTCACACTTTTTGTAATCTTAACATTAGGTGCAATGTTGGAACACTTTTACCAAAATTTTATATAAATTTGGCAGTGTATATTTCACACCATTTGATCAACTACATGCTTAGACCAAAATTGACCCACTTTTTTTGGTGTATTAGTTTCCAAGACCTCCCCATTGATTTTATGTTAACTCACTTGGAAATTTCAAAACTTCAATATTTGTTCTATATTTACTAGGATTCTCTCAAACATATCTTTTATTTTTATCCTAGAGTTTAGGATGTTTGCACTTGGATTTGGAAAATTTTCAAGCCTTTTAGGTTTGAGTCTTTTTATTTGCATATGGTTTGTGTTATTAAGGGATTTCCTTCACATTCCCTAAAGATACAAACAAATTTGGCATGCTTTCAAGGTGGAGATTCTTTTTAGCATTTGGAAAGATAAAAATTATGCTATTTTTTCTAGTTGTATTATTGATCATATTTTCTTTCTTTACATTAAAGCTATGATATATTTTAATGTGTCAATGCATATTCAAGTGCAAGTGAAAAAATTTGGACTTGATGTTGCTCAGTTATAGGTTTTTCTAGATGAATGAGGTGATTCCCTTGTGTTATTGTTAGGGATCCTCCTACTCCCAGCTTCTCTCAAGGCCAATCTCTATCTTGAGGGTGCTGTCAAGGATGTATTCATTTAACCTATGGAAATTCAGATGTCCACTCTCAAGCTTCTCCTCTTTTTTTAAGAAGAGATCATGCTTAGTGAGGCTAGCCACAACCTGTTACTCACCACTTTACTTCTCCACCACCTCCTAGTGGTGAGAATATAGACTAGCTTGACTCCAATAAATTTTCTTGGCTAACTCTTGGTATTTTTTTATTCGTGTGGCTAATGAAGATAATAAAAAATATAATATTCAAGATTATGATCATGGATGGAACCCTTTTGTGGAAAATTTGAACTCCAATGATGTATGGGGAAAACTGGATGGCCATGTTCTTCCTTCTCTTTTTACTCTTGCTCTTGTCACTTAGCAGTTGATTTTTATTACTTTTATATCTTAATGGTCGAGGCTATAGCTTTGTATGTACTATAGGGGTGTGACTATTTTTACCAACATATTTTCTATAAATACATGTAACACTATTTTATAAATGGTAAAATAGATACTATTCATAAAAAAATACTTGTTTTTAAGATTTTGATAAATCAAGGATTACAATTTGATAATACCAAAGAGGGTTTTTTTAATTCTATTTTAATGAGCAGATATGAAATTGATGAACAATTATATTTTAGTTTCTTGCATAAAAAAGAGAGCATATAGTTATATCAAATAATGGTAGATTCTTTTTTCAATTATATTTTACATAAGCATCAAAATTATGTTATTATTATTATTTTTTAAATTGCAAGAATTTGCAAAATGATGCTAGCACAACACACCCTTTGGTACCACAGGGATAGTAGGGAGACTAGACCTTTTGACCTCTTGTTTGCAACAACAAGATGCTTTAGCCAATCAAGCTAGACCCACCACCCCTATCAAAATTATATTATTATAATATAAACACTTATTTTAATATCTTTTCTTTCATAATCTCATATTAAAATTTATTCAATAAAAATATAGATATCAAAACTAAAACTAAATATTATTTAAAATGTTGTAATGAAAAACATTAACTAATAAAATTATTGGATGAATCCCCCAAATATTGTGACATATACCTTACATTATTTTTTATGCTAAAGTTTAAATTGTACGACTAGTGTCAAATGTAAAACTCAATGTATAAATCAACCCATGCTTTCACAGGTTGCTACTTTATTCTTGTCGAAGAATATTTTAGTTTAGCTGGTTGTTCACATGGTGCTGTCTTTTGCAGAATATGAATGAGCTTTGACAGAAGAATCCTGCAACAAACTAAAGAATTATAAAGCCATCGCTAGTGGGAGTTATTTCAAGAATGGTAAAAGCATTTCTTGGAGATAAACCTAGGATGCTCCACCTCTTTACTCCTAATGAATCACAAACACTTATCTATTGATTCCTGAATTTATCTATGGAATAACTTTATTGTAAGATTTATGCTTTTGCTAGTGTTTCTATAAACATTAAATTTTCTAGGTAAGCATACGCATCTATTATCTGCTATGAAGATCAAGTAATTTCTGCTTCTACCTGTGATGAGGGTTGGGAAGCACATGGAGAACAGACACTCAGACTGGAAGAGGTTAGTGGGCATGTCTGCTTTGGTAATGTTCGTTGAAAGGGACATAGTCAAGGCCTACAGAAGAGGGGAGTGGTGGATTCATGGCTATTATCTTGTTCTCAGTGTTCTGACTATACCAATTCTAGGTTATGAAATTGTTTTTGGATTTGGGCAATCTGAAGAAAGTGTAACAGGAATGAAATGTGCGGACTGTTCCTTTCCTCTAGGGGAGTTCTCTTAGTGTGAGCTACCTTGTTTTCTGCTATCCTCAGGTTAACCTGTTTATATGGCAAGCGCACCTGTAACCTCTAAGTCACAAGATCGAAAGGATACTTTCTCCATTTTAAGAAAACGAAGGGCATGCAATTATCGCTGAGCTTTCTTACAAAGATGAGTTGTGGATATGGCAATCACTTGCTACGGATATAGTATTCATTTGTATTAGGATGAGTGTGTTTAGATATCTTAGATTTTTTACTTGATTTCATTGCAGATACAAATGATTGTTTTCAAATGATGAATGAATTAGGGTATCTTTTATGGAATTAAATGCAATGAATTTTCTTTTACACATAAATATAACATTAATTTATCAATGTTTGTGTATAGTCAATTTAAGAAAAAGTGTAACATGTGATTAGTTGAATAAATTTTTGGTTTTGCTTTTTGCATTTAAGAAGATCAAGATCACAATTATGTGGATGAACTTTCAACATGGGGGTTAGACAATTATGTTGTATTTGTGCCTAATGATATTGGATTATGGATCAAGATTCAATTAACTATAAGAATCAAATAGATAAGCCAACTGAACTAGGATTGCATTCATATAACTAGTTTCAAGCAAGGATAGGTACATTGGTCCAATTATATATAAAAAATGTTCAATTGATAATAGTATAAATGCATTAAGATATTGTCTTGAATTAGAAACAAAACTAAATGGGAAATGCATTAATGGTCCATTTTTCCCCATTTCAATTCTCCCCAACTTTGAGGTGCATGTGAATCTCTAAGCACAAATTGTGCATATCTAAGTATGTAAGATTATTAAAACCAATTAAAAAATTGCAATGGATAGATGATCCTACAATTGATATAATGCAATAGATAGACACATTTATCTAAGGTAGTCTCCTAATTAATAAGACTAATCATAATATTCAATCTAGTTTGTTGGTGCTCCAAGGTGCTTTAGAAAATTAAGTTAATTCTTTCTTCTAGCTTGATAATGAGAACGTGCTTTCTTACCATTACCTCTATGATTAGTTTTATAAACATGCACAATATCAATGAATGAAAGATAACTGAAATGATGAAAAAGGGGAAACCTTAGGATATCATCCTCAATATTGAAACCTTTCTCCAAGGTCGGCTATGCACATCAACCGTGCAAATTCAAATTAGGTAGGTGTTAAAAAACTTCCCTTGTCTAGATAGAAGTGAAAGTGGGCCACACTACTCCTTATCTGGGACCCAAGACTATAAAATCACACTACCACACACTTCTATAAACAATAAACATCCACCGCAAGTAGTGTAAACAGCAAGGTTGATTGTTACCCATGTAAACACCATTAAAATTTTAAGTACATGCTTTCTTTGATCCAACAACAACTCACATACAACAAATGTCACCTGAACATAACTAGAATATTTCATAAATACCCTAAAATCCAACAAACTCCTTCACAACAAGAAGCCTTAATAAAACCCTAACTTTACCTTTAATAAAAAGATTCAAAAATGTTCACATAAAAAGTACTTATATATAACATACTAACAAATCATTTATTACTTTGTGTAAAAAAAAAAAAACTAAACAAAAATATTCATCAAATCTAAAACTAAGCATATTTATTTTATTTACTTAAAATATCTCACATGTAATTGAATAATTTATTAATCTTATCTATCTATCTTACCACTTTCTATTTATTATTAAGAAATCTGATATTCTTCTTATTCATCAACATATAGTATTACCTATATTTTAAAAAATATAAATAAAACATAAAAGAATATGAAAAGAGTAGAATTGGCCAAGTGCAGGGCGACAAAGTGATTAAAGAGCCCAACTACTCTTCTGTATTATATTTCTTACAATGTGATTTTAAGCTATAATCCTTAGAAAACAGGGCACACTCAAGCCTCAAACACTTGCACACATATGAAAGCCTGTTTTGTATCAATTCAAGAAACCTTTCAAAGCTTCCTGTCCTTCAATAGATTCTTATGGCTTTTACTAAAAGTGGCTTCAAGAAAAAGTTGTTATGCTTCAGCATCTTACATTCCGCCTATCTCCGTCTCCATGATAAGTATCAGCAACATTTATGCTTTTTCTCAGTGCACTGAGTATTGCCACTTTTTGAAATGCTTTTGCTAAGTTCTTATCTTCTCTTCCCCAAGTTTCTCTGTCCATTTTCTGCAGTATTTAGCTTATCTTCTTTTCCTAAGCATCCCACCTTTCCTCTCTGAATGTGGGGTCATCAGCATTTGGAAGCACATAAACAAACTTCCTAAACACCCTCTCATATGAATAGATTGCAGTAATTCTCCAACTTCTTACAGAGCTAACAAAGGCCATCCCCAGCAGCACTTTTCACTAAATACACAAAACCAAGTCTGGGAATAGCAATTGACAGTTGCTCCTTTTCCTTCGATTGCCCACAAAGATTGACATTCTCAATGCCAGGAAGTCTAGGAATTTCCATAGTCAGACCACTGAGAACAAAAGACTTGCGCTAAGCACAACAATCCCTTCTTCTGTTGGCCTTCACTATGTGGCCTACAACGTATATTGATAAAGCCGATATGCTCACTAACACCTTCTAGTCTTAGAGAAACTTCTCCATTTGTTTCCCAACCATTGAAAACCCAATTCAAAATTTCAGTCAGAAGCTCAAAAGAAATCATTCCATTGTAATAGAAGGAGATCAATATTTACTCTCAAACTCCAATGCTTAATCACTATATAAATGCTATCAAAGGAACAAATCTTGCAACAAAGTTATTCCACAAATATATTCATTGAGTTGCAGTGCATTAATGGAGTTGAGCCTATCCTCCCCTATGACTTGTCATCACGTCAGATAGTCCCTTTTTTTCCTGCAGTTTTCCTACTCTGGATAAAGATAGTAATTTTGATGTTCTTTCCTACTTCCAAAGCATTACGGATTGTCGGCAACAAATCCAAAGGGCAACGTACTATTTTATGCTTTAGCTGTGAGAATGACGATTTTTCTTGCAGGGAAAATTGTCTTCCACTTAAATTTTAGGCAAAGGCATTGCCATGTGGGCTGCGCGAAGAAGAAAGAACGGGGAATAAGATAGAACAAAGCAAAAGGGATTATAATAAGTCTCTTTACTTCTAGAATGCCAACTGCGATTCCTCAGAGATTTGGCCTCTCTATTTAAATATTATATATTCAATAGTAATTTCATATCTTATCTTATTAAAATAAATAAATAAATGATTTTATTTTTTATTAGTCAAAATTCATCTTTGACTATTGAAATGGGTGATGTTCAAGGATAATGAGTTCATATTTAAATAAGATGTCTCATTAAATTAAATAAATATATGTGTAAAATTCAAACAAAATTTTCATCTTAAAACACAAATCTTATAGATAATTGTAAATTTTAATTTAGGAGTAGTTGAAGGGGTTAAATATTTCTTCCATTAATTTTATAATTTTTGTGCTTATGTGATATCTTCTTATTTAATGAATAATGTATATATTATCATTTATAAAATAGTGTCACATGTATCACAAAAGAAAGATGGGTGGGAATAGTCACACCTATACAGTCCATATAGGGTGATAACTTGGAACATTAAAAACATAAGACAATAAGCATTAGGCACTAAGTGGTGAGAATAAGAGTAGAAGGGGTAGGATCTTGGTTGTCCAACTTGCCCCATACATCAACGAGGTCCAAAGTGTCCACTAGGGTCCCAACTATCATTATCATCTTTAACATTATCTTCTTGATTATCTCCATTTACCACATTAATAGGAGAAATAACAAAAGCTAGCTAAGGAAATTTGTTGGAATTAGGTTAGCCTATATTTTGAGCACCATTGAGGGGAGACAAGTAGAACGCTAAACATTATATTATGACCAGCCCTACTAAGCATGAACTTTCCTTATAAGGAGGGGAATCTTGAGAGTAGGCATCCTGATTGTTATGAGCTAAGTGACTATGCCCTTAATGATTCCCTCGAGATGGCAACCAACCTTGAGAAGAGATGAGAGTTACAGGAACCCTGACAATAGCACAAGGGGAATTGCCCCAATGATCTAATAAATCCTATAAGTGAGCAACCTTAAAGGGAACTTTATTTTATTACACTTCAATCTACATTAACACATTAGAAAAATCATTGCTTTAGTGTAAAATGAGAAATTATGATCAATAAAACAACTAAAAAATAGTAGAATTTTTATTTTACCCCAAACTAGAAAAAACCACCCTAAAAGTATGTTAAATTTGATTATATTTTTAGGGAATGTGAGGTCAATCCTATAATAACACCATACGCCAAGAAAAATGGTTAGACCTAAATGGTTTGATGAAATCATGAATCTAGGTCCAAGCATTTTGAGGTCTAGGACAAAACCAAAAAATATAGTCTCAAGTGATGACTATAGAAAGGACATTATGAATCTAAAATTTTGAAATGGGTTAAGTTGACACTAAAAGGGAGCCCTTTGAAAACAACACACTAAGAAAAGTGGGAAAAATTTGGTTCAAGCATAGCTAACCAAATGTTGTGAAATTTGCAATGCTAAATTGATAATAGAAATTACATATGACATCTTTGATTCAAAGTAGGCACCATTAAAAAATGAGGATAGTCTTTGTATGAATTATAATTTTGAAATACATTATTAGAATATCACTTCCAATCCTTCCACCAAGATTTGCAAGGCTGAACACCAATTTTATGAATCATATTAGTTGGGACGACTTCAATAACTACAACAAAAGTTTCATGATCCTCATTGAAAATATGAAATTTAGGCTTGGATTCATTCTAAAATAAAAAATTCATGGTAACCTTATAAAAGAGATTGATAATGATTAGATTAACCCTCTTTCTAAAAAATCTCAAAGCTTAGACCAAAGAAGTTTTTGCAAGAGGATGATTTTGACACTGCATAATAGGAGAAAACCAAATATTTTGTTGATTAATAAATAGACCATTACAAAAAATATTGGTACTCAAAATAATCTAAGGTTTCACAGCTTCCCATGCCTACCAAATAATTTTAATCATAAAGGTCCCTTGAATATGGACAACCTCTTTCATAATATGGAGGGTGTAAATAACAATTCCCTTCCAAGCTGGTCTCCTAGCAAGGTGGCCAAAAGAAATACAATTCCAAACAACAATTTACAAGTTTCCTTACCATCAAGTTCCCAAGTGATCCACTTGGTACATAAGGTCAAACCTGGATAGTGAGTGAAAATTAAACCCTAACTACCCAACTAAAATTTTGGTGATTCTTTGAGGAATCCCAAAATAATATTTTAGAAGATTTTCTACCTTCAATTATGAGGCCTAGTAGGAAGAGGAATAAACATGAGTGAAAACAATAATCTTAGAACAAATATGAAACATCTTAGCCAAATATAAGGTCTTAGTAACCTAATTAGCCAACTTCTTCTCAATTATATCTAGAACAACATTCTACAAATTTGCTAGAGAGGCTTGAAAAGAAAAAAGGATGCCCAAAAATCTAAAAAAATCACCATACTCAATTGAATTCCACCCATAGGAATTAAGCCAAAGAGGCTTGGGTAAAAGGGATTATCTATAACATTGAGTCTTTTTCTATTGAATAGCTAAAACTAAGGATTTATAGAAAATATCCAAGCACTGGAGAGATCGTTTAACATTATTTTTCTCTTCCAAAAGTGTGAGAAAAGAGTTATTATAAAATGGCCATTAACAAGGTGAGCTAAGGAATTAGGTAAATAAATACCCTTAACCATCCCATAATATATTAAATGAGCAAAGGGATATTGAAAGCCTTTAGTAGTAAGTACACATAATGCTAGAGGTAAAGGGTGCTCTTGAGGAAAATGCTTGAAGATTCCAAAAACACTAGACTAATGTTCATTAGTAGTGAGACAAGTTAAACAATCAACAAAGAGCATATAAATTGGTTTAATAAATTTAAGATCAAATCCTAATACCTGAAGCATTTGTTGGTATGTGGCGACTGATCATGCTATACTGTATAGCCCATGGTATACTGTACACCCTGGCCCCCCGTCCTCGCCGGGGTCCGGGGCCGGGCTGGGCCCCGGGCGGGGGTTCGGGGGCGGTAACCCCGAGAAAAATTTTCTTCCTACTTTTTCGCGTGATCACCGAAAAAGGGAAAAATCAATGAAAAAGGAAAAATCCGATTTTGTAGAACCCTAAAAATCTGGAAGCTTCTAAGCTTGGTAAAAGGGGGTTCGGATGGGTATTACTGTATGATGAAAAACGCGATTATTCGCAAGATTGTAATAGGTTTTTCACTGGATAATAAAAGTATTGGATGGCTGCGATTTGGTGGATGTAGCCCGGATTGGGTGAACCACGTTAAATCTTTGTGTTATGATTTATTCTGTGTATGTTTTAGTTTCTCTGTTTTTGTTTATTAAATCTGTATTTAATTGTTAGATCTGCCATCTCCAACCCTAACAACATTGTGAAGATAAAAGGTCACTCAATTCACTCAAAAGCTTTAGCAAAATCAATTTTGATGAAAATGACCTATTGCTAAGATCACTAAACCCATTTTGTATCTTCCCACACCATAATGATATTATCTAGAATAAATCTAGATTTTATGAAACTAGTTTTCTCACGATGCATAATTTGAGCTAGAAGATGACATAACTTTGGTACAAGGGCTCTAGTAATGATTGTGCAAAGTGATCGATCTCCAATTACAAATATCATCTAGATAACCAAACTTAGGTATTATAAATTTATATTCCTTTTATTAATAAATTTTTCTAAGGAATTAGAATTGAAGGTTTCAACATAGAAATTATGAAGATCCTCCCCAACCCAATCCTAAAGGATCTTCTATAAATCACAATGCATCACAACCAATATAATTATCATTAGCCATAGAAAATATTATTTTATGGAGATAAAAATGAAGAGAAATTGATCGTAAAAGGTCCATTGAGGATAAGAAAGTAAAAAAAGAATAACATTGATGAATTTATTTCAAAGAATGGTCATGTTTAGGATAATTTTTATTAGCCTTGAAAACTTACTCATAGTGTTTCAAAAAAACCTAAATAATATTTATAATTTCCTTATGTAGATTCTATCCATATTTAATCTATTTGATGCCTTGAGTAGTATGATGATCTTAGAGATATTTAAAAAACTATTTGGAAGATTTATCTCCCACTTTTAGCTAGTATATCATGGGTTTGATTTAAGTGCCTTGATCTAATAATGCTTATCAAAAGTTGACTTCTAATGAAAAATATAAGCCACCAATAACTATAAGTTAGGAGAAAAAGGGATAGCTTTGAGCATAATAGTGGCATGGTAGAGATATGAGCTAATAGTCTCATATGCACCATGATATAATTTATCCAATTGGTATCCAAAGATATGAAGAAAGTGACAAGAATGATTAATGGACCTATTCCACCAAGCAATCCATAGATTCAACTAAGAAGGCCTAGCCTCCAAATTTCACACTCAATAGATGTTGGACAACATGGATTGATGAGTAAACCAAGAATTTTTAAAATAAATCTACAAATTAATATCCTTGAGAACAACAATTTTCAACTCAATATAGAACTTGATAAGACAATGATTGAAAAGAGTAAATTTTAGAAAAATATCAGTTGGAAGAGGGAAAAAAATAGCAAAACAAAAGGATTAAGATAAAATCATAATGTTGGATCTCCAACCTACTTTCAATATTATCTAAGGAGTTTGTGAATCCTCATGATCAAGATAAGTGAGAGGCTAGGACAATGGATGACATATGGATCTATCTCTCATACTCTTTAGGATTTAAAAAAGCTAGGGGGATCAACCTAATAAAGATTCTAGATTTTATATTCAAGCAATATATCTATCACAATGTAAATTAGATAAGAGTTTTTGTAAATATGACAAGGATATGAATGATGATTTTGCAATATCATATATTTCTTGTAACTTTAATTCTTGGACATGAACATAACACCTAAACTACTAATGCACAACATGCAAGCACGAGTTTTCCATTTTTAATATGTCAATGGATTGGGAATAAGATTGGTCCATGCTCCTTGGGAAAGTAGAGTTAGAGATTGTTACACTATTTTATGCTAACAAGGTCTTAATTCTAGGGTTTAAGAATAAATATCAATGACTTACAATCATTCAAACCCAAAAATATAATCTACAAATACTATATTCTACTTATTAATATTTTGCAATCATTGCAAATCCTACTTTCTATTCAAATAGACTTATCATTCTCATTAAAAATGTACTAACTCGACACACAAATCACACAACAAATGTGTGGGAAAAATTATCTATCTTCCATTAACATATACTTCTCTCAACAAAATGCAAAGCAAAAAAGAGACAATTCAAATTCAAACATTCATTCATATCTTTTCAGAAAAGAAATTTCATTGTCATAGAGATATTGAAAATAGTCTTAAAATAATCTATTATGCTTTGGAAAATAAATTAAAAAATTATTATAGAGTTTCTTCACATTATTTCTCTCCAACATTTTCAAACCCCTTACAAACTAAAAATGATTTTACATTATACAATACCCCTTGTAGTGTCATAAATTGTCACCCTTGGTAATATGAAACTATGTTTGGCTCCTTCCTAAGTTCATGTGCATAATTATGCTTGTTGTTTATCCATTTTATTTCCGTTTTTGGGAAAATACATTAAATCTAGGAAATCAAATTAAATATTTTATAGCTTGACCATGCATGAAGATGGTAATCTAGTGCTTAGTTGCAAGAAGGTTTGATCTAGTGTCTAGACAATTGAAGTGGAAATTTGGCTAAGTGTCAGAACAGTGTTTTCAATGTATAGTGTTGGTGTCAACCACCTCCCAGGAGCACAACTTGAAAATAAATCCTCACAGACAAGAGAAGCACTATGCTATTTCACTAGATATGAAATGATATTCATATGAGATGATAAATTACAAAGTATACAAGCCTTTTAAGGGCATGAAATATGTTACAGGTGAGAAAACTACCCTATACGGGAAAAAACCACCCAACTAATTAACCCTATGTTAAACTTAACACACTAACACCCCCCCTTAAGTGCAAACTTAGGGAGAATTATTAAGCAAAATGAAGATGCAATATGGGTCCTGGCTACACAACCATGTTAGGTACCCATTTAAAGAATGCAAAAATAAATCTCTCACAATCAAAGAAAAGGAGAAAAACCCTGTGGGAAAAAGCCCCTCTCTAAAAGAGAGAGAAAAGAAAACAAGATGCATGGATAGAGGACTCAATAACACCCCAAGGAATACATACATCATGTATATACAATCAATATCCCCCTCATTTAAAAAAAAAAAACCTCATTGATTAAATAATTGTGTATAGATTGATGGCATATATTTTTTTTAGAAAAAATTAAAAAATTAAAATTTATTAAAAAATACAAACACCTAACATTTCAAATTTATGGACTAGTTTCCTCAAAAAATAATTTAAAAATAGCAAATCAAATCCAATCATAAAAAAAAAATGATAATTTAAAACTAGACATTGTCATCTATAATGGGTTTTAATTTCATAAAAATATTCTAAAAAGAAGTCGTTGGTCATATTGCCAAAGTCAGTTTTTCTCTTGGCATTGACATGGCCTTGAAGTTGTAGGTCCAAGGCTAAGGGTTGGGTTACCATTGCATTCCTAAGCCTAAATCCAAACTTCAGAGGTAGGTTGGAATTTCAATATTTTTGAAATAGGCACTCTCTTTAAAATGACAACCAATTCTAAAAAACATGAACGAGTACCCATTTTAAAATAGGTAGGGAACTTGTTCCAAAATTATACTTTGTAGAAAATTAAATACTCTTACAAAATGGGTACCCATTTAGGATGGGATCCTTAACTATAATGGGTACCCATTCTAATTTTTGGCTTGGGTCCTTGTTCTTGTCTAGATTTTTTCTCAACACTTTCCCTATATCTAGAACCAACTTCTTACTTTTACCTAGGTAAGTGTTAGCCAAAAAATAGTATACAGGAACCAATCCAAAGATACACAATATCTAACCCAAAAGAACATTACGAAAAAGAGCTTAGTAAGATGAAATGTACTCTAGGGATACTATCTGAGGGCTACATCTGGTGATCCCACAATACTGGTTTACATTTTTTTGCCAAACTAGAAACTGAACTAATTTTTTCTAACTAAATCTTCACTTTCGGGCACCTATAGTGGTTAAACCGTGAGGAATTTGAAGGTGATGCAAAATAGTGATTTGTGAAATTTTGTCTGTAGATTCTAAATATATTTTTTTGAAAATTTTTGGAATCATATTGCACTTCTTTTTCCATCTCCTTTGAAAACTAATTTTTTTTAGTAAACACCATTTTTAAGGAGTGATGCTCACCGTATACAACATAATTTTTTTTCCATGAAGGATAAAATTCTATTTTTTTTGAATTTAGATTTGTAACTGCGATATCTAGTGATTTAATTTGGTTTCATAGTGTTTTATTGAATATTTTTTCCTTAATCAAGTTTCGAAGTCAAACTAATTACAATTTAGACATAAGCAGACTGTATACAACATAACATTTTTTTGTATGTATCAAAAATCATTTTTTTTTGTTGGATCAAGGACTTCAATATCTAGTGAGCTAATATTTTTCATTTTTCTTTTGATAATTTACTATTTTTCCACTTGTGTAGAATAAAGAGCTTTATTTTCGGTGAAAAACCTACATTCACAAGAAATAAAAAAAATATAACAATTAAATTAATTTATTTAAAATTATAATTTTTGGGACCCTTATAATAAAGGCTACATGCTTACAAAAAAAAAAAAATTAAATGAATTCATTTGATCCCCCAAAAGGTAAATCAAAAGTGGTTTTTTATCAACATTTTGATAGGTGTAAAGGAGACTCCGTTATAGGTATGGTTTAAAACTAGCGGGGTTCTATCCAAGGGGGTTTGATCTAAGGTGGTTCAATCAAACCCTCTTCAGTTGGAATCCTTTAAATGGAACTTTTCAAGGCTTAAATCATTATATTTTCTAAAAATATGTGATTTCAACAAAAAATAGGATCTCCCAAAAATTCTAAACCAATATTGTGGGATCACCCATCCCCTATTGTAAATTTAAGTATATAGAAAGATCTAAATTCACCAATACTAAGTAGTAGCCGAGAGAAATATAAAATAGTATAGAGTGCTTTATGATAGAAAAAGGAAGAATATAAAGTGTTGACTATAAAGGAGATATAAGGAATGTAATGAATGATGATTGATATAATGAATATATAGAACTTTGAATCCTAATATATCTTGTGTGTATGGTATTGTATTCTGATTTACAAATAATCTTGGATCTAGAATACATTCTTGTGTTACTTCATTGGGACCTACTCCAGGTTTATAGAATACAACTAGTAGGGGTCCTTTGGGTATAGAACTCTAGTGTGTATCCCTTAGATTTCTTGCTAACATTGGTTTTGTTGCCGAGACCTTGGTTAGGTTTTGTTAATGCTTATTGATTTTTTTCAAATTCTAAAACTTTTACCAGACCAAGACATAAACAACATATGAAAAAATAGATATAATCAATTAGAACTCCATCTTCTTAATGTCTACCTTGTGAGAGGGGCTTAGGTGTGAAGGGGATGGGAAATGAAAAGGGGGAAAAGGTCCAGAGAGACCTATGAAGAAATGTGACTATTAGTAAAAACTAATATATAACTACCATGGAACATAATATAGGAGTAATTTGTAATCCCAAATCTTAAACACCCATGGAAAAAAATAGATAGAAGAAATTCACAAAATGTTAAGAAGAAAATTGACTTACAAAGAAAAGAGAAAATGGCTATCCCTAATGGAGAGAAGAGACAAATACAAGTGTCCAAAAGAGGAGAAAGACAGAAGAAGAATGGAATTGACAAAAAGGTCAAAGTTTAGAGAACACCAATAGGGGTGTTGCCATCAAGAAAGGAAACAATAGTAGAAAGAAAAAGGAGAAAACACTAGAGAAGATGAGTCTATTATTAAAAGGAAACATAATGCTTTCAAGAAGTTTCAAAAATTTAATGCATAATCAAGAACCCAAAAGCTTACTGATAGATGAAAGTTGTAGCACATAGGATCCTACTCTATCAGAACCTTCATTAAACCCTAAGAACAAACCAAACTTAGACAAAATAATAATTAAGTTAGATGCCATTTTTAAAGAGTTCCTAAAAACTCTGGACAAAGTCCTATCAACAAATGATGATTATTTAGAAAAGGTAATTAGCACAAGCATAAGTAAATTAAGAAAGGAGTAAGAAGAAAAAAAGGAAGAGGCTAGGTCATTAACTAATCAGAAGCCGTTTACTAACAAAAAGGAAAAAATAAGTTATAAAGAGTCATAACCCCTAGACTAGGAGTCATCCCTATTAAGGTCTAAAAGTAGAAGAGTTGTAGCACAAGAGTTATCAACTCAAAGAGAAGAAAAGAGAGAGGAGAGGAAAGAGCAAAAAGAAGAGAGTAAAGAGCGAGACACCCCTTGGAGTGAGATATTAGGAGAAGGTTATTTTTACATCAAACTTGCAAGAGATTAAAGCAGAGAAACTAAACCCCAAAATAACATTAAAGAGGAAATTAAACCATTAAATAAATCAACATATAAAACTAGGAAAATAAAAAATCTGGAACAAGGTTCAAATGTTGTGGATACAACCGTAAAAATCCCTATAAAATGTATTCCTTCTAGAGTCCATATGGGAGAAATTGGGAAAAGATGAAGATAAGAATAATTTATTAGACTTTGTAGGATCATTGAGAAAACAATAACTGGATTGGTACATGAAGAACTACCTAGATGGGAAGAAGTAAGAAAATAATTCTTAGCCAACTTTGGGACACCAAGAGTTCCAACTAAAAGTGTTACCTAGATGAGGAACTTGACACAAAGAGACAAGGAATCAATTCAAAACTATGACAAAAAGTTTAAAGAAGTTTGCAAAAAATTGGAAATAGCTTTGAAAGAAAAATAAAAGATTAGGTGGTTCATTTCTAGATTGTGTAAAGATATCAAAGCCAAATTAGATGGAAGATTCTTTGAAAAATATACTGATCTAATCACTATGGAATACCATATTGAAGCTCAACCATGGAGAAAACTAAAAAAAGATAAAAGTGTTGAAATCCTTGAATATTTACAATTCAAGGTTCAAAAGTTGGTAATACAATATGAAATTAAGACCAGTGAACCTAGTCGAGATGAAAAAAATTAGTGCACATATTGCAATGGGGAAGGGAAAATCCAAAAAATGTTCCAAAGACAAAGTAGAGAAGACATTAGATGCGGTAAAAAAGTAAAACCTAACTCTACGTACTGTGCTCTTTTTCAAGAATGAGATATACATTTGACAAAAGACTATCCAAAGAATAGACCTCCAATCTAGAATAGAGGAAACCAAGGGAATTACATAATTCAATGTTGTCTCAATCACAATTATAGTACATATGAAAATAGTGATATTGAATACCACCGAAAATTCATGAAAGTACATGCCAATCTAGTTTCCCTACCTAGCACATACCTTTTTCTAGATTACAGTAGTACCAAAGAAATTGCTCAATTTTGTCAAGTTAATTTCTACCAAAACATACCCTCTAGATATGAATGCTTGTGATATACAACTATTGTTGAGGAAATCACTACCATTTACCCTAATTGAAGGAGCCATGTATAATAAAGGAAAATATGATGTAGTTTGAAGAGTCATCTACACGCACGGAAGGAAGCATATTCTCATAGAAGCATATGAGGGAATAGTAGGTGGAAATAAATGTGGGGATGCTATAGCCTGGAAATTTTTTTTATTTGGACTATAGTGGCCCAATCTATACAAGGACAACAAAGAGTATGTTAAGAAATGTGATATTTTCTAAATAATCAGACGCTCTACAATACACAATGAAATATAAGTAGTGGTAGAGAGAAATATAGAATAGTATATAGTGCTTTATGATAGAATATAAAAGAATATAAAGTGTTGACTATAACAAAGATATAAGGAATGTAATAAATGATTATTGATATAATGAATATAAATAACTTTGAATCCTGATATATCTTGTGTGTATGGTATTGTATTCTAATTTACAACTAATCTTGGATCCAAAATACCTTCTTGTGTTACCTCAATAGGACCTACATTGGGGTTATAGACTACAACTAGAAGAGATCTTTGGGTACAAAACTCTGATTTGTATCCCTCATGTTTCTTATTAACAACAAGGATAGATTATTCCTCAAGAAATGGGTTCCAAGTTTCCTAGACTTCCCTTGGAATATTAGGAGGATGGGATCTTGTCAATTATTGCAAGATAATTTTTCCAATTTTTAGTAGTTGATATGGTTGCTAAATCTAAGAATAAATTATTATTTGCTAGGGATGTAGACAAGGTTCTCCCTTTAGTGATCATGTTATCTTCCAAGCTCATTGGGGATTTCCCGTGTAATATATTGTCTTTACAAAAAAAATTATTCACAATTTCCTCAAAGATTGGCATGTTGTTGTTTGATGCCTAAGCACCAAGAGAGTGAATTTAGTTTGGAGGAAAATAGTTATTATGACTTCCTCTCAAACTATAGTTATTGAGGATGTTAGCACCCTCCTAAGAGAGTTATCAAAGGAGATTTCTAGAGAGTGGGAAGATGAGAAAGGAAGAGGTTTTGAGAACTACATTGTTTCAATCTCTTTAGGTCTCATGTGGAGTTTTTCCAAAGTAGAATGGTCGATGGAGCCAAGAGAGTTGCACTTTCTAGTTCAAGAAAATATTATATTTTTAAGAAAAACAATCAAGAAGGTTTTCTCTAAGGCTCTATTAGAAGAGACCGCTCAATGCACCTTAGAACATTTTGACTTCAAATCACCTTGGCAAGGCTCATTCAGTGCACTGAGTATTCCTACTTTTTGAAATGCTTTTCCTAATTTCTTATCTTCCCTTTCCCTACATTCTCTGTCCATTTTCTGCAGTATTTAGCTTATCTCCTTTTCCTAAACTTTCTACCTTTACTCTCTGAATGTGGGGTCATCAGCATTTGGAAGCTCATAAACCAACTTCCTAAGCACCCTCTCACATGAATAGATTACAATAATTCCCCAACTTCTTACAGAGCTAACAAATGCCATCCCAAGCAGCACTTTTCACTAAATACACAAAACCAAGTCTGGGAATAGCAATTAACAGTTGCTCCTTTTCCTTCGATTGCCCACAAACATTGATATTCTCTATGCCAAGGAATCCAGGAATTTGCATAGTCAGACCACTGAGAACAAAAGCCTTGCGCTAAGCATAGCAATCCCTTCTTCTGTAGGCCTTCACTATGTGGCCTGCAACGTATATTGATAAAGCTGGTATGCCCACTAACACCTTCCAATCGTGGAGAAACTTCTCCATTCGTTTCCTGACTATTGAAAACTCAATTCAAAATTTCAGGCAGAACCTCAAAAGACCAATTCGATTGTAATAAAAGAAGATCAATATTTACACCCAACTCCAATGATTAATCACTATATAAATGCTTTCAAAGGAATAGATCTTGCACCAAAGTTATTCCACAAATATATTCATTGAGTTGGAGTGCGTTAATGGAGTGGAGCCTATCCTCCCCTATGACTTGTCATCGCGTCAGATAGTCCCTTTTTTCTGCAGTTTTCCTACTCTGGATAAACATGGTAATTTTTATGTTCTTTCCCACTTCCAAAGCATTACGGATTGTCGGCAAGGGTAACGTATTATTTTATGCTTTAGCTGTGATAATGACAATTTTTCTCGCCGGAAAAAATGTCTTCCACTTAAATTTTAGGCAAAGGCATTGTCGTGTGGGCCGCGCGAAGAAAAAATGAAGGGGGAATAAGATAAGAAGAAAGCAAAAGGAATTAGAATAAATCTCTTTATGAACGTGGTTGAAACAAAAAGTAAATCACATCTAAGTTATTTCTGGAATGCCAAAACTGTGATTCCGGGAGAGATTTGGCCACTCTATTATATCTTATTAAAAAAATAAATAATTAATTTTTATTTTATTGGTCAAAATTTATCTTTGACTATATGTTTAAAGAATAGTGAGTTCATATTTTAAAAAGAAGGTTTCATTGAATTAAATAAATACATGTATAGAATTCAAACAAAGTTTTCATCTTAAAACACAAATTTTATAGATAAAATTTTGTAAGTTTTAATTTAAGAGTAGTTGAAAGGGTCAAATATTTTTTTTCATTAATTTTAGAATTTTTGTGTTTATGTGATATCTTTTTATTTAATGAATAGTGTACATATATTACCATTTATTAAATAGTGTCACATGTATTCACAAAAGAAAGGTGGGTGTGAATAGTCACACCTATAAAGTCCATATAAGGTGATAGCTTGGAACAGAAAAACATAAAACATAACAACAATAAACATTAGGCACTAAGTGACGAGAGTAAGAGTAGGAGTAGGATCTTGGTCATCTAACTTGCCCTAGAAATCATGAACTTAGGTCCAAGCATTTTGAGCTCTAGGACAAAACCAAAAAATATGCTAGGGAGTATCTTGATGGCTATAGAAAGGGCATCAAGAATCTAAAATTTTAAATTGGGTTGACATGCCACTAAAAGGGAGGCCTTGGAAAAGGACACACTAAGAAAAGTGGGCCAAATTTGGTTCAAGTATAGTTAACCAAATGTTTTGAAATTTGCAATGCTGAAATGATAATAAAAATTACGTATGTCATCTTTGATTCAAAGTAGGCACTATCAATAGATGAGGAGGATAGTCTTTGGTAAACAGGCACAGGACAACTGAGAGGCGGGGTGAATCAGTTGTCACACAAATTCAAACCTAAAACTTTATCACTTATCAAATCTTCAACCACATTATTTTGTCATTAAATATGAGCATGAAACACAAATAAAAAAAAGTAAATCAACACAATGAACACTAGATCTTTATGTGGAAAACCCAATAAGGGAAAAACCATGGTGAGGGTTAACTCACAATATAAAGATTATAAATTGAATACAAAGACTCACTGCCCAAGTACAAAGGCTCACTACCTACAAAGGACTCATTGTCCAATAGGGAGGCTCACTGCCTACAGATACAAAAGAGAATAAAAGATCCACCACTACAATTAAAACATATTTGCAGGATTACAAAAACCTTCAATTCACTGCCTTGAACACACTAAAAAACTGCTGTCACAACTCACTCACATAGACTTTTGCTCTTATGATTTGTGGCTCACTTTCATCACTTTGCATCACACTGTCATACAATTCTTCACAACTCGCCTTGATTTTATACCGTTCTCAACCTTAGAAACATTTACCATGGTTGGCCATAATACATCATTTCATAATTTCAAATTAGGCTGGCAACACTAAATTCCCGCGGTGGAAAGGAATAAGAGTGGACCAATAAAAACATAAAATAATATTCTTGAATCTTCTACTCGCTTCCTAAATTAAATCTTATTCTTTGAATGAAATGTAAACACTAGGTCAGCCAAACCTAATGAAAACATAAATTATCAATGATGCACACACTTCCCAACAAGAAGATGATACACATACACCACAACACGCTTCATTATGCACGAGAATACATCTTAGAATCTTCTAGATACATCTGCAACAAAAACAACAAGCTTCAAACACTGAACTCCCTTCACAAGCCAATCCGGGCTATCCAGACACACAAAAATATTGAAACATGATTTCTAGATCACCAAACTCCAAACCTCTTTGCCAGAGCATAGGAAAGACCTTCACAGGATATCTATGAGATCCACACAATCTAAAACAAAATAGTGAAGGAATGCGGATTAAACGTATTTCTCCTAGTCCATAAAACACTGACACTGCCGGTAGAACACATATACCGATGCACACAACTTCTACGTATTATCTCACTAGAAACTAAAACTCAGAATATATCATCATCAGATCATCACCAACACGCCTTCAGATCCGCACAAGCATAGTAGCAACACAGGAGAAATGCGGAGCACATATCGGACCACACACTAAACACTTCCAACACTTTAACTTCTCTTCTTTATTAATTTTCTGAAAAACACTTAGAAACACATCAAACCAACATATCTACAACATCTCAACCATACATGTACAATCTGCAATAGACTAAATAGTGTTGACATCAATGACAACACCACCAGACAAGCTCATACTTGCAACAGTGTCCCCATTTTTCATTGATGGAAACACATAAACTTTTCTCCCCCTTTGAAATCAATGGAAAAGAAAAAACTCTGATTACTCCCCCTTAGGAGTACACTCATACTGTAGCAATGAAAATCTTTCCTACTCCCTTTGCAGAGTAGACCCATCAATTAGTCAGGGTAATTGAAGAATTTGTGAATTTATTGGACTGGTGCACATGATGCACCTTCATGTGCACCTAGTTAGGAGGGCCAATGAACCCCAATATCTCCCTAAGATGTTCGAAAGCATCCTTCGGAAGAGCCTTAGTAAATATGTTTGCAATCTATTCCTTTGTAGTTACATACTCCAATCTAACCTCATTCTCCAACACTTTTTCTCTTAGAAAATGATACTTGATATATATGTGCTTCATTCTTGAATGCATAATCGGGTTCTTCAAAATGTTTATTGCACTTGTATTGTCACAAAAGATAGAAATAGGCTCATCACATACCACACCAATTTCTTTTAGAGTTTACTTCATCCACAGAACTTGTGTACAACAGGACATTGCAACAATATATTCAACCTCTGTAGTGGATAAAGAAACTGAGTCTTTCTTTTTACTTAGCCATGAAACAAGTCTTCTGCCAAGAAAGAAAGCACCATCACTGGTACTCTTCTAGTCATCTATGCATTTGGCCAAATCAACATCTATATAAGCATTTAGGGTGAAACCATTACTCTTAGGGTACCATAGTCCATAATCTGGTGTGCCTTTAAGATATCTAAATATTCTTTTTATAGCCATAAGATGTGCTTCTCTAGGATCTACTTGGAATCTAGCAACTAAACACACTACATGCATAATATCTGGTCCAGTAGCAGTGAGATACAGTAGTCTGCCAATCATGGATTTGTATTTGCTCAGATCAATCTTAGCCAATTCATCATCTTTGCTTAGTTTGTATTTGGTTACCATAGGAGTACAAATGAGTTTAGAATCCTCCATCCCAAAAAATTTCAACAACTATTTTACATACTTAGATTGTGAAATAAATATCCCTTTGTCAGTTTGATTCACTTGTAGACCAAGGAAGAAATTCAATTCACCAATCGTAGACATCTCAAATTCTTTTTGCATTTCTTCAGAAAACCTTTTACACATGCCTTCATTTCCACCAAAAATGATATCATCAACATAAACTACTACAATCAACATCTTATTACCTTGCAAGTTTTGAAGTAGAGGTTGCTATCAGTAGAACCTTTGTTGAATCCTTGCTTTGTCAAATATCTATCGAGTCTTGCATACCAAGCTCTGGGAGCTTTCTTCAATCCATACAACACCTTCTTCAGCTTACAAACCATGTCTAGTTTGACAGACAACTAAAACCCTTCAGGTTGCTCCATGTATACTTCTTCTTCCAAATCACCATTCATAAAAGCTGACTTAACATCCATATGATATACTTTGAAGTCCAAGTGTGCAGAAAATGCCAAAAACATTCTGATAGCTTCCATTCTGGCCATAGGAGCAAATGTTTCCTCAAAATCTATTCCTTCAACTTGTGAATATCCTTTGCAAACCAATCTTTCCTTATTTCTTACTACTCTATTTTCATTTAGTTTATTTCAGAACACCCATTTTGATCCAATCACATTTTTGTTCATAGGCCTAGGGACTATTTCCCATGTCTGATTCTTCTCTAGCTACTACAATTCCTCTTTAATAGCTCTCATCCAACTTTCATCTTCACATGCTTCTTTCATAGATTTCGGTTCTCTTTTAGAGAGAAAAAAAAAATTTACAGGTCAACTACAACTTTTCTTCTTGTCTTTACACCTTCACTCTTGTCTCCAATTATTTGATCTTCCAAATAATTCTTTTGCACATATTTAGGAGTCCTAGCAATAGGTTCTAGTTCATTTTCCTCTTCTTCTTCTACTTCTTCTTATTCCTCATTATTTTCTTTAGGTATATGTCTGCAGATAGGATCATCGGGTATGTGTAGGATTATCATGGAAAAAATAGGCCCTTAAGTGGCAATGAAAATTCAGAAAAATCAGAGTTAGGCAAATTGACATAAAAATTTGAATAAGTTATCTATATTATTTCAAAAATATGTAAGAATAGAATATGTGGAAAATTGAATGTAGTTTCTAAAATACTAAGTTTATTTTATTTTTTTAAAAGTCTATTTAGTGAAATTTTGAAATTTCAATGCAGTAGTACTTAAATTTTAGGGAAAAAATAAGAACTAGGTGTCTGTCTGACCACCCTAACCACAATAAAATGATAATTTTTTTTATAAGATTTTAGATATAAGTAGAGGACTCATGTCTGGATGTGACGCATATTTTTTTGTAATTTTTTTCCAAGTAAATAATTAATTATGAATTTTTATTACAACTTTTTAAGAAATATAAAACTTCGTGTAAAATACCTTAACTTGGTCAAACTTCATGAATTTTTTTTTTAATCTATATTATCTGAAGCATAGAGAATGTGGCCTTGCATATTTTTGGATTCAAAAATATGATACCATTGAAAGTTATGAATGTTTTCAATCAGAGCTATGAATGGGACTAGTAAAGTAATTCTAATAGAAAATGAATAATAATTATTTATTAAATTCAAAGTAAGAATAATTTATATTGGTGGAAAGCTGAGAGTCTCCTCTACAAACCCTTTTCGTTTCATCAATTTTGGCTAAAAATAAAGTCGTCAGCCACATGGACGAAGTCTAGAAAAACAAGGTAAGTTGTCAAACACGTTTTTTACATTGACTTCTTAGGATTGGCATGTCCAAACCAAATACCAAAGCAAGCCCGAGGCTAATCCCTAGGCAATAAATTATGTGTCAAAAATATCGGATATCTGTTTCAAATCGGATAT